>ML675623.1:15891632-16044181 GCA_007922155.1 Mesoclemmys tuberculata
AATACTAGTTAGGTTTCAAACACGTGATCCCTTCCATGGCAAAACATTTTTTTCTTATGCTTTATTCAGGTTATCCTTAACAGGAAAACACTAACAAAATGTTCTATTGTCAGATGGGGGAAATGAATTGACTCTGCAGTATCATATAGCATGTGTCTGTTTGCAGTTCCTTTTTCTGTGTCCTAACATGGGTACTGACGTTTCACACTCAGATACTTTATTAGGTTTTTATAAACCTTTAGGTACAGGTTTGAGTATGTCTGGAGATATTTTTCCTTCTCCATGCTTATCCTATGTTCCTCTAACACCCTGATAGCAACAGTGTTATTTGTTGTAGTGGAGACCTGAGGAATAACTGCCCTCTCTGATCCTGGCCCCTCGGCACTGCCGGCATTACCAACGTATCCCTCACCCTCCACCTTCCACATGTTCTTATGGGGCCCTGTGGGTTGCGTTGGGATTAATTCAACCAATAAACAGCGCTTTATTTCATAGTTTTATAGCATGATCAGCTCTCAAAGGCTCTGTGTTGAAATAACATTTGCTAGTTTGATTCAAGACAAAGTTTTGTGAGGCACAGTGGGACTTTTATCTCTAAAGGAGTTCAACTAACTGTGAATAATATTAGTTAGTATATTTTACCAAGGTGAAGAAAATATTTTGTATACCTCAAAAGCTACCACTGGCCATGATATTCATTTTGGAGAAATAGCTGGGAGGGTTTATACATAATTTCTTAACTAGTAAAAGAATTTCTGAATGATTAATTCTGTTCCTCACAATTTTTAAATCAGGATGGAAATCAGAAATACAGTTACAGTTATGTAGGAGGAGGTTGGTTACATCGCCATATTTTTAATTACAGGAAGTCACCATTTACATAGCTTTTCAGAACTAAAAGTTTGTGTCCCGGATTTCTGCTCACGTACACATCTTTTTCACGGGTGTAACTCCTCTGATTTAATTGAGTTTCTGCAGATTTACACCTGGTATAATATCCCTGCGATGGCATTGGTGGATGTAAATGCAAAAATTGTGCATGGAATGGCTCTGTGTATGTAACCATTTCAAAACCTTTGAAGTGACTTGATTGTTATAAGAAACCTGACTCATAGTGGCATTATTCCTTCTGTCCTCCTGGTGCTGACCGTCCTTTATGCTATGTTAGAAACTCATGTGTTTTGAGCTAGTGTAATCCAAAAGTATTTAGTCTGTATTTTATTCCGCTTTGTAAACACGTTTTTTCCATAGCTGCGAATGTCTCCACAATTATTTGTTTTAATTTGTAAATTGAACAAAAGGCTTTAATAAACAGTGTCCTCAGGCAGCCTCTCCTCTTCAGCTGATGAAGAAACATGAGTTCTAAACTAAGTGGCCTGAAAACCGTTGAAAATGTAAAAGGAAATTTCCACCATTTTGTTCAACCCAGCCATTTAGAAGTTCCAGGCCACAAATAAACCATGCAGTCAAATTGTAAATAGAGTTTAGAATTACTGTTGGTGTTTCAGAGCCTACTATAGGTGGCATTTGTCTCATCCAAACATGGCATTATTTGTGACACTGGGAGTTTGGTGTAAGAGACTGTAAAACAGTTTGTTGCCTGATTTAGTATTTAAAAGATACATCATAAAGTATATCTCATATTGGGAGTGTCAGTGTATTATGAAAATGACTGTCAGACTATGTGGAGGAGTACGGAGGCCTGACATTCCATTACCAGCATTTAGTTGTACAGAAACATCTTGGTATTACTAGGGAGGCAGTGTTGCTTAGTGGATAGAGCGCTGGCCTGGGACTAAGCAGATCTGCGTTATGTTCCCAACGGGTTGCTGGGTGACGTTGGGCAAGTGACTTTCCCTCCCTGTGTCTCTGGTTGCCCATCTGAAAAATGAGGATATTGTTACTGAACTCCTTTGTAAAGTGCTATGATGAAAAGTGTTTTACAAGCGTTAGGTATTAATAGGATGAGGCAGAATGCCAAAAATATTCCCCTTTCAACTGTTAGGTTCTCCATTTTGTTACCTATTCCAGCCATAACTCTTATTCTGTCTAGCACAAAAGTATCCTTAACTGTACTGGAGAAAAAGGGGGGAAAGTACTAATGAGTTTGACTGGTAAGAGAACATTGTTAATTATCGTTGTGATATTAACTCATATAAGTTCTCAACTGCTTCCCAGTGAATACTGATCTTTGCTACTGTGATTCCGTTGTCTTCTTGCTCAGAAGACTACTTTTTACTAATCTGTCTTCTCATTAGACGATGATACTGCCTGCCATTTAAGTCATTGTAAGTGTCAGAGGCAATGTCAGCCGCTGGAGCAGCAGCATCTTCCAGTTGAAAAACTCGCATGTTTACCTTGAAGAATGTCAAGAATTCCACATTTTCTGTAAGTGTTTTTGGCTGGATAATGACATTCAGCTGCACTGACAGTGGGTACAGTGTGAACTCTAAAGGAAGGAAAGCTTAAGTACTTAAATCGGGTCAGACTTGAGAAATCAAGGTGATCTTTTGATACTTTTAATGCTTTATCACGTAGCCTTCCACTGTTATGGTAAGGGACCTTTTCTGGTTGGGTTGGGGATTTTATTTTCGTGTTACAGCACACCGTACTACTTAGTTCTTGGTCACAATTTATAACAGAAGCTGAGAGAAGGAAAAGTTCATTCTAGAGGGAGCATGGCTGACCCTTCTCTCTTTTGATCAATGCTGGCTGGAGCAACTTCTCCTTTCAGCAGATCTTCAGATATTTCCTCGTTGGCACTGTTATGCATTAAGGCTTCATTGCTGTTAGTAAATCTTGGGTCAGGTAAAGAAGCGTAGACGTAATGGGAGGGACTCTTCACTACACTGCTGATAAATTTGGTACATAAACATCCAACAATTAATACTGTCCTTTCTAAAATCTTTCCTGGAGGTTTTAAATTGGTTCTCAGAAGAGAAGACTGGGCGTTTTGATGACAGATCACCAGCTGGTTTTCAAAACCCTAACCTTCTATTGCAAAGGAGTTTTAAAATAGCTACTCCTTGTAGACATGTATGGCTTTTGACTGATCCCAGTGGTCTTCTCAGCTTTCATATTCTGTTTCATATGCCCATCCTATAGGTAGGTATTTTTTTCGCCTGCAACTTTGGTTGTTGCTGTTGCAATTTTAAAGGCCTTTGCTGTGTGAGAAAATTTTATAGAAATTGTTGGTATCCTCTGCTAGATGCTAATTTCTGATACTATCATGAAAATTCCTACGTGCAAAGATTCAAACTGTGTGCCATATATGTTGCATGGGGGTTTTGTCCTGGTTTTGGCCTCGGCCTTCTAACACAGCTTTTACAATGTTGGCTGCATTGTTAGTGCTAATAAAACCATGGAAAGATTTTGATAGCTAGGACGTTGCATTGACTTGAGGTTTAAACTTCAATATTGTATTGGCTTCTATGTGTAATCTTTAGTAAACAAAGATAAAAAGTGTAGCTTGTCTCTGGAAGTCACAGGCTGTTTAGAGTGACACATGGCAATTTGTGACTGTCGAGTATTTGCCCACACATCATTTGTTTTGTACATGTGTTTGCACTCATTCTGCTTTGTTTTACTAAGTTGGATAGTGTTTATTATGTGGGTTGCAAAATATGTTCCTAAGAGCATACTAAACCATGGTGCCACAATGGCTAGGAGTTGTTCGAACCTCCTGCTATGCTACAAAGGGTATGGCAGGTAACCACAAGCCATGGAGTTGGCTATCTTTTAGGGAGACTGGATGATTGTGGTAATGCAGTACTTTGCTTTCTGCCCAATGGCCTCCCTCAAAGTTAACTGTTTGCTTGGTTTGGCTGGTGGATGCTGGCAAAAATGCTTCATCTCAGTGAGATATTAGGCTCTCTTTTCTCCACAGCCTCCCCTCTGAAAGTGCCGCTGCCTCATTACAGCAACTTCACAGTGTTAAGATGATTACTAGGTTTGTCATGGCTCATTCTTTTTGGCAGTTTATTTTATGTTTGTGCCACCAGGTAAAGGTGAATTTTACACTGTAGCAGCAATATACAATATTCCTTTGGACCACACTCTTCTAGATTCGATAAGGGCTCATTCTGCCTCTAGCACATTAGTGGGTGTTGGGTGAACTTCCCCAGACGTGTACTTTACTTGAAGTGTGTTTGTGTTGGGTTTTTGCTCTCCCGGAAGATGTGGCACCTATTTTCCTTGTTTCCTGATATCTCTGACAACAAGATGTCTCTGTTTCAGATGGCTTTCTCTGGTCAGGTGCTGCATAGGTCACTTCTGGACATCTATAACTATAGCTCATTTATCGGCTATTTTAAACAATGGAGATTAAAGAATGACTGACTTCTTTTTAAAAAGCATTTCTAGCACCTGGGACCAATCCTCCACTGGCCAGAGCACTTTTTTGGAGATTCTGTTTGAGATAAATAACACGTTTTTCATGTTTGTGTATTGCAATAAGATATCCGTATAGTGCACTCAAATTTAGGTCCAGTGTAAATCATCTTATCACACGAGGAGACATAATTCTAAATAGTATATCAGATTTCTAATTATTAGAAAGGGAAATTTGTTTGCATTCTGGATTTTACATGACTGTTATTTATTAGTAAATATGTGCACGGAGGTTTTTTTAATATTTTAATTTGTTTTAAAGGTGTCACATGACTACAAAAAGACAATATACACTGTGTAGCATTGCACCGTTTTCCTAGACTTTTTTATAAGCAAAAGTAAAACAGGTGTGAAATATAGTTTACCTAGTTTAAACTTAATATGGGGTTGAGTGTTTCGTCGGAATTTTAAGAAGGAAATTTTTTCTTAGCTCTAAAGTTTATTACTCTTGTGGTTGTATAAAGTACTGCCATTACTTTGGCTGCAAGTATAATTTCAGCATATGATCTTTGGGTAAGTAACGTATAGCTGGATACGGACTAACATGGCTACCCCTCTGGAACTTTTCAATATATAGCTGGTTGTCTTGGATGAGGTGCAAATTAGGATCACACTTCTGAGGGTAGTGATTTACAGCTATGTCAGTGAAGTGTGGGGCTCCCGATAAGCCGTGTTTACTTCCAGATTGGTTTGTTGTAGACCTGGAGAGCATCAGAAGCTAAAGATTTAAAAGCTGATGCCCTATTTTGTGCACTTTGTAACACAAATAGTGAAATTAAGAAGAAACACAAAATCCCTTCTGTCGTCTCCTTCAGTTTGCTGATCTAAAATTCCTATTTCAGTTTCTTCGCCACAGAGGAGATATAAATGAAGCAGCATTCTAGATACATGGCAGCTGTAAAAAATTGAATATATTTATAAAATAATGAAACAGTCTCTACAGGCACACCGACCTTTTTGGAGAAAAAGGAGCAGCAAATGAAGACTGAGTCTGCCCTCTCATCGTGGCTGCTTTTTTCTGCCACCCCTATACCGAGCAACCTTGCCAAGCAAGCAGAACTCCTATGGCACCCCAAGAAATTGCCATGACCCAGATAAATCCCCGTCACACAGAAAAACAGAAAGGGTTCTTTGAGGGAAACCTAGCAGGTCCCCAGGGCCCATCCATACAGAGGCCCTATGCCTCTGCCCTGGACCACTAGCAATGAGGGACTCTAGAAAAGACAATACAGCCCCACCTCTATTATCTTTTGGACTGACTTTCACAGGGCCAAAATGGAGACTAATTTGTCCCTGGCCCCACACCAGCCAGTGCTTCCCTCCAGCCTACTCAGTCTCCACTTCCTCCCCTTCCTCCTCCTCCAGGTCAGACAGAGGAGTCTGTACCCGATCTGGAGGCGGGCTCTGAGGAGGCAGCTGAGCTGCTCTTCCTCACCCAGAGGGTTCCTTTCATGCCTGGATCTAGGTAGCATATCTTTTCCCATAATACCAGCATACCAGTGGATGCACGTGTACATATATGGTGCCAGGCCACCAGCTGACTACTGTGCACTAGTCTGTCTCTTTCTCACTAGATCAGCTATACATCACTGCTGATCTGCCTTGCTTTGAGCAGCTACCCTGACATCAGCAGTACTTGTATTATTCTCAAACAGAATCCAAATTATTAGTACCTGCCAGAACGTTACAACTCAAATGTCATTGGAAACTGTTGTTAGAAAAGGAAACAATATTTCTAAACTGTCCCTCGTGTAAATCTGGATCTTAGTTGACGTTTTGAAAGCCTCCCTAGTATTTCTCAGCACAATCTTGGGTAATTCCGTAATGCGGTAATATCCAAACTGCTGTTGCGTTATGAAACTGAAACTACAGGAAACATTTGTGACACTTGAATTATTTCCTGTGTTTAGGTTGTCTGGTACCCATCATTTTTTCAAAGCATGAGCACTGCCAAATTATGGCTGCTCACCAGATTAAACGGACGATATTCTGGGTAAAAATAAAAGACTATGCTTTGCCTTAACATTATTTCCCATTTGGACAATCATTACTGGTTTGCAAGAACCACTATATCATTGTATGCTGTGTCTTCGCAGGTAGCATTTATCCATGTGTCAGCACAGGCGTGTGTTCTTCAAATTACTGCTTTAAAGAACTAAGAGGGGGAAAATGTCTGTAGGTGGACAGGAGGAATACTGGAAGCATCTTTGATGTAGGAATGACGTGAGCCCATCTTCTCTGCTCTTCCAGGAGCATGGAATGCAGTATCTCTTGTGGAGAGATTTCAGTCTCTCTGAGCACAGTGGCAGAAGAGGGTTAAGGGGATAAATTAGTTTGCTCAAAATAAAATACAGCGTACTGGATAATAGTGCATCTTAATGCAAATAGTTTGGATGGGTCGTGATATATCTAGTTCATAAATTTAAATTAGCACATCAGTATTTACAGGCCCCACCATTTAGGATGGACACGGCAGGGTGATTGATTGTCAATTCAAAAAGCTGGAAATTATTTATACGGAGCTCCATGACGGCTCTTCCAAGACAGACTGTATTGGGCTGAAGGCTCTGCAAGTCCAAGTAGTGATTGCTGGAGCGTAATAACCATCCCTAGAGATCTGGGGAACGCGCATGGAGGAACACTTCATGCTCTGCCTGTTCAACATGTGTACCCAGTGTTTGCCACTCGGGAGAAATCAAGGCCCATCTACTGTTGCCGTCAATGCTAGTCTAGCTGCCTTGTTCACAGCAACGCTGGTAGACGTATTACTGCTGAATTCCAGTTAAGGATGCAAGACAGGAGAAAGGGTTGAGGCATCTGTTCATATGCGTAGGGAAGATCTATTAATATTAAGCCTTTGGTGTATTATATAAGGGCAAATTTGGTCCCCCGCACATATGTGCAATTCCAACTGAAATCAACGGGAGCTGTGCTCACGTATTTAAGGGAAGAATTGGAGACAACAGTTAACTGACATTTTCACGCCTCTAATTTGTGTGTTCTGCAGGTGGTATTATTAACCGTGCTTGGAGGGGTAAGTACAGTGCCAGCCTTTACTTGCCATACCTTCTACAAGGTACATTATGCATATTGTCCCTTGAGGAAGAGCTGATTTAGGCTTCAATGTGCTGATTTAGGCTTCAATCCAGCAAACACTTGCACACATGCTTAACTTTCAGCCCCTGGGTAGTCCCCATTGATCTCAGTGGGACTAAGTACATGCATAAGGTTTTCCAGGATTTGACCTTAAACTGTATTCTGCTCAATTCCAGTCTGTTTGAAGCAACTGTGTTCGTAGAAGTTAATATATGTATCTCCTTGTATGAAACTCACGTTAGAAATGTCTTTAAATTTATGAAGTTGCTAGAGGACGGTCATAGTTTTGATTGCAAAGAAGGACTTATCCTTATCCTTTTCCTGAAAAATGACATATTTGAACCCCATTAAAATAGCTTCTTAGTATTTCTTTGTATTTTTGTGTAGCATTCCGCCAGTGTAAGGCCAACATTCTTTTCCAGTTGGTAATAGTCTGTCTGGTATTTGTAATTCAGTTATTTAGCTTTAAAATTAACTGTATACATTTGTAAGCTTCTAATTAAGATGTGTTTCTATTCTGCACATTTCAGAGCTTATTTAGATGAGCATCAAACACTACACTGTTTAGGTCTTCTCTTCATGCCTATTAGCTTCTCTTTCTCTGCTTATAAATTTCTGATGACAAACATAAACATTTACCTCTATAGGCATTACTTAATTCTGAGATCACTTTGTTCTATAAATACAAACAAATAAAAACCACTTTAATGGGTGCATTGTATCCCAGCAGTGAAATGGTTAAAAGTTTTAGCACACAGACTGGCCAGCAGGAGTTGGCAGTGTGGAGTAAGGGGGACGCCAGCCTGTCTCTAAACTTTTTGGCCCTCCCCAAGTGCAGAGATGAAGGAAGAGCCCTCTATAAATCACTGGAGATTAGAGATCCTGTTCTTGCCGACTCTGCAGGGTTGCACTGCTTAATGTCAAAGCCTCACGTATTACTTTAACAGCACTCCTTTTCTTTATTAAATCCACTTTGAAATAAAAAAAAAGATGATCTTTCCAGTAAGGGAGACAGGGCCTAAAAGGATTTAGAATGTATCTGTTATGTTACGTTACTGAGACTAATAACTGTATAGGGAGTAGGTAACATTTTGTGCACCATTTCTGAAAGTAAAACGAATAGATGTAAAGGTTTCTTCCTTCAAAATATTCATTGCTTTTGACTTGGCCTGATGTTCTCAGGATTCCTAGCAGAGACTGACAGAATGTGAACACTTACTGGTGTTTTGGCTTTAAGGTTTGCGAACTTAAGCTTGGAGCTTCATCTTTGCACATTTTTCAGCATCCGGTTATTTTTTATTTTAAAAATGTTTATTATAGCTTTGAATTTATTCAGTCTGATTTGTATTCTGTCTTTATCTCTTTCCTCTGACTAGGATGAAAACATATTTTAAACAGCTGTATCCATGTCAAATGTCAGTGTTTGCTCTTAGCTTCATCTTGAAGGGTAACAAGGAGGTCTCTAGTCATTGAGTATTTACCATTATGACTTTATTTTCTTTTGATTTTAAAGTACCTACTCAGGCAACATGAAGTAAGCAAAGATGCTTCAGCATAACTGATTTTAAAATCTATGTGGTTAGTATGATTGTTTGGATTTAAAATTTTGTAGTTTGTTTATTATGTATAAATTAGTGAGAGTTCCGTGGCACTTCAAAGACTAACTAATTTATTTCGGCATAAGCTTTTGCAGGCAGAAACCCATTTTGTCAGATGCATGTATAAATTGATTATCAGGATTTCTCTGTGTATCTTCTTTTTTGTGCGCATCTCCGCCATGCAAATATTTGACTTTAAAGAAATTGCGCATATGTATTTTTTTTCTGCACTTAAATGTTTCAGATCCTCCAAGTCATTTAGTGTCCATTAGGGCCTAAAGCTTCTTACTGTTTTCTCATTAATAGCCAAGTCTGTTACTACAGCAAACCAATTTCTAAGAGACAGAATACCGTTATAAACATCCCTGATAAAAGTCCTAGAAATCCTAATAACAAATGTTGTCACGTTAGGTTTTAACCATGCATTTCTTTTTAATTGTACAATACCATGCCCCCCAAATATAGTTTGTCTTTTAGTCTTCTGATTTTAAATGCAACATTGACAGGATCCCATTAAGAGTAACAGATTGGTAAACTTGCGTTGATTCATTATGTTCAAATATGGGAGAATAAAAGGTAAAAATATTTTCAGTCTCTAAACATATTTAAAAATAAACTGGTGGTTTTAATTTTATACATGTAGTTTCTTTGTTTTCACCTCTATTTAGTGTGTTTTTGAACCCCTTCACAGCTCATTTATGGTACAGTTTTCATGTGTATTTTGACGTTTGAAAGTAGTTCACACCTATAAAATGTGGCATTGCATTTGCCAGGAAAAATTAATATTGTTTTGCAATGTATCTCTTCCAAAAGTTGACAAGTAACAGCTTTTCTGCTAGTTTATTCTGACAAGCAGCTTGAAGGTATCACCTTTGTAGGCGTCTGCCACAATGAATTGCAGATATTCATTTATGACTGTTTGTGCGCTCTGGGTGTTCTTTCATGTGTTCAGGAATATTGCCCAGTTTGCAAGTATGAGCTCTTAAAAGAACTAGAAAAGGAGGTGGAGTTAAGATACTGTATAAACAGGACAAATATTTGGGACTAGATGTGAGTATTTAATAATACAGATTCAGTGATTAATATTTCACAAGTGTAGTTTTTAGTTGAAAAAAGAAAGGACCAGAAGGTTATCGTGAGATTGTAACCAGTGGTCCTGAAGCAAACTCTTAGACCAGCAGTTAGTGTTTTATTAGGAGAGAACAACTCTATAAAAGGAACAGGAGATTCAATCATAATATAGTCGGGTGACATGAAGGCAGCTGACAGCATGGCTTCAAAAACCATTTAAGATCCAAGAAAAGTTGCCACAACTAATATACTGCAGCTGGTTAAATCATTTTGGAAAAAGCAGAACCTGCCATAGCTCTGCGGGTTTGTGTTCTGGAGCAGAACCCTAATGTTCTGCTGAAAATTCAGGTTAGGAGTTCATTACCACACACACAGTCAAAACTGGGAAAGATCACTCAACATTTTTTTGGTGTGTGTTCTTGTTTCTGAAAGTGGTTTGGGGGAAAGTAGGAACTCAGAACCAGATCAGTGGTTCAGGTTGGAAAGAAAGTGAATAAAATGTTAGCTATGAAGTGAGGTAATGTGTATTTATAGAGGGTGTTTGCCTGTTGTAAAAGCAAATGTTTCCAAGAAAGGCCATTTTGAAAAATCAGAATGCCATGATTAAGAATTGTTTTTAAATGCTACTAAAAGAAGATTTCTCCCCTCCCAAAATTCCTACTTAAAATGAGTAATTACACCACATTGAATAATTACAGTTTTAAAAAATCTCCCCTTCTTCTCATATAAATCAAATGTTAGTCAGCTATGTTCCAGTAGAATATCTACTGTATTGTATACTTTACTGGATAGTTCTCTCAGCTTTCTCTCTTTCCCTGCCACTAAAACTGTGGTTCAAATCCTGAGAGTTACTGAGTGTTTGCAAATCTAATAGAGAGAGAGGGATTTTTAGAAACTGCAAACTATGGAATACTAAGGACTTTACTTTGGCCAATGTCTGTCTAAACCGGAGTAACTTGTGAAGGAAATAAGATGAGTACAAGTGGATCTTTTTGGAGATGTGATGCAGCAGGTAGTCTGAGAAGGTTTCATATAAAAACAAAAAAAAATAGCCCAATGGGAAAGATCTGAGAGAGGAACGTGTGTCTTGTCTCATCCAGAGAGAAAGTGCGACAGTCGAGAGACAATGCTTCTGTAGTTACATGTAACATGAAAGTGATCAGGAGCAGGCCAGAAGAAAACTTCAGCATAGGTACAATAGCAGCCAGGATGGTGCTTACTAGATTTAGATAAAAAGATCAGCCAAATCTAGAAGGAGGTGTGGGTTGCCTCGTTAGTAATCAAGACTGAAGATGATAATGGCTGAAAATAACCCATCACTTGCAGAAGGGAAGGCTGCTATGTTTGGGATAAAAGAGAATATTCATTGAGGAGTACACTAAAATGATTAATTTATATTTCTCACTGAAAAGCTGTCACTAAAGGGAAAAAATGTTACAAAAAAAATGCCCAACCCGCACTACGCAGGGAAGAATTAGCTTTCTGGAGTAGAAAGCAGAAATATGATCTCTCCTTCTGCATGTCCCCTAGTGCAGGTACAATAGAAATACGCTGTAAAAGACACAGATTCAGAATTAACCTGCGGGCTTTATTGCTTCCCAACAGCCGTGGGGAGTAGGGATCCAGTACTGCAAAAATCACCAAAAACAAGCAAATCTTCCGTTTTTTATTTATCTGTACCAGGGGCAGAATCAAAATAGTTACAGTAAGTGTTTGGAATTCCTTTTGTTATTAAAAAATTCCATGCTGATTATATTTTGTGAAAAAGTGCAAGCAGAGATAAAATTAGGAAATCCAGACTGCCACTGTCAACTACAGTACTGCAGTGAATTGACTTTAAAGTACCCACCTGGTGACACGGACACGGATGAGTAAAGAACAAGCTCCGCTGCCTGAAAGGGAATCTTTCTTCCCCATTTAAACCCTTCTTCCACCTGTGTCAGCTTCATAACCACTCTTTGTTAGCAATTTCAAGAGGAAAATGTTATGCTCTTTGGACATTTGAACATAGAATACTTTTTCTCTTGCAAACTTGATCCTGCTCGTTGTCAAAACAATGAGAAAACGCCCCTTAAGTTGACTGGTGCAGGATCAAGCCCTTATAGCTCAGGCCTTTTTTTCCCCCAGTCTGTTCACTTTCACTGTTGCAATGGTGTGTGGTTTCTTTAAGAATAACAATTAATGCGCGTTGTGTCAATATATCACAGACCTCCCCTATCAAAGTATTCCACTTCTATTGTGCTGGCGGACTAAATGGCTCAGAAGAATAGCAATTGGACAGACAGTCTTTCATGCAGTATTGATTGGGCATGAAGGCCGAAGTACTTTCTCTACCCCTAGAGATGGTCCCCCTAGCTCTGGGCTTGAGCACATCCAGGGGACAGTATGAGATAAGCTCACATGGTTGCTGTCTATAGTGTGCTTGTTTCTGGCTAAACAGAGGGCTTGTTACCAAGCTGTTGATGTGACGCCTTTTACGAGCACTGTCGTCACCGAAGTTTATTTTTAAAAACGAATGAACGCAAAATTACTTGCATGTTTCTGCTAGTCCTGCATTCTGATTTCTTCAGCATCTTTCTCTTCTCTCCCCCCTCTGGACTTGTTTAGTGGCCCTTATATTGTGATGGCTCGTCTCTTGCAGCAGGGCATGCATGTAATTTCCTTGTACCACCACTTGGTGGAGAGGACCCCACCATCTTTCGCATGCATTGAAAGCAGATTTGTCCATATTTTAATTTTTGCTCTGGCTGATTTACCAGGTGGTACAGAGTGCTGCTTCCTAGTTTGGTTCATCAGAAGTATAGGTCTGCAAGGAGATTAGGGTTAAATTACAAAGAAAGTGTCTGTCAACCTGAGAACAAGATGGTTTGAGGATGATATGCCAATTTCACACTTAATATATGCATAACCGCTAATGGTGTAGAAAACATTGGTGGATAAGCTGACCCTTGACTTGCGCATAAACTTTGAGATGGGCATGTCCTAATAAACTGGCTGAAATAGGATATCTGGAAAACGAACTCATTTTTAAATGGGTCACAACATCTGCGATTATCTTGTTGGGATTACTAACATGATCATGTTGGGTATCATTCACTGTTTCCTGTAGACCTTGCATTCAGTGTCGAGGTTTGCAGTGAGTGCACGTAAATGGCCTGTGGCTTTGAATGTATTGGGGGATCCTGTCAGAGCATCGAACCCTTGCCTTAGTGGGTGGAAAGTGAAAAAAAATATGTCCGTGTAGTCTCTAAATATTGCAGCCACAGGGGTCCACATTCATCCCTGATTTAACAACATTGACTTCAGTGGAGTTAAACTAGAGATGAATTTTGACCCATTTTCTTCTGGCTAATTATAATAAAATAGCCCTGCAACTTTCTAAACTTATGTCCATCTGTCCTTTTGCCCTCTTTGTTTTCAAACCAGAGGAACAAGCAAATTACTTGCCAGAGAATATCTAGAAAATGGTAGGCAGTTTATGCTAGAAAGCAGCTGGAGCTGTGAGTCCAAGTACGTAACGGGCCTTTTCTTATTCTCACTGAAGTCAGTGCAAGAGCTCCCATGGATTTCAGTAGGAGTAGAATTGGGCCCGTTCTAGTCAGGTGTGGAATAAAATTATAGTGCAATGCTCAATACAGACAGCAGTCCAAATGGCAGAATTAAAGAAAAAACAAACTGACAGTCGAAATCCTCCCATGCAATCAGTGTAACCTCTGCAATAGGAGATTAAAGAACTCTTTTTTATTTATTTATTATGACATCGCATTCCCTGGATAGAAAACAAGAAGTATATTTAGGGCATCTTTGCTTTACCAACACCCAATATGCAGCCTTGGGAAACTTATTTCCACATTGCTGCCCTCTTCAAACATTGGCACTATCTTGCTTTTTTCTTGGAAAACATTCACCTCCATTCTTCTCCCTCTCATTCAATTGGGTAGGTCCCCCAGGTGTGTATAAGGTGTCCTTTTTGCCTGTTCTTCTCAGGTAGAGATCCCCATATTCTTAAATCTGGATTTACATATAGGATTTTCTTGCCTAATCAATTCCTTTAAAGAGATTGTTTTGTATCTGCAGTAGCTGTTGAGTTCTCAGCCATCTATAGGTTATTTCCTGTCACAGAAGACATCCAAACAACATTGTTTTAGGTGAGCTCTTATTCTAAGCATCTTTATGCCCCCAAGTAATTGTTTAAGTAAGAATTTTTTCTTTATTTTTCTTCTCATGCCACATGACTGTTTCTGTTCAGGCTCCCGCAATATAAAACAGGAAATGGTAGAATACATTAGGAGAAATGGGGGGGGGGAGAAAAAACACCAACAGGGAGGAGGAAGAATTGATTCTGGCTCAAACCTGGGAAAAAGTAAAGTGTATGCGAAGAACCACAAACCCATGAACCTTCCAAATGTAATGTATCAGCTTTGAATACAGTAGGCTTTGAATTGCTTAATTGTTTTCAATGCTTGAAATGCAATACAGAAAGACACAAATAGCTGGATTGTAACATGAGATTTATGAGGGAAGGGTCTGAAGAGCATTTTATATGTAGACTATAAAAGTCATCCAGATCTAAATCCACAGGGTTAGCCATAGTAACCCAGAAAGAAGACAAAGCAATTACTGATCTAATGTAGAGACAATGTGCTAAAGGAGAACAGAGAACAAATGAGAGAAAGCTAGAACATGAAAAGGAAAAAGAGGAAGAGGTCGAGGACAGGTTACACATAGAAATCAGCCTGAATCAAAACCCTAGATCCAAATCCATTTTTTGGTGACTTTGGATCAGGATCAAAACTCCACAGCTGGTCCTCTGTCTCTGTATTGGGATATACAAAACCCCAGATCTGAAAATCTTTACGTTTGGGTAAGTTTAGATCCAAACATTGACGCCTGGGCCATAGTTAAATAATTTTGCAGTCAGTTCAATCTTGCATCATTTCTGGAAGACTTGACATATCCGAGGCTTGTTGTTTCCTCTTTAGCACCTGTTTAAGGTAAGGCTGTAAATGCAAAGTATGATGTATTATTAGAGCAAGTCTTGGGTATTGATGAATGCACTAAGCGTTCGTTCCCACCTGTTGAAATGTGGTGATGCAGAAGTTTGCATTACATGTCACTGAACATTTGAGAAATGGTTTTCTGATTAGCACGGGTTGATTATTCTTTATCGAGATTGAGGAAGCTTCTTTTAAATTAATCTTGCTCTCTTTTGTTTCCATACAATCTACAAATAGAGAAACTAAATTTTCCAGTTCGATAATTTCATGAATAAAGTCATGGCGCTACTGATCTCTGTCTTGTCAGCTGTACTTCTGAAGCATCTTGGTTTTTCCACAGTTGTCTCTAAGTCTCAAAGAGAAGATGACAAAGCTCCTCGCATTTGGTTACATGCTCCACGCTAAGGAGGCTTTTTTCTTTTCCTTGTTAAACCAGTATTAAATCAGGTTGCAAGTTGATTTACAATCTCTTACATAGGGCTCCCATGCTGCCAGCACTGCAGATTTTTAGCCCAATCCTGCAAGGTACTGAGAGCCATTAGCTCCCTCCTATTGACGTCAATGATTAAAGTTTTCCCTTAATTCGCCAATGTTACTCTCTGTGGATTAGTTTACATATAATAAATTTTGTGACTGTCACTTTCTATTTTATGACTTGTCACTATCTAGGAGATTCGTCTGTACAGCATCTGCCATGAGGCAGCCAGATACACTGGCTTTCATAGAGCTTTATTTGAGGAACTTTGGCAACAGTATGATGGAGAAACTGAAAGCACAAATCTCTGATGAGCTGTATTCATAGGAAATAAGAGTTTTATTTGGCAATGCAGGCGAGAGTGTTGAAATCAGATACAATGGCTTCATGGTCTTTATAACCCGATAGCAGCTAGCTCTCTCTAGATAATCTAGCAGCAATATAAATTCTAGTTTTGCAAAACGACTGAAGAGACACATCCTGAAAACTTTATTCAGGCATTGAAGTCATTGGGTGTTTTTCCTGTATAAGGTCTCTGGGCTCTGGCCCTAAATTACTAGTGAGAGACTTCCTTGTTATGTTATAGAATCATGGAAGATTAGGGCTGGAAGGGACCTCAGGAGGTCACCTAGTTCAACCCCCTGCTCAAAGCAGGACCAACCCCAACTAAACCATCCCAGCCAGGGCTTTGTCAAGCCACACCTTAAAAATCTCTAAAGATGGAGATTCCACCACCTCCCTAGGTAACCCATTCCAGTGCTTCACCACCCTCCTAGTGAAAAAGTTTTTCCTAATATTCAACCTAGACCTCCCCCACTGCATGTTGCAGCTTTAGAATTCAAGAGGATGAAAATCTTAGCTCCATATAAGTTAATGGCAAACCTTGTTTTTACCTGTTTGTCTCTACTACTATGACTCAGGGATGAGTCAGCATTTTTTCTACACCCCAGTTTACTTTGTTATTCTCTAATTCCAGAGTGCCCAGAGTGCCACCTTTCTCCAACAGAAGTGTTGGAGAGAGGGGTTTCTTTGAACTCTTGAGCGTAACGTTCAATGAAAAAAAAAGAGAACGTTTTGGCTTCAGTCTTGGGCCCTCATTGTTCAGACATTAACTTTATAGTCCTCCAAAATCCGTAAAGAAGGCATTCCCTGCACTCAAATCATTAGTGAGTTTTCTTTGGTCGCAGGTTTGCGTTACACACTTGTAAAAGATAGCTTGTCTTTCAGGAATAAAAGTAACGTTGTTTATACTTCAGATACATGTGAAATAGTAGACAGAATACAGTTACTGGTAAATACGTTAGTTTGAGTTTAGATGTTTGAAATCTGTACTACTTCCAGCCCTTCATTGGCACCAGCCATATTTAATAAATAATACATAGCATCCAGATACAAAGACAAGACTCCTCATCCTTAAAGAATAATTCCTCATTCCCACAGGGAGGCAGGACCGCCTAGTGGATAGAGTACTAGTCTGACCTCATCTGGGTTTTATTCCCGGCTGTGCTATTGGCCTGCTGGGTGACACTTCATCTCTTTGTGGCTCCGTTTCGCTATCTGTAAAATGGGGATAACACCACTGGTTTCCTTTGTAAAGTGCTTTGGGCTCTGTGGATAAAAAAGCTTGATGTAAGAGCTAGGGGTTGTTGTTATTACCACCACCACGTACTTTGTCTACTGTAGGTGACTATATATAATTCAAAGGAACTGCAGTAGGATTTTTTTTTCCCCACAATGGCCACTGAAATCTTTGTAGCTAATCTGAAACATAATATTTTAAATCAACTCCATACTCCAGCCCCCTTTGTACAGATGTTACATAGATGACCTCTTCCTTATCCATAAAAATAATGCACTGCCCAACATGAAGTTATTTAGCAAATAATTCCTTGAGACCAACCCCCTTTAGAGAGGGCTGAAGCCGTTTTAACATTTAGTATGGTAGAGTTTTTCAAAGAGGTAATAGCCCATTGGCAGATAGGTATTTAGTATGAACTAGTGTTGCTTCGGGTAGATTTATCCCAGGTTTAGGAAAATAGTTTGTTTTGGAGGATTAGCATAATATGCAGAGCCAGGAATAGAAACCAGATTTCCTGATCCCAGTCCAGTGCTCTGTCCATTAGGCAACATTTCATCTGAAAAGCAAGTAATATTAGAAAGAAGGCTATAGTTTAATCTTTGATGCCCCCCTCCCCCCCACCATTGTGCTTAGATATAGAAATGGCTTTCAAATCTTAATTCTGCAATTCCCAGCCACAGTGGGGCATGCTACAGGTAGTTTAGTATGCCTTTATATTATTTTAAGATGTTGAGTTTGGATATATTATATCTAATCATGTGTATGTGTACTCATGTATATTAATTTTATCTTTTATATACGTGTCTATATTTTATATATTTGCATTTGTAAAGATACTATATGTAATGTGTGTGTATATCTATATTTTAAAAAATTACGTGCCTGGATTCTTATCTCACACCAGTGTCATCTGAAGTATCTTCTTTGAACTCAGTGCTGTTACGCTGGTGTAAAATTGGTGTTGAAAGATTGGAATCAGGCCCATAGTTTCATATGTATCTTAAATTACACATAGGCACACATATATAGGAGATAAAAGAGAACAAATGATAATTTATCATTACATATATTTTGATTTATCTGGTATCTAGGTGATCACCCTTTATTTTGACTGTTTAAACAAATCAGTTTATTAGAATAGTAAATGTAATGCAGAACTTTTTAGAGTATGGAGCACTGATTTATTTTCTTTACAGTATATTTAGTCATTTCATTATTAGAGGTAAATACTGGTTGTACTTAGGAACACAACAGCTGGTCTTATGTGAGAAGGCAATCCACAGATTAACTTGCCAAATGTATTACCAGTTCATTTCACTAGTCTGAGAACCTAAGGGTATTTTAATAGAGTTTTGACCTTGATCAGAAAAAAAGAAAAGCTTCCATTCTCAAGTCTAACCTGTGACTTAAACATTGCTGGATCCTACTGATGTATAATGTAAGTGTGTCACCGTCCTTGTCAACTTCAATATGAAGCACACTTTAGGAACTGAGCACTTTAGAATGTAAGAGTGAGATTATCTGTTAAAAATGGTATAATTCTTTCATGCAAAAAAAGAAAATGAGAGATCTTTTGATTCTTGACTTTTTTTTCCACCTCCAGTTTCAAAACTGGTCTCCCACACAAATAGAAGAGGACTAGAACCTTTAAAATGTGTATTCTAAAAAGATATGGGAACTTTAAATGATAATTTCCGCATCTAATTTCTCAACCGTAACTTTGCTTTAAAGTAGTTTTTTGCATAGGGAATTTCCTTGTGTTTATTGAAACCAGGGTGGGAGGAGATGGACATGCATCTGAAAGCAAGTTCCACAGCTACTTGCACAGACAGATTCGTCTTCCATGTGATAAAGGCCCAATCTAATAACACTTCTTGGATGCCATACTTTCCCATATATGAAAAATGCATAGTGGTGTGGGGACAGACAAGTGTAAATAGAACTGTGGGAAACATGGGTAAGATGAAATGGCAGCTGCTGTATGAAAAAGAAATGTGTTTCATGGACTTCCTCCAGCCCTCTCCTCTCTTTTTTCCCCCCTCTGTTTCATGGTGGTCTCTCTTCCAAGTAATCACAATGCTGTATTTTGTTTATCTCATGAGAGCTGACAGGATCACACCCCTTGCTGTCAGCTGTTGCTCTCATACAGAAGGAAGAAACCTGGTCTACTGGGTATTTTCTTATTGCCACCCATTCAAATACTAACCAGGTCCAAACCTGCATAGCTTTCAAAATTGGACAAGATCAGGCCTATTCAGATAAGTAAACCCAACTGTTGGGAATCATCCAGGTGCAGTCCCTTGAACTGTAACCTCCTGTGATTCCTACGGATATATTTGGCTACAAAACCTGAGCGCTACTGAGCAGCTGCTGTACTTTGCTGAAAGTTACATGCGCTCAGCCCTTCTGACTATTTAGAATGTGATTTCAGAAGTATTCCCCATTGGCCTATCTGCTCCCATGGAAATCAATGGGAGTTTTACCATTGACATCAATGAGAGCAGAGTTAGGCCAATATGGGGTGCATTTAAAATCCCATCCTGAGCTTCTGCTATTGAGGAAAACAGATATCGAACTTGCTCATCGTGACTCAAAGCTGCAAGCTCTTTAGATAAGTCTGAGAGACTATCCGCTCAGATTTCCTCTCCCTTCCTGCTTTCTGTTCTCCTCCGCTTTCATCAAATTCTTCTTACCTTCTTCCTTCTGATGTGCTGATCATATCAAGTATGAATGCTAAGTGATTAAATGATAAATATTGAGAGACACTAGCTCTTGCTGAAAGTTGTAACATTCTCTCGCACCTGATGTGTCTGATCTGCCTCTATGACCTTATTTAGGGCAAAGGATCAACACATTTTAATATTAGTAACTTTCCTCTTTTATTTCTAAATCAAATCTTTTCATATGTGTCACTTTCACTTAAGTGCGAGACAGGTTTGAACTCTTAGAAGCAACCCAGTTTTGAGTTATGGGAGAGTAAAAAAAATGTTGCCACACTTCTACTTCTCTTCCCCCAAACATACATTTTTCATAACTCTGTAACTTTTTTTTAATGCCTTATCCAAATATCTTGAAACTTTCCCTATAAATTCACGTTTGGCCTGAGGTAATGTATCAGAAATATCAGGATTTTTTGTTCTTACTAAAACATGTCAATGGGTTAAAAATGGAGATTTGAGTAAAGTTCCCTTGTACTACACTGTTTTTCCCTTTGGACAACTAAAGCAAAATAATGTATGCGGCTCCTTAATTTAGTGTTTGTGATTCTGTCAGTTCTTGCCAGGGAAAAACAAATCCTTGAACTTGGATCTTTGCAGGTAAAAGTCCTTCCATTTGATCTTTAACATTCTCTGTAATTGCTAAATCTATTAATATAATTCTGTATTATTTGTTAGGGCTTGTCTACACTGGACAACAACGCGATTAGAGGGGTGTGATTTCTAAAGCACTGTCTGGCCGATATAGACCCTGCTGACAGACGTAACATTTCTCTAGTGCACATTAACATGATGCAGTTTGAAAACACAGAATAATTCAGAATACAGATTTATTAAATTTTTAGGTTTCTCGTTATAGGATGAGACAAGTATCTTTTTCTTATTGTATTATTATTGAACTGGGTTTAATTGATTTGTTACTGACATAGATGTATATTTCATAAGAATCTTGGTGCTTTTAGCATCAAGTAATGTTCATTTACTACATATTTTTACTGGTTTGGACGTGTAAATTCCTGAACACACTGACACTTTCTTCTTCATAGTTATTTTTAAGGCAAATGGTATTCCACCAAGACAAGTATTCATGCTTGTTCTGTAAGTTCACTGTTTGATTCTATTAGTTGGAGGAGAGACAAATTAAGTTTACATTATCAGATCGGATCAATAAATCTGAAGGAGAAATGAGAGGAAAACTCTGCTCAAGGGAGTCCCAGTCAGCAAACATTGACTGATAAAGAAAACACTCGTATATCTGACACGTCATCAGCTCCCAGTGTTTGCTTTCCCCCAAAGTGCTTGTCACTACAAGAAGAGACTTACTGCTACTGGATCTGTATTTCCAGAGTCTCTCTAAGAGCTGCTTTTAGTCAGAGCTTTGTTTATGATACACTGAGTTAAGTACAGTGGAGACTGCTTTTTCAAGGAATGTTCCTCAAAGTATTGACCACTCAAAGGGAACCTTCAGAAGCCCAAGTTAATTTAGGACACATGGCAATCTCTTGGCTAATACATACAGTATTTTCAGTTGATAGTGTACAGGAAAGCATGCTTGTATTGCAGACATATTCTAAGAATTCTGCTGTCACAAAGTGTAGAACACTTAACATCACTTTCAAAAAACCTCTACAGTTACTAGCGTGTGTATGATTCTCTTATCCTAGCATTGCAAAGTGACCCATGTTTTACACCTTAATTAGACTTAGGAACTAATTAAAGAAGAATTGTGGGGATGGAATGACACTGCTTTGAAAAACATGCAAGTAAAGAATAGCCCTCATAACAATATAGTTATACAATAATATATTCTGTTCAGCATTTCATCCTAGATATGTTGCAAATACGCCCTTAGTCTCATAATCCAGAAAACTTGGAAACAAATACAGTGGCTTAATTATGCCATCCTTACTTAGGCAAAATGACCATTAAAGTCAAGAAGTCCTAAGGACTAAAAGAGAGGGTGAGTTGGGCCTGAATTTAAGTATGCTTGGATTGGAAGCATTTGTGAAGGAACAAGAACGGTAGTTTTGTTTATTTTCAACAATGTAAGAGTTTTTGTAAATATTCAGGTGGACACCTGCCTGGAAAGAGGAGAAGGCCTCTTTTTGTGACTCCTCTTCTTTCCTTCCATTCTGGCAGTTTTCCAAAATATAAGCATTAACTATTGAGGCCTCACCCATGTGTAAGTTGCTTCCTGGTTCATACATTCATCCAGCATTATTTTAGTTTCAGTATTTCTCTAAATTTGTCAACTAACTAATTTAGGCTGGAGAGACAGCCTAGCCATCTAAGCATTGTTTTTCCCTTGTGGAGTTATTTTTATTTGATCTTATGATATTATCGGTTCTTTATGATAATATAGTTTTTCAGGTCCTCTCCACACTGAAATTTGAACCCGTGTTATTTCCTCTCCAGACAGAATCATGTTTAAGGTTCTAATCCTGTTTTATATCTTCTTATAAAGAGGGCCCAGCTGTGTTATAAAACGGTTTACAGGTAATGTTATACCTTAGGTAGAACCTATAATATGGTTCTGTATAACATGGATAGTCCCTTAAGCCAGGTAAACTAGACTAGAACCTTTCTAGCAAGCAGAGTGTCTAGAAACTCTTTGCACACAGGTTTCTAGAAAGGAGGCTATTGTGGCTTCAGATCTAAATTCAGTTGCTGCGGGGGTTTTACCGATTTTAACTTCTCTTATTTTAAAGAGATTTCCAATGTACAGTGATTTAAAGCCTCACAGTATAATTTGTGTAAAAGTCAAGAGCTTCACTCAAAAGACTGTAGACCCCCCAGACACTAGTGTTCTTAATGTTTGCTCATTATTTTTGCAGGCAAATAGAGGTTTAGCTTAGTTTATCTGTGAGATTAGTTGCTGGGATTGGCTTGGAAGCTGCAAGGATTATATTATTATGTATGTGCACAACACTTTAGAAATCTTTGCATCCCAGCAATTTTTATAGACAGTGCTGCCTGTATGTTAGAAATTGTAAGTGAATGTAGTGAAAAATGTCAGAGTGAGGGCCCTGGAGGCAGAAGTGTTTCATATATCCATTATGGATAGTGGCACAGGAAACTTCCCCACTTCGTTCCACCAAAATGCTTCAGACTGGATGTGGAGTTTCCAAGTATAAGAGCGAGAAGGCAGTTCATCGTCCATGTCACTTCAGTCCTTGGCACCTCTGCTTAAATTGTCAGCTAAGGTGCAGATAGAAACTGTGATGTTGTGCATTTCTCCGGTCAGAACTAGAGTGAGAGCACCAACGCATTCCCCAGAGGCTACCACAGTGACAGATGGTAACCACTTTAAATCATTACCGATCTAGTCTGAATTTAAACTAGTGATGTACAGCTGAAAGTCTTTGTGTCCCATTACTATTCCTCTGAACCCCAAGTCCCCTCAGCACACTTCACCAGGATGATGGGTTCGATGTAAGTTTGAGTCTCCAATTTTGCCGTGTTAGTCCTTTTTGATCCAGTTTCTCTGAGAACTCTGTTTGATGGGATTTGCATTGCCAATCTGATTTGAGATTAAACTGGTAATAAGAAGGGTCTTATTTCAATCTTAAAAAGTCTGTGTTCAGTGCACAAAAGCCCATGACAAGCCTGAATAATGTGGAAACTAGACCTATTTTTTTCCTGATTTGGACTCAAGGTGAATGGTTGCTGTCTGTAGGCGTCTGCTTCTATACGTACTTGCAGCTTCACATTCTGTGGTGATGGGGTCATATAAAGACCTAGATAGATAGACAAGAGTCATTCTGGCCTGCTTAGGCACACATGACAGCACCGCACCACATCTGGGGATTTCCAGCAGTTTTCTTGCATTGGTGCTCTCACTTTTAGTTCCTCTGACTTTTGCCATTGAGTTGGAATGGGTATCTCACACTGCAATCATGATCTTTTCCCCACTTAATATTTGATTATATTTGCGCCTGTGTCATGAACTGAGCAAAACTCTTTCTCTGTTGACGTAAGTGAACTGTACTTGCTAACCCAAGGGGTAATACTAGATAACGTTGCTGGACCTAGACCACATTTACACACACAAATCAGAGCTGCTTAAAATATATTTTGGATGGTCAGAATTAGGGTCAGAACGTAAAATGTTTTTTTTTAAATGGAAAACTAACCATACGGATCCTGAGAACTGTTACTTAAACCACCTATCATACCCCAGTTAATACTGTAATAAATTCTTAAAACGTAGCAGTTTTAAATGGCATTACCCACTTGGGAATAACCCCAAATAGATCTATCTGCTTTATGCCCCTTGAATTTTTTTTTAAAAAAAAATCTTAGCAGCTCATTAACCAATGAAGACTTTTCAGTTTTTTCTTAACATTCTTCATTTTTGTGAAGTGTTTATGCCTCTGCCCTAATTTGGATTACAATGTTTCGTTCTGCCAGCCTTTCTTCTAGGAATGATAAAAACCAAAAATACCACACTTTAATGAGAAACAATAGCGTACAAAGATTAACGTCACAAACCCATTGCTGACCTCAATAACATTTCTCAACATTTAGTTTTCATTATACTGAAACTTTGCTGCATATTTTTTACATGAACTTCTGAAGGAAAATATAGGATGGGGCTTTCAAAAAATACACGCTTTGGGAAATACACATGCTCTTCTAAACAAAAGTTTTACACATGCTAATTGCTTTTGATGAATGTATGGTATTAATTATTCTGAACACAGCAAAGCGGCTTAAAAACATTTAGTGAACAAAGATGGTCTGCGATGTTGAAACAGGCACATGTCATGCATTCTTCAAAAGCGCATTCTTATTTTTAAGGCTCCTTTGCCCTTTTGGATGGTGAAACAACACTCAATTTTTAAATGCGATTCGTAAAAAGTATTACTTGGCATGTACCGTAGAAAAGAATATTTAGAACAGAACAGTAGAACAGGTTGATCTGTAACACTATGTGCAGTCTGTTTTCTATCAATGATTCCTAGCCAGCTTATTAAACAGATTGATACAATGAAAGAATCTAATAACAAAAACATTCACCTCCTTTATTGCTTGGCATTATTTATGACTCTTATTTTTTAGCTACTTTTTTTGTATCAGAATCTATTCACGTTATATTGATAAAGTTTATGTACTAAAAACATGCGTTGGGTAGGGATTGGAATTATTTTGTGTTTCTATCCTCCAGCAGTTATTGTTACTAAATCCCAATTACAAAATTTTATTAAGAAAAAGAAAGGAAAAACAACATTCTACACGTTTTTTTTTTAGTGAGGGGATCACTTTAATGTACTTCCATTTTACATATTCTGTTGTCATTAACCAAAATAATCACACTTATTGTAGTAGCTATTATGTGGCTTTACTGTGTTTTGTGGTTTCAAAAATCTTCAAGCCCTAGTAATAGATCAGGAAAGGCTTACACGGTGGAAAATTAAAAGGTCCTCTTCTGTGACTATCCATTTAAATCTGTAAATATCGCCAATTGCTATCCAAAGAACAAATTTGTCCTGAAGAGTTTCCTTCCTTTCTTCCTTCCTTCCTTTTTTTTGTCTGTCTTAAGGCAACTGAGTTACAATGGAGTGTTTGTCATTTTAGATGGAAAGTTAATGAGAGTCATCAGGCCGTTTCTTTACTTGATTCAAAAACGCCAGTTCTCTGCTTACACATTTACACAGCAACATGTAGGCAGGGCTGGGCCTGGCACAAATATAGGCATGAAATGAATATAAATTCTCCCTGTCCCAGAGATTGCTTCTGCCTGGCAAGCTAAACCAGCAGCTTCAGAAGTGGCCATAGCATTGTCTTTCAATAGACCTGCACAGGAATATGACATCCTTGTTCTAAGAACCAGGCTGGATCCCTCGTATTGCAACATAAAGTACTTATAATTCCCCTGAACAAAAACTGTCAGCATAATAGGCCCATATATTTGGTAGGGGTTTTGAATCCACAGCACACATTGTCTAGGAGCAAACAGTATGATCCCTAGAGAGTCTCACAGCAAACATAGTAATTGATTGGACCCTCCCTGCAGATATAAATAATGGTAATTTGTAAATGCAAACAATGAATTTGGGAATAGCCAACAAATTGTGTTTAAAAAAAAAAAAGTGAGACATAAAACCAGGGGAAACTTTTTGCTAAATTCTCCTGGTTAAAAACTACAAGTATTCAAAGCATACCCAAGAACATGTTTAATTAACACGGTGCTCTGAAGCAGGTTGCATGCCATGTGGGTGAGATAAGCATCCTTCTATACCCAAAATTAAATACAAACTTCAGTAGTTTAATGAATTTTCATGTGACCAGCTAGAATGGAATTTCTTGTTCCCAGCCGTTAGTTTCAGCCTGGGTTCCAGCCTGCACAATGTTGCTTCTTGAACAGTCATGTTTTACTTAGTTCAGAAGAAAACCCTTTTCTCCAGTAGGTAAGGAGGTTTGTCAACCTTCAGCTTCTTTCGTCATGCTGAGCAGTTAGGACCAAATGTCATTTTGAAATTAATTTTAATTGTAATTAAATATGAGTAAAGAAACAAAGTAAGCTGCCTATTTTTTTGTTATAACCGAAACACTGAATATAAGTGGCAAAGAAAGTGACTTGTCTTCCAGCAATTAATTTTAGCAGCATCATTATTCATCAGCTATATAAGCATGTGGTGGTGGAGAGGAAAGAACATGAATCAGTTCAGATGTTTCATTGAAATATGTTGCCTCTATTTGTGTCAGGATTTGAAATGCTTTTGGAGCACTTCAGATGATGATAAATTAGAAACACGTAATTAAGAAATTCAAGAATTCCAAATAAAGAGGTCATGACTGAAAAATGTTGGCAATGAATTACTAGTGTCTTAGAGTTTATGGGTTTCAAACATAAACCTAGGCTTGTTACAGGGAGTCTTTACCTTTAATTGTAAAAAGTGTTGGGAGGGGCAGGAAAGAGTGGGGAGGCTGAATTTAATGCTGACTTGGAATGAAACAACACTTTAAGAAAACACTGACAGATTGTTTGTTTGTAGACTGTAGAAAACTTGAGCGCGCACGTGCACATCCACATTTTGCATACAGTCAGGAAAGAGAAAATATTTACAGAATCTCTTACTCCTGACTCTATTCAGTGCTTATTTTTTAGGGTCCTGTTGTGAGTGTTTTACCATCTTGTAGCGAATTTTGTTTCTTCATAACCCGTGTTTAACTTGAATAAAATTGGTATTTGCACCATGCCATAGGACACTTTTCTGCTGTACAGAAGGCAGCCAGTCCAAGTCCAAATGGAACATAGGAAATAAGATGATCAATGGTACTATTAATCACAAAATAGGAAGCTGAACAAGTTCTTGAAACTCCCCCCCCAAATGTCAGATGTCCATGTTAAACCCTGTTCGAAGGCTGGTTTTATTTGTGCTGCTGGCACTTACACAGCCAAAAATCCAATCTGACACTGACCTTGGCAACATTATTAGGGCAATCTTCATTTAAGGATGAACTATTCTTGAACAATTTCTCCACTGTGTCAGCCACAAACAGGCTTTTCTTTGACACCAGACATGCATGTCTTCTTGCTCCAACTATTTTTTTCTTGAACAAACATATGTATTGTAGCCAGTGCAAGGAAAATCCCACTCACTTTTTGTGTTTGAGTTCCCTGTGTCCCTCTAACAATATCCCAGTGTATTGACAGCAGCAAAGGATTTTATTCCAAATCCAGCTCTGTTTTCATAGATTCCCTTTTGGAGGCTAAAGTTCCATAAAGCAACTGGTATTATTTAGTGATCTACACCAGTGAGTCTCATTTTGGGGAGGCATTGAGACTGACTCCTCCCCCTCGTCATGATTTTTGTGAAGATCTGGAGTACACCTCTTACTCTCATCACTGAAGAAACAGTGCATATTCAAACTAATGGCAGAGCATATGAACTCAACAGAACTGGCAACTTCTGAAACTTTATGGTGTTTACGTAGTTAACCTACTTTAAACTATGAAAGGAATTCCTATACACTGCATAGTCATGGAGGCTACTTTTTTGTCATTGAACACCATAGAAGGGGTCATTGCTCTTCTCCGTCCATGCACCTTATCTGAAACTGGATGTAATTATCAAGGTGCAATTAGACGCCTACGACTTGAGAATCGCCTTGATCACATAAATATTTATACAGTTCCTTCAAGGGTGTTGCACTTCAGTGGAAGTAAGAGCACGGGGCACATGTAGATTCAAGTAAGGTTAAGCACTAGTCATAGTCCTCCATGCTGAGTGATTTAACAGTACAGTGAACAAAAATTAATGGAATGGTGTGCTTACAATACAGGTTCAACACAAGTTAGAGAAATGTGAATCCTTAAACTGTCTCTTGTGCAGAGTGTCGCACGAGAAACTGAATCTGTGTAAACTGAGTTTTTTGGATGGGCTAGGCCTTACCAGGTTTTTCTTTGAATAAACATTTGAGTAAGACTAATATAAAAAGCCTGATAGGAACATGGTCATCATGTGAAAACAAACCTGACCAGTTTGATTTGCAAAGATGTGATAAAAGCAAATCAGAACAGATGACATTGTATAGAATCATATACATTAAACAGAACCCAAACAAAATCTAACCATACCAATTAGACAATGGCCACTTCAAGGATTTTACTGTCTCCCCTGTATTTTGGGGGGTTCTGTACATCATTGAGAAGGCGGATGATAATACTGACATTTTCTTTTATAATTTAAAGAACTCCCTTCTCTGCATTCAAGTTCCAGTGACGTTGTTTATTTCATGGCCAGAACTGTGAAAGGAGAGCTTAGGCATCTTGCTGGCATCAGAGACCTTCTGTTTACTTTTTATGGACACTAATTGATTTAGGTGACTGTCACCCCTGACAATATAGCAAGGCTTCTGCTGACTGACTGCTTGAATCCCTTCGGACACCATGAAACACACCCCTCCAATTCACCTCTTTGACGGCGACAGAAAAGCTTGGATGCACTGCAAAAGATGTGGTGACACCAGTCAAAATGTTTTCAATTGAACACAGCTTAGTAACAACCCCAACAATAAAGACTACACAAAAGAGAGAGGCTAAGCTCAGACGCAATAAAGACAGCAGTTAACCTCTGTACCTTGACTGTAAGGCTGTCTCTTAGTAAGAGTGAGCTGCTGTATTTTCGTATCTAACAATGAGAAATCTGCAATTAATATCCTATTTGGACTGCATTTCCCATATTATCGTTATTAGCTCATTCACCTAACCGTCCTTTATATAAAAAACACTACAGTGTTCTATAGTAATAATCCTACATACTGAAGTTGCATCAATTGTAAAATGTAGCATTATGGTTTATTATTGCCGAATACTATAGCATATTTTCGTGTGGCTTTACTGTTGGGTAGGGCATAGCTGTTTCTGTTGGTTTGGCGTTGGCTAAGAGTAGTTTAAAAACTACCTTCAGTCTAATCAGTTTTCTGTTCTGTCAAAGTGTCAAACTGGATTTATCCAAAATGTTGTACTGTCTACAGCAGAGGCTCGTTACATTATAATACAACTTTCATCTCTGAATTCTCGTTTCTGCATTGTGGTCAAACAGGCAGGCAAAAACATTTCCTAACTGCTACAACCAGCTGGCCTAATCTGTAATGGTTTTGGTTTGGTGGCCAGATCCAGTTCATTGCACTGTTATGACATACACATTAGATTAGTAATTGCCTTTGAAATGGCTGTAATTCAGTGTTTCTTTGAGGGATGATGGTGTTTTTCATAAATAATTTCTCCTTTCTTTTATTCTTGAAGGAATAACAGCCCTGTAGCTGAGCAGTTGTTTTATTATCATTTTAATACATGTTTATTTAAAAATCAAAGGCCCAAACCTGCAAATGTTTATGTACATCGGTAACGTGCACATGTGAGCACTCATTGATTTCAACGAGGCTACTAATGTGAATTAAACTATTCTCAAGAATGTGTTTGCAGGATTGGCTCCTGAGTTATTATATAGGGGGAATTAGAAGGAATGGAGTAGTATTAGGTATCACTGCTGAGTGATAATATCGGTTCTTTAATAGCATAGAATAGTCTAATTTAGAGAACAGTAATCCTGCAGTAGGTCTAACCACCTGTGAGCCTTGTTAACACAGGCTCAAATATTTGGAAAGTAGCCTATACCAAATGACTCCAAGTCTGACTGGCCATCACTTACTGAACTAAACTACAACAGCAAAAATATGATAAAATGGAGACATGAAAATTGCAAGTCTGAGGGTATTACGTTGTTAGAAATAAGTGTGTTCAACTCTTGTAATTCCATTAAGCACAGAGGAGATATCTGAAGTCTTATGTCTTTTTCCGATTACATGAACCCAGTGAAGTATGTTCTGTTGAAAATCTTGGAAGCTGCAAAATGTTCAACAAAGCAGCCTGCCCACTGCTTTTGGAAAGGGACAAAAAAGTTAGGCTCCGGTCTAGGAAAGCACTGAAATGCATTGCTGAATCTGGGCCTTTCTAAATAGCGATCCAGTTCTGCTCATGAAATAAAGGACAACCTTCCCGTGGACTTCAGTGGGAGCAAAATCAGACCTTTATTATATAGTCAGTGAGACACAAAATAAGAAAATGACATGCAGTATTTCTGATCCATCCTTGACTCACACCATCGTTTCTGAACATCAACATATGGGCTAAGGAAAATTATTATTCAGAGACACCTTTGACATTGGGACAGCAAAGTAAATTAAAGATGGAACAGCTGCTTTAACGTCGGATTTAGTTGCTTTTGTTTTACATCAGACCAATAATGCTATTGTATCATTTTTTTTAAATGTATTTAAAGGCATTCAGAGGTGAGGGCCATGGAGGAATTAATCATAGAACTGGTTTTGAGTGATGCAAAAGTTAACTGAGCTACTAGTGCATAATATGTCAGGCAGAAGGCCATACTAGTCTTGCAAAACGCATTTTAAAATAGTTCATATCACTCAAATTGGTTTTAATGAAATGTTACACATACAGCGGTAAACTGTTAAACACGTTGCAGTGGTGCAAACCAATTCTCTTTACTTAAGAGGTTTATTCAATTAACAGTTTAAACTTTCATTATATTTTGCCATTTGGCACAGAGGACTCTCATGCATTTAATAGTTTTATGCATTTAACTGTTAGTCCTTTAAGTGGACTCTATTGGATATGACTCTGCCATTTTCTTAGCCTGGAAAAGATAACCAGTCAGAGCAGACAATGATACACGACACATGTCATGGTTGTTTGTATCTTCATGACCTCCTGGATCTGCCTGTGTGGATGATGATGTTCTTTAATCCTGTACCAGCTGTCGTTCCAACCAATTTTAAGTACTGGGGCAGGTGGCAGAAGGGTTCAGGTAGCCCCTTCACATTCTGCGTTACAGAATAGTTCAGACTGGCAAGAGACTTTCGTCAAGGCAAAAACTGAAAAGAAAATTACATATGTTCTTTAACCTAAGGACCTCTGATCACTTTAAATACTTTAAATTAATCCAACTTCATTTGTTAAAACTAGCATCATCTTCTTAACCACTAAGATTATACCATTTTATACTGGCGGGGGAGGAAAAAACCTTAAACATCGTTTATGTTAGACACGTTGCAAAATCTTAGTCGTTCAACACACAGGATTAAGTACAAACATGTATTTTACAAAGATATGAATAGTTTTTGTTTGTATCTTTATTCTCTTCTTAATTTCCCTCAGTCTAGGTGTGCTATCTTTATCTGGCCTCATAATTCTGTGTTAACTGAGAACAGAGAGCTGTTTTGGTGCTGATGATTAATTGCATACAGTTTACTGTTCTTGGGGAGCTGTGCTTCAAGCCAAGAAACTAAACCACTTCTGCACTGAGTTTGCCAGTCCCAAGTGTGCTGAATGTAGGAGCTGCTTCTACCAGCAGGGGGGTTTACTGTGAGCTGAAGAGGTGGGTGCGAATTCGATTCAGATAATGTTTGCTGACACCAAGGAATCCACTAACATAAAACAATAAGTAACTTTGCCATTCAAAAAATGTTCAGAAATGTTGTCGTAAACTGGGTCCAGCATACCCTACACTTTGAAGCCAATAGAAGTTATTTGTGGCCTGTAGAGAAGAATAGGGCACGCCCTCCTTTTTAGCTTTTCAAAATGAAATAATTTGAATAGAATGTTATATTGTGGAAATTATTGTTCTAGCATCCTGAAAGCTGAGACTGGTTTCTGTCCTCTTGCAAATCGTTCTTCTGTTGGAATCCCAGGGCATTGGAGGCTGGCTGTTGTTGGTAGGGTGTCCTTGAAAATCACTTCCTCTTTGGATATGACACGGCTGGGATCTGCTGATCCTAAAGGCACGTTGCCAGCCCAGTGTATTTATTCAGGTTTTTGGCTGTGGCACGCAGATATTGCGCTGATGAGCACCACATAAGAACCTGGAGAGATATAATGAGGTGTGGAAGTTGTGAATGAGGAGTTAGTTTGTTTGACACTTGTCAGTTACCAGGTCTGAAGTATTTTTATCTTTATGCATATATTAGTGAAGATTCTGAGCAGAAATCCTGGATACAAACACCCCTGAATTTATTTGGGAGAGAGTGGTTCTATATTGACCTTTAATCATCACAGCTGACCCCTTTATCTATGGAGGACTGCACCAAATCCTTAGATCAAAACAAGTCCAGACTTTCGGAACATTCAGATCAGGAACTCCTCTCTGTTACTGTTGGCCTGATTTTCTGAGGTGTTCAATGCTTGCAACTCCCGTTTGGTTCCCAAATTTGGCCCAGCACATGCTCCAGAGGTGTTACAATGGGCACCCTTTTGTAAATAACAAACTAGTAAAATCCACTGTTGTAAAGAATTTCTCTAGCCTCCCGTTGTTTTCAATGTCAGTGTTCCTGTTAGTAGGAATTTGTATAATCATTTTACATGGAGAATCTGAGTAATTGACTAAGCTATGTTTGGTCTGCTTCATCAGATGTAGCTAACTGAAAGTGATACATAAGAAACTTTCTCGTTAAAAGGGTTTGTGAGCTGTTTCAGAAACTGAGTAAATTGTCAAGTGGCTTGCTGTCTACTTTAGACCCCAGCTAAGAAAGTTATTGAATTTTTATCTCAAATCTAGGTATGAAGTTGGGCAAGAGAACATTTTTATATGCAATTTATTCCTTCAGAAATGTACTGCTGTGCAGTTTTTACTGAGGAGCTGAGAACAAACCAAAATGATGAATATGAGGTCTATGTATTTCAGTAGTAATTTTCCCTATTGCATTTTGAAGTTCACTCACTATTAAAACAAGGAAACATACTGAGATTCTTCAAGAATTATATCCTTGGAGCTGAGATAATTTTTTCTGCTTTGCCCTTGATCCACCGTACCGTTTTCTGTTTTAGTATATTCTACTGAAATTAGAGCATTAAGATACATTTGGCACATTTAGCGACACTGGAGGAGGTATGTTCTGTGTATGTTTAGCAAACGGTGTAGTTTGCCTTACAGATTCCACTACTTCACTGTAACAGCAGCTTTATGTCAGGCCTTGCTTTATAGCAGGGTCATCTACTGCGGATGTACTATTTCCAGCCAAATAGGGCCACCTGCAAGTTTGCGCTTGTGTTAGCAGTTTCATCTCTCATTATTTGAATCCAGCTGGCTTTTCTTTGAAGTTAGTTCCATAATGTTAAATGTTAGCTATAATTTCTCTTGGCCAAAAACAGATAGTGCATTCTTTCCTGTCCGTATGATAATAGCCACAAATGTGCTGGCTATGTTCTGTCTGACCCACCTCTGTGACTAGCTTCTTTCTTTAAAAAAAAAAAAGAAAAAAAAAAGGAAAGTCTGCCTCTGTAATAAAGAATAGACGACGCAAGCTGCAAACATTCAGATCTAAACAGAACTCTGAGTAGATTCTACACATCCCAGAGGCCGGAAGTGGTAAAATCTAAAGATTCAGAATAAACATAGGAGCCCCTGGCAAAAATCATATCTGGGTTTAAATTTTTAAAATCTCCAAAGTTCAGGGTTTTATTCAATCTATGGTTTTGGTTCAGACCCATGGAGGCAAGAGTCTTGTTTTTTTCAGCCTTACCAATACTTTTCTAAACATATTTCAGTGCTTATACTTGCATTAAGCACACTAGTAATATAAGGGGAACCTTCTGACCATTTGAACTCGAGATCCCCAGAGAGCTTTTTATTCTAATAAAACAGCAAAATATTGGATACATGACACCCCCTACATCAACCTCTATCATATTAAGGAAACCTTAGAACTCTGATCTGCAGTCTAGCCTGATACATTACAATTCAGCTGGGATCCGTATAAGGAATAATTGCATCTATTTACTTATTCCACTGTCAGAATGTTGACACTAGTTTTTCATATTGTCTCTGTCACTAAGAACCGTAATTAAATAACATGTCAGATGTATTGATCATACAGTTATAAATTTGTTTGATATATCATAGAGGCCTTTTGTTATTAGAAGATATCACAAGATTAAAATAAAAGTTTGTCAAACCATCTAACTCACGCTGCAAGAGATTTTTTCCCCTAATTAACCACAACATTTTGATGGCTTGTCATTTTGACATTGAATAAAGTAATTTCTTAATTTTTTCAGGTTCAGTGCAGACTCTACTTTAGACCAAAATCATATTGGGTATATACAATTGTATTATACAGTAAAATAACATGCAGTTTGTTGTATTTCTGATTTTTTTCCTTTCTAATTTCTAAGCTTAAAATGCCCTATCTTCTCACAAAGAAGATCACATTTTTGTATTTACCAATACAAAGCATATAAAGGATTTAAAAAAAAATCTTTTCTACCATACCTCATTTCCCCGTACACATAGTCACACACACAAAATAGTGCATGGCAATTGGTGTCAGTTTTAATGATACCATGAGTGTCCTTCCTATTGCCCCAGTCCCTGAACACCCTCTCACATTTGGAAAAAGCAGAGACTCTTATGAAACTGAAAGGGTGAAAAAGTCAATATCACATATGTCTAAATGATACCTTCTCTTCTAGATCAATTATAATTTGAAAAGAATCATATTGCCTATGTGTGGAGCATGCTATTTCAAGCTGTAAGTGCTATGAATATGAAAAAGGACAAATATAAATAATTTGTAGAACCTTTTTGAGGTATTTTCTCTGTGTTTTCTCTAAGAACATAAGCTACGAAGATTTTACTCAGATTTGGTGACAGAACACATGCATTAAGATTACATTTCTTTTTAAAATTTGCATTCTTTGTATTGTACATTTCCTAAATGGGGCAAGAGGGTTTCTTCTCTTAGCCTTCAGTATGTCTTAGTATTAAAATCTAAAGTAACAGACCTTCAATCTAATGAGCTTTGTAAATCTGACCTAAAAAGTGTCGCCTAGAGTCTTTGAAATGAGTTTCCTACAACTTCCTCTGATCTGATTGTATGTTTTAGGGGAGGTTAAATGGGTTAAGATTCTTAGCTGTCCTAAAGCCATTGGAGTGATTCCTTATTAATCTTTTTCACCCCCTAAGACATCATCTACAGATCTAGGCGGATTTAGTACATAAGATAACATGCTCAGCCTTGCCATAACCATCCACAGCTTCTGAAAGGACAAAGGGGTGACAAAAATATAAAGAAATCCTTGTAACGTTCAGTTCTTGACATTAGTTTCCACTGTTTCCGTCACCCATACTTTGCTCTTAGCTGATGAGTAAGACAGGTTCAGTCGTCATAGGCTGATACTGCATGTAGCTTGTGACATTCATTTCAAAAGAAGTTTGTTCTGCTCTGTGTCCTGTGGCAAAACTTGTGAGCACAAGACAGTGTCTGCAATTAGTCCCGTTGCAGATGATCTCCAAAAGGGCCTTGTTTTCACAGGACAGTATACAGCTATAATTAATAACAGCTGCCCTTCTCTGGGTTATATAGGCACCCTCCACAGCAGCTTTCCCTGTTACTGTCTTGTCTCCCCCTCCGCCCCCAGTGCGCGCGCACATCCCCGATTGGTAAAACTGTTAACTCCTGGAATGAGCAGTCACACCCATGTATAAACATCCTGGAGCTTTAGCTCAGGGAGAAAAATTTCCTTTCCAGTAAGTGAATACCAAAAAAGTAAAAATCCAGAGATACGTAGCATTCATCTAGATGATTAATGCTTCTGTCTTTCAGACATTCTTTGCCATACGGTTACTGTTCAGGGTCTTTGCTTCTGGTGGGAAGGCCATATAACTGTTGTTAAGGGACCAGCTTTTCACCATAAAGGGTTCATTTTTTAACATTTTTTTTTAAAAGAAGAATCCGGTTATCCTTTGGCTCTGACAAACCATTTTACATTATTCCCTTTTGCTCCTTTCAGGCGGTTTGTTTGTACTGCTGCAGGGACAGTGGGGGAAACCAGTATTTCCTGTCCAAGCCTCCTATTCTTTTCTAGTGCTTATTTGTTCATAACCATTTGCTCTGGATTGAAATGTTGGTATATGAGGTCCTCAGCCCAGTAACAATTTTATAGTTATGTGTCTGTCCAATGGAGACCTCTTCTTGTTTGAGGATTTGAACTGTTGTTGTAACACAAAGGATTAATAATAATGAACACATTTCGAAGATCAGCTGCCACTTTAAAAAAAAAAAAGGTTGCCAATGTCCTATATTATTTGTGCTTATGGAAATCCAGAATGACTTGCGGTTAAGAATAAAATTTGGTAAGAAATTAATTTAAACTTAATCCCTCCTGAATTTCATAATTTGAAAGCAAAAAAAAAAAAAAATTGAAATGTGGAACTATTTTAAAAGAATTTTCACTAGTATTTTCGAGTGCTGACCTCTGTATTGAACTGCTCATTCACTTAAGTGTTTCCTAACCATTCTGCAGTTGCTATTGTAGTTGTGCCTGGGTCTTGTGATCCCATTACAGTCTGTTAGTTTAAACAAATATAAATAAATAAATAAATAAGTTAAAAATATTGAGTAGCTTCTTCAAACCTGGAACTCTTCAATAAATAATCAAAATAGATCGCTGTCCATGTGTTTTAACATTGGTTAAAATAAATAGACCCAACCTGCAAACATTAACCATGGGCCTCAGCATTTACTACCATGAATAAACCCATTGGTTTCTCACAAGGGCCCCAATTCGGGAAAGCATTAAACATGTGCTTGAATCCGTCCGTATTCAGGAAAGCGCTTAAGCACATGTTTCAGCCTCTCATGTGCTTAGGTGCCCACTGACTTCAACTTAAAGCACATTTTCAAATTCTCTTCTGAACAGGAATGTTCTTCTGAATCTCTGCCTATGCCTGAGGATGTTTCCAGAATAGGGCTCTAAGAACTGAATTTAAATACATTTCCTTAAAATAAGGTTCTTAGAAGGGCAAGGAGTGTGAACTAATCATTAGAGCAGGGAATGAGGACTCCTGGGTTCTCTTCCCGGATCTCCGGCAGACTCAATCTATGTCCTAAGACAAGTCATTTAACCTCTGTGCATCTGTTTGCCCATCTGTAAAATGGGACTCATAATAAAAATACTTAAATATCGCACCAGATGTTGCAGGATTAATTAATATCTATGAAGTGGTTTGAGGTCCTTGGGAGTCAGTGCATAGTAAAATGTGTCATTATATACATTATGCAATGGAGATATAGTAGACAGCTTCTCCAAAAAGTGCTTCGCAAGCATTCTTCTTCTTTAGTAATATTTGAAGGAAAGCAATTAAATTATACTATTATTTGAAAAGCCATTAGACCTATTTATGAGAAAACATTACAAAATTTCCCCGTTTTTCATTTGCAAGGAAAAATTCTGACTCATTGTGTACTTTACCTAATAAAAGCATCCCGCTTCCATAATTCTTCTGCTGGTACTTTTGACACCAGCACGCTAGGGATTTTTGCCTCCATGGAGAACTACTCGGGAGTCTAAAGATGTTTTAGTCAGGATCTGGAAGTGCCGTGGAATGAGGCAGTTCAGGTATTCAGCCTTGGAAGCATTTTTGTGTGTGTGTGTGTGTGTCTCTTAATTACTTATAATCTGACTTTTCTTTCTAATTGAGGCTCCCAGCATCTGTCTAGTTTCCAATACTCTTAACTACTAATTTACATTGCAGTTGGCACCTGACCTTACATGACACATGTAAGACTCTTAGACAGATAATCCTGGCTTCTTCTTGAGAATTATGTCGCCAATGAGAGGTCAGTGGTGTGAGACAGCACAGCTTGAGGTGCGAAGTGCAGCAATGGCTAACACACTTTACCTAGCTGAGACTGGGAATCCCTTAACTGGCTGATCCAGGGTTTTAAATAGGGAGTCCCTCCTGCTTTTGTCCTGGGAAGGCGTTTCTTGGCCTGTCACTTACAGGCCTTTAAGCAGCATGTCTGTGTTTGTTAATTCTCGAACATCAGCAGACACATTTCACACTACATTCCACCCTGTGGGGCTGTGTCTAATTGGACAAATTTGAGCAGCAGGCAGAAAAGCCATCGCAGCGTGGAGCATTGATATATGGGCACAGACAGATGTTTGAAATCTTAAAGATACAGTGCCTCAGTTTTTCTTTTTAGTGAGCGCCAGATCCTAACATTTGAAACAGAGCAACCAATAAGAAAAAAATAAGATCCATACCAATAAGATTACGTTGGTGATATGGATTTGTATATAGAGGTGAACTTCCAAGTCCTTTTTAAATAGGCACATTCCTATCTTCACATTAGTTGTGCTGATGTAGAACACGTTCTTAAGAAGAGGAAAGTGTTTGCAACTTTGCAGTGTGTCAAAATAATGTTTAGTCTAGCTGAAACCCTTTAAATGAGAGGCTTGTGCAGCTTTAAACTGCACAGCTGTGATCCACGTTATGATTTCTTCCTCTGAATTTCCTGCAATATCTCAAAAAGTGGAATGGAGCCAGTGAGGCATTATCATTAGCGAAAAGCCTAAAAACTTCAAAACTTTGGCAGTAAAAGTGAAGTGAAGGATTGTCTCGTTTCTATTTTATGTTTCTTAAAGCATAATAAATGTTAGATGATTTGAGTAGCCTTTTTTTTTTTTTAAGTAAGTGAATTTGGGGCTCATGAAAGGGTTCCTGATTGACAGCACTGCAAAGAGAATTTTTCTCTTTCTCCGGCAAACGGGCACAGCATTCAAAGTGGTCCAGTCTCCTTTTCCCCTGACCAGCAGAAACCATCTCTTAGAGATGAGAGGGTGGACTTTAATCCTTGTTGATATTCAGGTCTTCGCCTCCGTATTGAGAGCACCACCGAGAGTGCCAATTAGTCCCAATTGTAATAATGGGCTTTGGTGTTTACATTTGTGGATGGAGAAGTTGGTCTTTTTAATACTTTCACTAGGAACTGGACTGAGGCCACCAGCTCATTCCTCATAAACCATCGAATGGTCATCACATGGTAATGACTCCATCATTACTGATCTGGGCTGGTTTTAAATTCCCGACCTGGATGTGAGAAATTCCATATACCCGTGAAAAATCTATACCCTAAGTATGTTGTTTTGGACCTCCTCAATTAGAGGATATTTAATGTAACTTACAAGGTTTCCGACTGGTGATAGAAGTGGTAGATAGAAGTAGAGTATGTGGACTTGTTTTAGTGTTTGCAGTGCTGTTTTAGCTGTGTTGGTCCCAGGATATGAGAGACACAAGGTGGGCGAGTTAGTATCTTTTATTGGACCAGTTTAACTCTTTCACGAACAGAAGTTAGTCCAATAAAAGATATTATCTCACCCGACTTGTATAAGTGGCATTTGTATCTAATACTGGTTGCCCACTCTGATGTTTTTAATGACGCTTTCAGGAAACGTACCTATATATTGTGTATTTCATAGAAAATAGTTATCATAAAAAGATCATATGTTGAATGAGAAAGAGAAGTGAGGCCGTGTTTATACAGCTTCCTAAGAGATGGCACTAATGACAGGTATTTACATTTTAGGTCATGGAGACTTTTGTGTCCATGCTTACCTGAGTCTAAAATCTCTGGCTGGATCCCAGATTCCAGTGGGCTTCTCAAGCACAGTACAGCTAGTCCAGTAAGAAAACAAATTTTTAAAGTCACTCATTGACTTTGAAAGGATATTGTCAGAGTTTTATGCTAATGCTATCAGACATTGAAACTCAAGGATTAAAGAGAGAGAGTAAAATTTTAGCCCATTGATGAATTTCAATAACCTTCCCTGTAGGCAGGTACAGTACATTAAAAAGTTTGTCTTGCTTCTTTGCCATTTAGGTCTATTGAAAGACTTGGTTTTTTGAGTGGTGGGGTGGAGAGATAGATTGGTTGTTTTTTTAACTTCAGTGGATTATAAGAATGGAAAGACCTCCTGTGGCATTAGAAATCACAATATGGTAAGCAATGGTGCACAAGTAAGAAAATCACCTATGAGGACCTGTAATGTTATCCATAACTAGTCACTTCCCGATTGCAATACTATCATGATCTCAATTTCAGCTAGTGCAGTATGAGGGCTTCCCATTAGGTATCTGATGTTGTACTTCCATGGAACATATTACATCTGTGCTTCACAGACTGCAGTGGCTTCCAGCTCATTTCTGGTGCATTTCCTGGTGTTGTTTTTCATCTATAAAATGCTATAGAATCAGAATATCTAGGAGACCATCTCTGTTTTCATGGTTCCTTCTGACAACTAAGATCACTGATGGTCTGTAGGGCCCTGATTTTCATGTGTACTTAACATCATGCGCAATTATAGTCCAATGCACTCGCCTTTCCAGGATCAGAGCCTAGATCTGTATGCCTAGGGACACAGCATCCTTGGTGAAAGCCCCTGAACTGTTTGACTTACCTGCCCTTTTGGTCCAACAAAACTGGAATTTATGGCAAGGCTCTTGGGACTAGGGGTGGCTTGCTACAAGTTGTGGCTTCAGTGGGGATTATTTCGTTTTCAGTAATTGATGTGTTTACATTTAGTTATATTTTCATGTAGCTGTTATTTGATTATAATGCTTGTTTGTGTAGATATTGTAATCAAGATAATTTTTATACACTGAAATCTAAGCCAGTCTCATGAATAAGGTTTAATTTTCCCCCTTTTCATAGAACCTATTTCTTTAAACTAAACCCATGATTTAAATCTCAGGTTCTCCTTTACTAAACAAGCTTTCTGAATTCAAAAAACTAATACGTATTTGTTTGAAAATGTTAAGGAGTAGCTTACTTAGAGCTTACATCTTGTGAGCCTTGTGGATTTTTTCCCTTCTGGCTAACTCAACATGAATCCTAGGCTTACCCAGCACTAATCAAAGCTTATAGAAAGCAGAAAAGTGCAAGATTTAATGCCCTGTAACTTTAATCCTTCTTCATGCTAAATTCTTTATGCAAAGTGTGTCAAAGATACATAGGTTGTGAAGTAGGAAAGGCTTCTGCTATGCCAAATGAGCATTAGTAAAATGTCAACAGTGCTCTTACAGGCCAAATTCTGCCTCAGATACATTGATGTCAATGGGAGTAAGGCAGAATTTGACCTTGTTGGCTAACAACTTCAAGCTCCCTTTAGTTTTTCAATGTTTGTTTTTCATATAGGGCTGTATTCAGATCCCAATGAGAGTTATGTCAATCCCTTAAAAATAATGTTACACCAATAAATACTGAAACTCCTGAATAGCACCAGAAAATGCTAGGCCAACAGTCTGATTATGAGAAGGGTGTATTGGCCATATACTGTAGTTCCAGAACAAACAGTGTGGAAGGCTTCATAGTACAAACTAAAAGAGTTAGAAAAAACAACACACACTGAATTAATACTCAGTTTTCTCTTTGATGCACAAGGAAAAGGCCCGTACAACGTGACAAAGAAGAAAGCCCTTCAGCAGTGTCAGTGTGACGTATTGATTTGCGTTTGGCGGTAGGGATTCTCTTGGCTTGGCCACTAACTCTCTGTGGCTACATCTACACGGGAGCTGAAGGTGTGATTTCCAGTTTGGGTAAACATACATGTTAACGTTAGAAGTGTAGCTGTGGTGATGTGAGCAGTGGGCAGGAGCTAGCTACCTGAGTAGGTACCTACAATTCAGACAGAATTGTATACGGGGCGACTAGCCCATCCGCTGCAGTTACATTTTCAGAGCTAGCACAGGTATATCTACATGAAGTGGAAATCACGTCTCCAGCTCCACTGTAAGCGCAGTCTGCATGGCTTCGGGAAGATCAAGGCCCACACAGGTTACGTTTCTTGCCCAAAGTCATGCAGCAAGTCTGCAGCAGAGCCAGAATGGAGCCTCAATTTCCTGGCTCCCAGTCCTGTGTCGTAACCATAACACCATTGCATCTTTTTCGGGGGGAAAAGGCTTTTTTATTTAAACTATATTATTTCTTTGTATTTGTACATTTTTCTTTATCTTCCACCTCTTTGGTTTACATAGGATACAGACTGAAGAGTGGAATTAAGGGCTCTTTTCAGTTGGGTATAAAAGGGATCTGTTTCATGCCTCATTAGGCCCTTGTGGCAGGAATGCTGTGATACGTGAACAGTAATGGATCCCAAGATGCCTTCAAGCATCACATTTCCATTGGCTGAGTTGTGTTTGTACTAGGGAATAAAACAACAAGGAGTCTGAGCTGTCACTCATACAAGGAGTGCCTCCACCTCTGAGTTGAGGTTCATGGGTAGAACCTTATGCGGATACAAAAATTTGGATCGACATCCACGATAATGAACTTGTATCCGACCCACGATCTGCATTCCACCTTTGTGTATCCCCGCCCACACCAGCATCCTATCTCACTGTTAGAGCCCTGCGCAGATACCAACATTTGGATCCACATCTGGTCAGCGATCCGCAAAGATGATAAACAATACATCTGCATGTGCATCAGCGGATATCTGCGGATTTGCATGGCTCTACTCATTGGCAGGGCAGAATAGAGGAAACATGAATTGCTGATTCCTACTCTACCTGTAGAAGCCTTCACATTTGAGGGCTGCCAGTCTAGCAGTTCCTATGACCAGCACTAAAGTCAATCCTCGGACACACATGCTTTTAAAACAGTGAAATGCTTTGATGAGAGCTTGAAATGCTCTGATGTCAGCCCTGTTAAAGAGTGCCTTGTAATCTCTTTACATAATCACTGGTGTTTACCTAGTAGAACATCCGTGTCTCACGGACATTATAAGTTTGTCACTGTAACAAGATGAGAACTACTTCTTACCTTTAATTTTAAATGGGAAAGAAAGAGCCAAGCCACTTGCATTGTGCAATAACAGCAAAACTGGGTGAAAAATAGAAGAGAAATTCTGCGCAAAAAAAAGGGCAGGACATGATTGCCATTTTTGGTCAAAACTTTGAATGTTCTGAAATGCTCCAGCTAGCCCTAAATGAAACCTTCCATTGAAAAGAATCCACTGATTTCTATCTGCAGTACCAAAAAAATAAACCCCCGAGATCCATTTTGCAAATAATATGTACACATGCTATGATGAATTCTTTCCCATTCATATTTAGGCAGCAAAAAAAAAAATGCTGAAAAGTAAGTTTTTAGCAGTATTGAGGTGGATCCTCAGCTGGCATAGATCAATTTAGCTCCAGTGAAGCTCATGGAGCGATGCCACTTTACATCAGTTGAGGGTCTGGATCATCGGCCCTGATTCAGCAGAGCACAAAGCATGTAAGCATTCACAACAGCAGCTCAGTTTCCCTCACCGCCTGTAGCACCTCTGCAATGTAGTGGAAAACATCAAGATGTCAAGGAATCTGGGAATAGTTCACTACATCCAGAAATGTAGTCTACCAGGATTGTACTCTACATAGCAATGAGATCAAGTGCCTTGCTAACGTATTTATTTTAAATATCACTTGAATATTAGTAACGAAGGCAATGAAGTAAACGGATTGATCTTTAAAGAGCATGGAGCCTGCTGAATGTATGACCAAGTATTTAATGAGCCCAGGAAAGCTCTTTATCCGACTGCCTTCAGTCTGTTGACTGTGCTTTTCCCCTATTGTTGTGTCTGGATGAATATCATGGCTGATCTGTTTAAAAATAATTAAGTGAACGTTTGCAGAAACAAAATGGAATCTTAGAGCTTCATGTAGTGCATGTTAGGTGAAAAACCTGAGCTCTTTTCCACATGCGATCTAGGCATTTATAAGTTTTAATTCTCGGGGACATGTGGGCACAAATATCATTTTAAAAATGTATTTTTAAAGTGACTGTGATTAAGACACTTGATAAGCGTGAAAGGAAGCCTTCCCATAGGTTGGAGATTGTGTCTACAGCACAGGATGGAGACTCCTCAGTCCTCTCAGCTACTTACTCACTGGTTGGCCTGAGACGAGTCACTTAACCTGTCTGCTTACTTTCACTCTCTGTGCAAAGGAGGCTGCCTGTACTGCCTTTCAAATCTTTGAGTTACAGGTAGTATATAAATACAAAGTAGGTTTAGTATTAGTATTCCATTAGCAGCTTCTTAAGTTGGTTGTTCACACGTCTACTATGCTGAATATAAGATGTTGTCTTTATTCCTAGTATTCTTTCATAGATAAGCAAAAGCTGAAAGAGGAGAAACTTTTTAAAGGAAAACAAAAACTCACATGTACGTACAAAGTCCATGAATCATTGCTGAACTAGAAATTTGGACTTAAAGAAGATCTTTTCATTTTAATTCTTTTCTTTTTGAGCAGTGGAACAACATGCTACGGTATTACAAGAGGAATTTGGTTGCTGTTACGTAGATCAAAATGTTGAAGCAACTGTCATCTGTTATTCGGACAGGGCGCCTTTGTACTAAATATCCTAAGTATTACTACAAGCAACTGACAGTGGTTTGGATGAGACCAAAAGGACTGCGAGGCAAAGAAAGGCAGTTCTGTCTCACCAAAACTGGGAAGACAGTGGAACTGTGATATGAAAGTAATGATTGTTGGGAGCTTTTATTCATTTATTATTAAGCACTTCTAGATGTCTTATATTTTTTCAGTTACAGAATGCCTTCAATTAAGATACTAGTTAGAGCCTGGATGGCCAAGAGATTGATAATTGGATAGAGAGTTTTTCATCTTTAGATCATTCATTCAAATCCAGCCCAAGTGATGATGAACTTTGTTACCATCGAAGAGCTTGCTATCTGCTGGCCTGTATGAACTGAGTTCGTGGTCCCAGGCCAGTCCTTTGTGGACAGGTGTTCACATTAGAACTGGCAGTAATTGGCATTCTTGTTGGCAGTCTCAACAGAGAGGCTATGGAGAAGCAGTTGTGTGGTCTGCTGCTCAAGAGATGGATTAGTGCTCCATTCGGTGTTGCTCTGCCTTGTCTTAAGCAGAGCTAGAGTGGGAGAATGAAGAGATGGGAACGGATCATTTGAGAGGAAGGCAAGATTAAAATCAAGGAGTCCCCCAAGAATAATTCCGCTGGGGGAGTCCCAAATCATAAAGTTAGGCATGGGTATTTGTCATAACTGCACAAAACAGGGCTCATTCGCTAATTAATACAGAAACAACTAAAAAAAATCAGTCTCATGTTTCTAGAAGTGCCGTATATTGTGTCTTACTTTTTAATATATGCACCCAATGTTGTCTGTCTTCATAGTTAGACTGTAATTGCATGAGCAGTTTGGGTGAGACCAAAAGAACTCTGAGAAAAAGCCAAATGATTCTCTTACCGAGCCTCGTATATCAAATGCATACATGAATATGCATAAAAATACTTTTGTTTTTGCATTGTAAAAAAAGCTTTTATTTAAAAAAATAATATTATTTGGTGCTGTTCCCCTCCCAACCATCACAGAGACAGAATTATAGAACAAGGGTATAAACATCATGCTCCTCAGTGTAGGAACACAGCACTATTTCCAGTCAGGGTCATTGCACTGGCCTCGTTTCCTCAATATCTGCACAAGTTCATGTTCCTTAGAATTAAATTAAAGGGATGTTCTCAGGTTACAGATGACCAGCTTTTAGATTTTGTAGTTTAAAGAGCAAGAAAAAAAAGTATTGTAACACTTAATAAAAATGTTTCCCATCTCTCACTTAAAATGAATTCAGTGAAAACAAGCTTATTTGTTGGATTTAAACATTCCCCTGGAGTGTGTGGGGCCCAAACATTGCAGCTCTGTGCTACAGTTTGAGGAAATGAAACAGAATGGAAACACTAGTGAAACTGACAAGTCCGTTTTAATTGTCCAAACCGTGAATGAACTAGTAAAAACGAAGAGCAAATCGTGAGGTGTATTTGATTGGTTTTTAATAACTGAAAGTGTGTTAATTCATGATTTTCTGACCTTATCCCTAAAGTTTAAATAAAGCCATGACTGCTGCATCCCAATAGAATTAATTTTTGTCAGAATTTTGTAAGTAATCAGATGGGGAAGTTGCACCTGAGAGGAACCTCGTTTTACTAAATTCCCCATTACTCCTTTTACTTGTTGGGAGCCATAAAATGAGTTAAAAAAAGCTTTCCTTCCTGGCTGAATTCTTTAAAAAAAAAAGAAGAAAAGAAAGCTTAGCCACAAGCCCAAGCCTCTTTTTAAAAATCATTGACTAGAATAGACCCCTAAGGTACGTATTAATGTGAGTTACTTTGTCACTTGCATTTCTTTTAGTAATAATTATTCCGCCAATGCAAATAAGATTGTCTCAGTAGGAGGTGTTTGTTTGTGTATGATGATTATTAGTGTCGTTTCTTGTTAGGTTAACCTCTTCCTGTTTGCAGCAATCCCCTGTCCTGCAGGGATTTTATGATTTGAGAATTTATGATATTGCATTTCAAAACACAAATTGTGTATTTCCTTGGGGTTACCTTAGGCATGTGCTGATTAATGTAAGCACCCTCGGTAGTTTTCTACTTCATAAGATTTTGTTGGTATTATCACATTATCACAAAATTCACCTCAGAGCATAAACAAATCCAAATATGTAATCACATTTTAAAGCTTTGGATATACTATTTAGATCATATCAGTGCTCAGATATCAAGGTGGCAGGCACCTTATAAATACCTATAATACAGCATATACTCTCCCAGCAGCAGAAAAATAAACTGTGAGATGCTGGAATCAGCATGAAGACATCTTTCCAAAAATACCAGGCGTAACCTTATATTTGAATCTTGAACCATTATACAGGCAATTTGAGGCCTGGGAGCCAAATGTACATTTCATAATTGGATCTAAGATGACCATACATAGATATAAACATAACTTCAGAAAAGCTATGAGATGCCCTGGCAGGATAGTCTTGTGGTTAAGGAACTGGGCTAGGACTCAGAAGAGCTAGGTTTTAATCGTAGCTCAGCTTCTTGGGTGATTTTGGGTATGGAACTTAATCTTAATGTGTTCCAGTTTTTCCATTTGTAAAGAGAGATTTCTACTACCTCACAGACATGCTTTGAGGATAAGTTCATTGTTTGTGAGGTGTGTACTCGGATATCATGTTGGCGAGCCCCATAATAAGCCAGAGTCTAAAACGACAACTCTGCCCAATGGGTGTGTTTCTAACGAGACAGAATTTGAAATCTTGGGCATGTACAGTTTTGTCCCTCTCTCCCCAACGGTTTGTAAAAATGAACATGCTTCTGCCTGAGTTAAACAGCACGTCAGTCAGAGGTAGCACATGCGGAGCCATATGTGGAAATTCACGTCGTTAGAAGATTTTGTGAACTTTCTCTTGTCTGAAATATGTTAAAGACAAATAACGAAAAAAAAGCTATACGCAGCCATCCTGGATCTGTCTGAGTAATATATTTTTATTGGACTTAGATTGGTGCTTCCCCGGTTGCGTCCTCTCTAGCCAGCAAGGTAGCTATTGTTAACTTTCATGAGTTAGCATTGTCACTTCCCCAAGAATAGGCACATTTCAAACAAGTCTGATGCAGCATCCCCAACCCTGAATAAATGCTGCTGCCTTCAATTGGACTGTACAATGTATCCTTAGGATTCTGTGGAACAGCGGCTTATTTCAAAGCAGTGCTCCAGAAAGAACATTTCTCAGTGGTCTGCAGTAAGCTGGCTGGTCCTATGGAACTGGATCTCCTCCTGATTTCCAGTTAAGTAACGGAGTAGTTGCCGTAGGATGTTACGTGATCACCAGTGAGAGGCAGGTGATCAATGGATTTGTGAATGGAAGGAAGGCAGTCCATATGATGAAAAAAGTGTGGAGAGTTGTTCATTAGTCAGTCTTGCTATTAAGAGGTGATCCATGCTGTGATTTAAACAATGTTGTGAACCCTGCCAAGGCATAGCATGGACAGTCTGATGTGCAGATTGTACCCTTTCAGGCCAGAGATACAGCATCATCTTCTTTTGTTTAGGAGGAAGCGTTTTTATGTAATTATATTCTTCAGTCATTGCCACACTTTCCTCTCTTTCAGTTTAATGCTGCTCCACACATTCAGACATGAAGCTGGAAATTAAATACATCTGGATGTCCAGCATGACAACAGACTTTTATTTGCTGTTTCTGATATACAACAAAAGCTTTGTATCTTTCTAATTGAACATGTGGAGTCTCAGTTACTTTTTTTTCCTTACCAAGCTATACTTTTCCATGTGCTATCATATGATTCCAATATTTGATCTGTCAAGTCCATCTCGACCATGTGTTTGTTGTAATCTAGTACACATGTAGGCTTGTTTTTGTGTGTGTCCTGACCCCCAGTGAGAACTGCAGTTATGCTTCCATCAGGGACAGTGGTGAGGAGTTCCACATCCTTTTTATTGGTGTTTTTAGCCACCGGCGGTTCCTCACAGTGCAGATCACTGACCTTGCCAACCCTCAGACAGGCCATTGTTTAGGGTAGCTGTTTCTCTTTGCATTATGGTATGAGATGCTTTTTCCCAGCATAATAGAGTCCTAAGTATAAAGGAATATATGCCACACATAGAAATTGTCCAGCTACGTGAAATCTACAGCCTCACCTAAGCTATGCTAAGACATACTGTTTTTCTAATATGAACAGAAACTAGTCCATTCCAATGTAGTTGCTAGTCCTCTCCAATATACAGAGTATGCACAAGACAAACTTTGACAAGTATAGTTATACACCAGGATTGCGTCAACCATCACTGAAATGCAACCTTTGCTAGTGCAAGAGGGAGCAGGCTTCAAAGGGTGCGCAGCAACATTGATACACAACAGAAAGTGAAAAATGCTCTGTCAGGCTGAGACAACTGAGATGTGTTAGGTACACACAGTCTATGGGAATATGCTGTTTACAAATACTACCCCTCTCGATCATCAAGACAGACTCATCAGCAGAATTTTGAATGCCTATGGAATTCACTTACTTATTTAAAACTACGGTTCTAATTATTCCCAAGCTTCATCATGATTTGATTAGCTGAAAATGTATAGTAAGTAACCAAAGTGAGGAAGAGGTCATAGCTAAGAAACAAGTGTCAACAATAAAATGACGAGGGTCCCTACTTGTGTCAGCTGCTGCATTCGGCTATTACTTGTGGTTGAGTGTTGTTGGAAGCGATCCAATGACAAAGGAGTTTTGATCACAAAAAGACTTACCAGTTGCTTAGTCTCAAAGGACCTGATTCCTTGGAATGATAGTAAGCACCATTTGATAGTGTTGTCCTGGACATGTGACAACATGAAGGCACAAAAGGGCTGTTTTACTGCGTTATCTCACACTGTCCCATCCTGTGCACTAATAACACTTCACAGCTATGGTGATTGTCCTTCTTGCAGTAAATATTGGACAAATTCATTATACTTTCCTTATATTTATCATCAGAACCTTTATTTACAATTGTTGTTGTTCTTCTTTTTCTATTTCATTTGCTTTTATTTTGCAAGAAGGGTGATGGTCCATTTTTGGCTAATTGTGAGGTGGTGGGTTCAAGAAGCTATGTGCAATATGGCACATTTGCTCATTTTTCTGTGTCACTTACAACATAGTTATATGACTTCAGTAACATTACTAATATTCATACCTGAGAAAAGAGCTGATGCTTGTTTTCTCTACGAACACACAGTTGTCTCTTATGTGATTGAAAAATAAAATTACCATCCTTCATGCCTCTATACTATACTGTTCTTCACATATAGTACATAGCAGTTTTGTTTGTCTATAGGTTCCCATCACATCTTCCTGGGCATCTTACGCATCCCCATGGACAATTTTAAACAATATGGGATTGCATTTTAAGCCCTCTCTAACAACTGAGGAATGATCTCTGAAATTGGAATTATTTTAACAAAATGCATTGAAAATTATTATTCATAAATGCACATGTTATGACTTCGTTTGTTTCACTTCTTTCTTTTACAGCCCTATAAATTGCATGCAGAATGTAGAGGCCTTATTTCTCAAATAAATGTTTTGCAGCCACCATAAATTATCTTTCTTGCATTTATAATGAAAAAAATCCAACTGTTTGATGTTTTATATCCTTGTCCCTAAAATGTAAAATATGGTAGTTGGAGCCAGATTTTATCTCATATGAAAATAAAAGGAGGTTCCTTTCGTACTAATTTTTTTCAGAGTCCTAGGTTTAGAATTGTCATGAAATGCTGCCCAAGCTGCTAACCGCAGTATTATAATAAACTTTGTATTATCTGAGTTTTTCTATGTGAATTATAACAGGTTTAATGGTTATCGTCATAAAATGAGTTAAGAACATAACCTGAGGCGTTTTCTTTAATGCGAGTTATTTTTCATCTCTTTCCATACTCCCGAAGTCCCTGCCTTTAAACATTGCGCCATTGAACTTTGTGTGTGTTAAACCTACGTGGGTCCTGCCCCAGCATCGCTGTCCTGGAAACAGGCCTTGCTAAACTCCCAGCTCACTGGTTTGCAAAGCAAACTTCAGCCTTGTACTATTTACCTTGGCAAGTACCCGACCAGATTGATGATCTGTAAAGTGGATTTGTTATTTGGCTGTTTTCTTTGGCAGCTCTTAAAAGCAGTTTGCTGATTACAGTCCCAGATGTCATTGCATACATTACTGTTCACTATAAGTTTCTTTTAAAGTTTTAGTTTCAACTACAAATACTATTAAGCTTTTTGCACCTCTCTGTCTTTAACCCATGGCTATTGAATATCAAGAGCAGACAGCCTTGATTTCCTTATATTTCCCTACTATTATCTTTGTTGGTCTTCTCCAGCAACTTTAACAGCCAGGAGGTTTTCCAACAAATTCCATACTGTGTCTGTGTAACGCACAGGCCCTTTGAAATCAATGACATGCTGGCTCACTTTTCTAATAGCAGGTAACCTTGAAACTTGATTTACTATCTTTGTAAGTTCTCGTGTTTAAAATGGCCAATTAGATAAAGCAGTGGTGCTGAGAACATCAGCAATATCATTAATTGAAGCCAGTATTATTCAATATTCCTATTTGTTACTACCAGAGAGAGAGGGAAAGGTACCATGTCTTCAAAGCGTAAGCTTTTGTGTGTTATATACAGCATTCCTAGACTATTCGCTTGTGTACTAAGCATTTTTCAAACCTGAGAAGCAGTTTGGTATATTGACAAGATACAGACCCAGAATTCAGTTTATTTCTAACTAAGTGCTTTGGCTGTGATGGTACCAAATACCTCCCTACCCTCCTACTGGAAATTCTGTCTCTTACAAATCCGTGTGTTCTGTCCTGCCCCTGGGGGTGTCAACATTGCTCCAGTTTTCTCTCCAGTAGTACATAGACAATGCTACCCGGACCACTTAGTGTCTCCCTTCTTTGTTCTAACTTCCCACAAGACGCCAGGCTTTGTGTGCAGTAGGATTAAGGTATAGAGATTCCTGTATGTTTTGGCTCCCTGGAGCCTCAATATAAATTTTCCCTCCTGATGTACAATGAAAGACATAAAAACCTCCACTTTCTCTTTGTTATTTACCTAACTGCAAGCATTACAGGAACTGCTTCTAAAAGAAACAACACAGAACAAGCCTCAGTGCGGTGCTGAATATGTTCCATGATCTAATTTGGACAAGTGGTTCTTGAGTACTGGATTCAAACAGTTAAACCTTTGTTGGTGGACGAGAGCAGCTTTAGGGGGCTGGGAGGTGGGGGGACTTTCAGCTTTGAAATATTGATGCTGAAGAAGCTAATTCACTTTAAGTAAGTTTATGTTTTTGAGGGGAGTATTGTCATTGTAGTATTTTTGGCCACTGCTCCAAAATTCCTCTAACCCTTTTCTATAATAAGTAAATTGAGCAGATTAAAGACACATTACGCTGCCAAATGGTTTTTCTGAACTGTGCAAAACTACCCACGGTGACATTTTTTTTTCCTGTGGAAAAGATTGTGGGGGTTTTGTGAGCTGCTATGCTGCTTTTAGCACTTCCTGTTTTATTGTGTTTGAAGTATCTTTGTGGTGACCTGTCGGGGTAGGATTCTTCCATATGGAAATGTTTCTTCAACTTTTTAATCATTTCTTAAAAAAAAAAGATTTTCAATCCGATTTGCAGATGTCTCTGGTTTTGTTTGCAGAGACTACTCCAACTCACTACGGTATTCTGGAAATATGAGTCACAATCAAATGTTCATATAAAGTTTCAAAGAGGGCATCCAGATATTTGTCTGGTTAATTGTGTCTGATACAGTTAAAGTGGATATTTACTAGAGGTCTATTCACTCCATGTTTAATGTTTTTCATTTCCAGGAAAGGAGAAGTTTCTTTCACTAAGTACATTTAAAGTCTTAGGATGAAATCCTGGCTCCATTTAAGTCAATGGCTAAACTCCTATTGATTTAGTTGGAGCCAGCATTTATACCGTTGGGGCCAAACTCCTGCCTGGTGTAGCTGCACTGAAGTCAGCGAAATTAGAATAAGGACCAGTTTTGCTCTTTCTCGCTTCCTGGAGAAAACCTTTTTGGTATTTACATTTGAAGGACTAATGAGATGCATATTTATTTTAAAATCCACAGAACCAAATTCTGCATTAGTTTAAACCAAGGTAAATCTTCCTTACAGTTACGTTGGATTTACAGTGTTGTAACTGACAGCAGAATTTGGAACAGAGTATTCACATTATAGCTACATCCTGTTTCCTATTAGTTTTGACATCAACATCTGAATTTCAGATTTCTTCTTCTTTGGGTTTAATTACTCAATTGGTATATTCAAGAGACAACATGGGACCTCTTTGCAATAGTTTACCCTTGCTTAGGTTGCAAGGCCAAAAGTTGGCATCTGTATTAACAGTCCTGAACCAGCACATATATTTTGGTTGGTGGAATACAGAGTGTGTCATTATACAAACAGCTGGTGTTGTCTATCAAATGTGTCCAAGACTTTCTCCCTGGATCATATCCTCAACATTTTAACCATAAGAAAACTGTCATTGACAGTATTTTTGAGCCCACATGTGAATACCACATGTTGAGGTTTCATGTCTGCAGTTTCACTCCTAATTAAGTGTGGATATAAGTACTGGGTACCTTGTTGCTCTGAGCAACTCACCACAGACATCTAGTTTCCACTTCCTTTGTCCTGAATCTGTTATTTATATGAGAGTGGTAGGTGGACTTGGTTGTTTTAAGTCTGTGGGATTATCATATTTCTCTGTGCCACATTTGGTCTAAAGTCCTTGAGAAATTTGCTCTATCAGCTGTTGTTAGCGTGGTATGGGTAAAATTCCCTCCTGTCCAGAGATCTAGCCCAAGGTCTATGCACAACTAAAGTGCTGCTCTAAGCCCTCCAAATGGGGTTTAAGTGGTTTGTAGGCTTTGTGCGGCTCTCTGCACAGAGGTGAATTTCACCGTTTGTGAATAGCGGCATTTCCAGTTTGGTTTAGGCCATTGTAAGGTACGTAGGCCTATGCTAGTGTCGACATTAAGTAGCAACTTTAATTTGCTTTATTTCTAATAAAGTAATGCTTTTAAAAGCAGCTCTGAATAATTTTGGTTTTGAGGTTTGTTAAAGCAACATGAACTTTAACATAATGCTCCAGAAAGACGCAGGGTGACAGTTTTGCAATATCTTTCTGAGGTCAGAAGACCGTAACAGCCATTGAAGAAGTGTGAGAATGAGAAGAGTGAATTTTGTAAGTAAAAAGGCACTAGACCCTAATTCATGTCCAGGGAAGTAGCTAGGCCTCACCGACTTGAGAAACCATAAGTAAGCCCTGACCATTAACTCGGATGAGGGGGTTGAAGCAGCTTTAGTGGAGTCATCTCCTGTTACTCCCCTGCTTTTGTCTGCTTTGAAGAAATGCATGGACTTGTGGTTAAAGATGGATATGGTGAAGACATAGTCCACTGGAGGAAGGACCCTGAAAGGGGACCATAGGTTGAGACTTACTACACTTGAGCAGAATTGGACAGTGCATTTGGGGTGCAAGATCTGAGATCCCCTGATTTTGCTCAGAAGATCTCTAGGGCGGTTCGGTGGGACATTCCCAGCTAGGATTGCAACCTTAAAAGATTGGGTATGTGAGGAATGTGTGCTCCTTTGTGGGTCACCATGATAACAACTAGACAGCTGACACCCCTGCCTTTCCTGGGCCAGTTTCAAGGAAAGAGGTGACAAAGACCAGCTAGCTGACCAGAGAACGATGCCCTCTAGCAAGAGGTGCTGAACCAGAAAACATCACCTGGGTCTCCCAGACTGCAGTGCCTGGATGATTCTGAAGCTCCATGGAGCAAACCAAAGAGTCTTAAGTTTTTCTCTTGTGAACTCTTTTCTAAGGTAATTGTGGGAACACTTGCAGTTGGCTAATTTCATTTTCCTAATCGTGGGAGCGGTGGGCCAGTGCTGGTAAGGGACTTACCAACTGAAATTCTAACAAATCTTACCCCCAATCCCAAGGTATCAGTCTGGATCTGGAAAGTGCTAGCCCAAAAGGGAATTAATGAGCTGCTAATCACACTGTACTGAAGGTGGAGGGGTTAGCTGACAGGGAGGAAACTGAGCAGGTCATCCAGATAGTGGTTCTCTAAAGCAAACTAGTAACACTTCTGGATTAGGAAGGCAGCAACTTCCCCCTTTAATAGCCCAAGGGTAATGTGTGTAAAAGGATTAATTGTGTACTATATTGGTTTGATAATTTGGTTGTTGATTGTGTTGATGCAGTATTTTGATCAGTTGATTTCAATCTGTTTTCTTAAATTATTGATTCCAGTTTATGCTACTGTTAATTACTTGATGAATTCATCTAATTTCCATTGTAACCTCCATTTCATTATAGCATTGTTTTAGGATTTTAGGGAGTTCTGTCAATAAAAATTCCTATATTGTACCTGCACTGGTTTCCTTCCATCCACTAGCTAGATGGGCCATACCACCTGCACAGGTGTATGAGGGCCACTGACTTGCTTCTGAATTGAACCTCATTATTACTGTAGCATTTGTCTTTCCCCTTACAACCATTAGGACAATTTTTCTACATCTGTTCAAGCCTTTGGTATTTTGGTTCACATAAAAAATTAAGGACTTCCAGGCATGGTGATTTGACAGTGGGCTTCTTTGAAAGACAGCTTGTGTTTTAGTTGATGGGCACAAAACAGAAATTTTATGGATAGAAAAACGGAGGGGGGGGGATGTCTACACTTCAAAAAAAAAAATCTCTAAGTCTCAGAGCCCAAGTCTACAGCTTCAGGCTTGTGGGGCTCACACTCTGGTGTTAAAAATAGCAGCATAGACGTTTCTGCATGGGCTGGAGTTCAAGTGGACCCAATCCCCTTCTCCGGGTTTCAAAGCCTGAATGGGAATGTGTACATTGCTATTTTGAGTGCCATAGCAGAAGCCTGCGAACCCTAGTCTGTAGGTCTGAGATCTAAGACTCACTGCCATGGGTTTGGCTTTTGGGCTTGGGTTTTTTTGTTTTTTTTTTTTGTAGTGTAGACATGCCCAAAAGAGTGTTCAAATGACTTTACCTGAAGTGTCACAGTGAGTGAGGGGGAGTGAGAAATAGAAGTTGAGTAATTTTACTACATTCAATAATATGCAGAGACGGCTGATGGGCCACAATTTTATCTTGAATGGTAATGGAATTGGTTGGATGTTTGGATTGCGCTCAACAGTGGTAGTCAGATATAACTTCTTCAGATATTTTTGTTGACTAATGCTTCCCTTGATTCAGTTAACAAATGTAAATATTTCAATGTGAGTTTAGATTCCTGACCTTCAGAAATGAGGATGAGTAATTACTAGTGGACTAATAGCTGTATAACAAAACAGGACTTTTCCCTGCTTCCTAGGCTGTGTTTCAGGATTCCCTAGGGAACAAGGTGTTTCTAGCTCAGTGACAATACTCTGGTTTAAATATTTCAACTAAAGCAATTTGTAGCTCTGATCTCCCATCTTTTATGGCTTCCTTACAAACAGAAAATGTATTTCTTAAATAGCTTGTAGCAGAACTGTATCCAAACCAGTGCAGTTCTCAATAACGGAGCCAATGTTTTAGTTGCAGAAGCACAATAGTCAATTCTCTGTGAGCTCTAAGGTGCCAAGATGTTAATTTTTAACCTGAGGTAATATGTTGTTTTTCTGCTCAACTGAGCCCAAGATGTAATAGGCCTCAGACATCTTCATTTTCACCTCACACTTTGAATGCAATTTAATTAATTCTTACATAATTACAGGGATGATAATCAGCTTCCTTACAAACAGTAGTGGTTGTGCGTTTCCAGGATGCTTGCAGATCTTTTCCTAAGATCAGTTATGCTACAGAGCTCTGTAACAGCCCTACACAGGCTGAAAATGTGCTAAAGAAAGCACTTACCGTTGACATAGACACATCTTTCACAGATTCTGGGTCGGCAACAAGCTGTCCTTAAATCCCCTTCTCACACACCATTTCCTGTACTTTCCCTCTTGGTCCCTAGTTTCCTACCTTTTGGAGATTGTTGAGACATAAGCATTTAAGTATTCCCAATTCTTTTCAGGGCAAGATCTGATCTGTGGTATCAAATCTTCACAACAACTGCACTTCTTGTTTGGGATGCCATTGCCTGACCGCTCAACAGTCAGCACTTTGGAACCTTGCAGAAGGGTTTTTTATAAAGTATAAAAATGGTGTTATGATCTACGTTCCCAAAGCCTGCCTCAAGTCATCGGTGAACATGACTTGAGTAGGCAAAAGGGCTACCTTGTCATTTTCCTTGTTATTTTGAATATGGTCTCACATACCCTTTGAACCCTTTCTCCATATCTAAGAGATTGTCTACATGGGGACATCCTGGAAAATTAATCTGAATTAACAAAAGGTGTGAATTTGAAGTGAATTAGCTAAACTGCATTCAACTCCTATGTGGACACCCTCATTCAGAATTAAAGTGGCCTTTATTTGGTTTACCTTAATTTTATACTAAATTAAATTATGGTCACTTTAATTCTGAATGAGGGTCTTTACACAGGGGTTGAATGTGGTTTAACTAATCTACCTCAAATTCACACCTTAGTTAATATCATTTTAAGGTATCAAATGCACTGGTTGGGCTAAGAGGACTTACTACTTCTGTCTTTATCTGATAGTATAAAATATCAATTTGACGTATAAGAATATGTCTGTATTCACTGATTTCGAGGTCATTCTCTATGCTTCAACACAAGTTCTGCTCATCATATAGAACGCTTGGTTCTCTCAGTTGCTGTTTGCCATTTTGCCTTCTATGCCTCATCAAATGTCCCCCTTCCTCCTCCTTGCCTTTCTTTAAATGAGTCTCCAGCTGGGGAAACTAGTTTACTTAGAATTGGCAAATACTTTACTTCACTTTCAATATATTTTTTTTATACTTTTGTGGTTCGCTACTGAAATGATTGGCTATGTTTAAATAGGCTATCTCTCGTTCCAGAAAAGTGCTATATTTGTTCCAGGTATCCCAGCACAGAATTTCTTTCCATATTGATCTTTCAGCAGAACATTAAAATATTTGGCAAGTGTCTGGTTGCATTCTTTGCTGCTATCCAGGTTTTGAAGAGATTCCCCTTGGATAGTTTCCACTTTTTAGCTTGCCTGCTGCAGGAAATATTTTTCCTTATTTTTACAGAATTCTTATAGCCATGACATAATAATTGATGTTTAGCTCTCTGACCGTATCCAACGTAGCCAAGTATCCAACACCCATTTGATCAGGTCTACAGACCTGATATCATTAGAAACAAGAATTTTCCTACCCGTACCTTGTTCCAAGTGTACTTGTAGACATCTTTGTGTTGGACCATGATGCTGCTTATGGTAAAACCATTAATATACAAAGTTTGAATAATGGATCCTTCAGCAGCTCAATAGATCATCACTCTACTATGCAGAACAAGACAATCCAAAACCCTGGCAGGGTCCACTCTCACCTAAGAAGGACTAATATTCCGCTTCAAAATTTTGGGCTATTCTGAACAACTGAGGTCTATATTCTGCTTGTACATGAGTTTTATTTTCTTACCTAGACAGATTTCTTTTCCACCCCAAATCTACCAGGAACTTCTGATTAACCCCGCAGTTGTAAATTCAAAGCAATTTAATTCTACTGTAAAACTGTCATCAGTGATTTTTTGAAAAGACAGATTTTGGTGTATATACGCCTTTACTCTTTACTGAATTCCAATTCAACCAAACATGCTTGGCATCTCTCAACCACCAGCTAATTCTTTCCATCCAGAATAATAAATTCCATGTTCCGTTTCTCACATGTTGGATATAGGTTTTCATTATCAATGTTCTTTTTTCTCAGAATGTGCTGAAGAATTCGCTTACCATTTTGGCATGGAAGCTGGTATCTCTTCTTTTGACTCCTAAGAATTAGTAGCCAGTTCACCCTCTTAAAATATCTACAAGATCTGACGTCAGTAGCATACCTATTGTCAACAATGACAGAAGAACTGCAGCTATGATAATCCATTTTGTCCTAGACAGGAGCATGGCTGTAATCATGCCATTTACATTGATTCAGTTAGTCATCTTCCCAGCTAAACTGTTAATCCAGGGTTGCATCTTTGGTTTCATTGCCTCGCTGCTCATGGGAGAACACCTGGTTGGCATCAACACACAAATCATGGATTTAATTGGAAAAGAAAAACATACAGTAATTATAACAACCCACATCTTGTGGTTTCGGTTTATGTAAGGCTAATAGATGTTTGAAATTAGATATTAATAATGCACAAAAACTTTTAAAAGATTGTAAGATGTTTCTCTTCTTTGACATACTCATTACTACAAATGACATACACATCTTCTCTCCTTGTTTGATTTCTTGAGAAGTTTATTTTTCTAAATGATATGGACAAGTTAATTCCAAATACATGTGTGTTTAAAGATAGTGAGCCGGGTCATGGGTTATGGGTTCGGGGTTGTTATAAATGTGTATGGGTAGGGTTTTGTGGCCTGCCTTGTGCGGGAGGTCAGACTAGATGATCATATTGGTCCCTTCTGACCTATGAGTCTATGAGTCATCAGCTGGTAAATTGGCATATACTTTACATGAGTTGAAGAACTGTCATACAGTAGTTGGGTTTTCCTCAGGATTGTAGCCTAAGTGTATAGACAGGAAAGCTATAGGTATAAGGTAAGGCAGTAATGCAAGACGCTTACAGGCCTCAAAGCCTGTAAAACAATAGCTTAGCCGAATTGAGCGTAAGGGCTAAGAAGCCATAGCATAAGGCTATGAGTAACTTTAGATAATAACATATCACAAGATAGAATGCTGTAATAAACAAGCATGTAAATTGCTGATAGCTGATTGCAGAATGCCTGTTGTTATTAGCCTAGCTTTGGGTATTTTAGGAGGAGAACATCAGTAGATGTTTAACCACAGTAACGCCATGGTAACCAGTTGATGTATATTGTAATAAACTTGAGGTAAATGATGTAATGATTCTTTAGAACAGCGGATCCCAAAATTATTTGGATGAGGAAGATTAGATATGGACAGAGGACTATGAACATCCTTATGAATGTTCATGGTGGCCATAGAGCCCTATAACAGGGCTAGCCACGGCCTATGTTGTTGAGATCTTTTTGGCATGCCAGAGATAGGACTCCTTGTGGATCACCTGTCTCCTTGGTTGTTTGGTCTCCACAAGAGCTGGTGTGAGTATGCAGCTGCTCACATGCAGAACGTCTTGACCATTTGGTATTACTTACTCTGCTGGGTTGGAGTGTTTGTGATTTTGCTATTTGTGCTGGTAAAAATAATACAAAGGTCAAAGGGAGTTTCCTAACTGTGAGTGTCTCTCTCATGTACCTCAGAGTTCTCATTCTGATAACCCTAATAATTCCGGGTATGATCCTGAGGTAAAAACCTGCCAAACTACAGAGCGTTACATTGGGAATTCTAATCAGTGGATCAGGCAACAAGATTCTGGGTCAGATCCACACCTGGTGTGAATCACATTGTTTTACTGGAGTCAAGGGAACTGTGTGAATATACATGAGCTGAAGATCTGACCATTTAACTTTCCTCCAGGTTGTTTTTATTTATTTCTTTACTTTATTTTTGCTTAAACTGTGAACTAATTTTCACCTACCTTTTCATAAAAATGTTTTGCACACTGTCCTTACTTTTACAGTGTAATCTGATGAGAGAAGACAGCAAAAATTCACACATGGTGATGTTAAGACAACAAATTACAATTGGAATATGTACCTGTAAAAATAAAGAACTATAAATACACTTTCGTAGCAATCTTTTATACTTCCCTCCCCCCCTTAGTCACTGAGTAGCATTTGTCAGGTAAAAAATGGTATGAAGATTTAAGAGGGCAACACACTCCCTGTATATTTTTTTTAATTCACATTCATTCATTGATATTTAACCATGAAGAAAGAACGCTTTTTTCCTCATCCCAGTTTGCATTTGGAGTTGTTATCCCAAATTACCCAGTGCAAACATGAGGCATGTACAAGGGTAAATCTCCTGCCCTTTGAGTAGTGTCTTTTCTAAGGATGAGAATGAGATGAGTTAAATGACTGAAAGCCTTAGGCCAAGACATGCCAGCTGCAATAATTTTTTCACTCAATCATCTCACCTTGCAATGCCACTCTGCCTTATACAGCCACCAGATGTCTGATGAATAATATAAGTGACAAGGGCAAAACCTCTTGAATATATTCAGAGGAAAACTTCAGACAGTGAGGATTGGTCTGTTGGCTCAGGACCAGCTGGGCCTTGCTTATGCTCTCTGTACCATACGTAGCTGGAATGAAATACCCTGTTAGACATGATATGGTAGGAAATAGGTGCTTGATCCTGCAGGTTGGTGAGCACTCTGGCCCCAATCCAGCAACCACTTAAGCACACACTTAACTTTAAGCATAAGTTTAAAATAAAATATGTGCTTAAATTCTTTGCTGCATTGGAGCTAAAGTGCTTATACGTTGCCGTGTGACACCCTAGATTAGGGGTTAGGTCCTCAGATGGTGTAACTCCGCACTTACCTCCAGTGCCTTCAGGATATGGACAAAGGAGCTGCACAATTGATCTTTCCTAATCTGGAAAGCTTACAAGGAAAAGTTTTGATTTGTTTTAAATAACAAAGAAAAGTTCACTTTTCCCTATTTAGACACATTGTCCAAGTGAGCTCTTTAAATGGCAGGTACACTGAATTTCTAGGCAGATCAGGTATTGCACATAAGTAATCTATGTTTAAGCTAAGGATTTCACTATAAGCTATGTTGTCTAGTGATTGGAGAGCAAGACTACAAGATTTTGATTCCAATCTTGACTCTACCAGTAACTTGCTCTGTGACCTTGGGCAAGGCACTTTAGCCTCTTTGTGAGCCTGATCCTCAGCTGGTGTAAATAGTCAAGCTCCATTTACTTCAGTGCCACTTCTCTATTTATGCTAATTGAGCACCTGGCCTTGTGTCTGTTTCCTATCTGCAAAACAGAGGTAATAATGCCTATCCATTTCACTGATGTGTTGAAACTTAATAAACAGGCTAGTTTCCAATACTCTTACTGGTGCTGAATAGTACTTTCTTCCATTGACTCCAGTTGAACTACTTTCTGATGTTACTATTTTTCTAGATTAGCATCAGAATCTGTCTCTTAATATTTGTGAAGCACTTTAAGATACCTTTTTGGAAGTTGTTATAAGAGGCTAGGCAAAGATTAGTAGATACTTTCCTATCAAAATGACATGTTAACACAATAAGGTTTGCTACAGAAGGTGTCATAAGAAAGCTGTTATTTCTCCATGATTTCCTTAAGAAAAATAATTTGACAGCCTATGTTTATGGTAAGAAATTGTAGAATTAACATGAAAATCTTTGCTATAACTGGCTATAAATATGCTAATTTCTGTTAAGCAAATGAAAACACCCAGAGTGCCCCAAACTCTAGTGATGGTAGTATGTCATGAAGAATGACATTTACTCCAGGAAATTGCTGTTCAGGTTGGATACAACTACAGTAGCATAGACAGTGCAGAGGGAGAAGGGGCCACTCCTATGACCGTTGTCATATTAGAGAGACAAGATGGGTGAGTTAATATGTTTTATTGAATCAACTTTTGTTGGTGAGAAAGACAAGCTTTCAGGCAATGCAGTGCTCTTTTTCAGGTCTGGGAAAGGTACAGTACTGAGAATGTCACAGCTAAATAAAAGATCAAGTAGATAGTTTAGCATATAAGAAGTTAGCACATATTCTAAGGGAGCATTCAAGGTCAAGTAGTCATGGAACAAAAAAGGGGAGTAATTTGGTTACAGATTGTTATAAAAAAAACATAAATCTAGTGTCTTTATTAAGCCATAATTTTTAGTGTCGAGCAAAGTTATAAATTTAAGCTTGTCTTTTGAAAGTGTTGTGCAGGTTTCCTTTGAGGATGAGGACTTATAGGTTAGATAGAGTGATAGCTTTGTGAAAAGTGTTCACCCATAGGTAATACTGGGGTTTTGTCTTTTATCTTTTTCTTTTATGAGGTCATTCAAGAGCATAGTGATTGTCTCGTTTCACCCACATAGTTGTTGTTGGGGCATTTAGTGTTTTGGATGGGGTACGCCACAGGTTGTGATGTGTAGGCATGTGTAGGACCCATGGATCTTGAAAGGTGTGTTGTAGGGGGTGTCGGCCATTGCAGCAGTGGAGATATGACTGCAAGTTTTGTATCTGTTGTTCTGACAGGTTTTGGTCCACTTGGAGTTGGTGTGTCCTGGTCTGTGGGGCACTTGCTTCTGATGATGAGCTTGGAGGGTTGAGGGTGGGGGTATTTAAAGACCGAAAGAAGGGGTTCAGGGAAGATTTCTTTCAGGATGTTGTTGTAATTAGCATTCTTATATAGCAATTGCTTTCACAGGCTCAAACCCTGAGGCTGTGTTATGTGCTCTGGTGGAGGCAGCAGGGGGAAATAAAACTCATCCCTAATTACACATCTCCTCTTGTCCCCTTTCAAATGCACACTAATTGCATAGTATTTGCAAGTTAGATTTATTTATCCTGTGTACAAGCACTGATTAGTAACTTGGAACTGAAACATACGTTATCTCATGGTGAAGCAAGACCAATACATTATAAATTAGGGACCCTGAGTGAGATTAGTGGATGCACTTTAAGAAAATATTTTGGTTTCTATTTGTATGTCAGCTGGGTTGTGAAATGTTTCATCTAGAAAAGGTGATATCATGCACTAGAGCAGTGATACCCAGACCTCAGGGGTTCAGGAGCCAAATTAGTGATGACCATTACACAGAAGATCCACAGTAGTATGAATTAATTGTTTCATTTACTCACCCCTGCCCCCCCACCCCAGTCTCTCTCTATATATGTAATTCTCACAGCAAAATGACTGACCAAGTATTCCATAACTGGTTAATAACGTAGTAAAAGCATCCTGATGGGTTAATAACGTAGACTGGTTAAATATTAAATCACACAGTGTTTTAATATCATGTGCTACAAAGAGCCACAGGAGAAACATCAAAGACCCACTTGTGGCTCCTGGGTCTCAGTCTGAGTATCACTGCACTAGAGACTTTTCTATCCCTATAGTGCAAAAAATATTAATTTCCTGGTTAGCTGATTGCTACTGATATAAACCAACCATCACAGTTCTCCTGGGTAATTGCCTGCTTGTATAGTTCCTTTTTCTCTTGTAGCAAATTTCAAACTGCATACCCTCTCTTAGCTGGTCGGAAATGGTTTCTTTGGTCTTCTTGTTTGTGAACCTCTTTGCCTATGGACACTATATATAACAACTTGGCCTGTTTTTCCAGGGATAAATTCACTACTCTCTATAGTGTAACTGAAACATGTTAATGATGCTTAGCTATTGTTTTGTCTCCGCACCATGTGCCAAATTCATCCCTAGTGTAACTCCATTGAAATCATTCTCTAACTCAGAAGCTCTCTTATTAGTACTAGCGGGAGCACTTAGGAGCCCTAGTAAAGGCCCAGGACCCTGCTGTGCTAGGTGCTGTAGAAACACAGAACAAAAAGACAGTCCCACATCTGGCCCTAATTCAACAAAGCACGTACACACGTGCTTAATTTCATTGAGCCAACACTTGCACAGTCACAGTCTTTGTTGCAGAATTGCAAAGTATTCTTGGATCCTGTGCTAGGGAATTGCATTTTCCATTTTAAAATTAGATAAATGTTTTATTAACATTAAAATTTCACAGCACAGAAAAGCTGAAGGTTCAGCAATTTGTTTTACTCTCCTGTACAAACCAAATGGCACTAAAAAGTATTTTAGCAGCAAAGTTGTAATATGGAGTCTTCGTGGAGAAGAAACTCTGATTTTGCTACATTGCCTATAGTAGGAATCAGGGTGGAGAAATATACAGGATGGTAGAGAAAACTGAATCTAACTGCAAAGATAGGTCTATAGTCTCCCACTTAGATACAAAAGGCTGTAAACCATGTTCCAGAATCTTGAGTTCAAATTTGGAAGCTCATTATGTACATTACATCTTATATTTCTATTACACAAGAGTGAGTATCCTGTTACAGTTTGAGGGTTATATTAAAATGTAGCACTGCTCCAATGTTGTTTCAACATTTCTTAAATTCAAATGAAGCACAATCAAAATCAAATTCCTTGGCTCAGACAGTTTCCACTAATTCTGAAGAAATGTGATAAATCCACCCTTGTGTCTCAAAGTGTAATATAAGATCTCAGTTAACCAAAAAGCCTGGTGAATTGTCAGATATTTCCTTACCTCTTGGTAAATGTGATCCTTTTCTAATCCATTACATTTACTTTGTACATATATATGTGGACTTGCACGCACACGAGGGTTGATAATGAGCGTGATAAATCCTGCTTTTTTCTTAACTAAAGTAAGACAACATGTTGTTTAGTTACCGGTAATACCATTCACGTTTCTTTAGATAACATATGCCTCCCAGTCCTTTTTGAATAAAAGAAGAAACTAATAATAAAATAATGGGCATATAAATTCAATAGAAAATAGTATATTGTCTCTTAGTAGTAACAGTCTTATCCTCTTCACTAAACAGCAGCACTAAACAGCACACGCCTTATGCAAGTTGTCCCAGGGACATCAATAGCACTACTCGCTAAGTGTGTTTTAGATTTGGGCATCACAAAATATGAGTGAATTCTAGCCACATTAGGTCTAAGGCAGAATAAAAACTGATCCAAAATTCTTGGTTGAGTTTTCATGGGAGTGAGTTGAGTGTCTAAATCCCCCAGTCAGCTTTGAAAATCTCAACCTTTTCCTTAATTTAGCTTTAACCAAACCTTTTGTGAGGAGGTAAAATTTTGGGAAACTTTATTTTAGAATAATCTTTGCCCGTAAATTTTCTAATTTTAGCCAACACTAAGCAAGAAAGTATTTCCAACCCTGCACAAACTAAAGAGTGCTGGAGATCTTGCTTGTGAAATTTCCAGACCAAAGAGATTCAGAGGCTATCAGATAAGTTTCAGAGGAAGCCTCAGAACTTTTGTACACCACCCCAAACTGAATCTCTGAAAACCTGTCACCAATCCATAATCAATGTTTTAAAACATCCAATCACAAATCAGAATTAAATGTAAAAGGACAGTGATCTATAACGTTATTTCTCGGGCAGGTATTAGCATTCCTTATCTTCCCTGCCTGTTCTGTTCTTAGGAGAACAGAGACCTTTGAAATGGTTGAGAATCTTGATATTCAAGTGGCAATATTTAGCTGAAATATTTATTTATATATATGTATTTTTTGGTTCTACAGAGAAAGCATCACTCCTGGTAATAGATTTTATTGTAAAAATATATTAATTTTTTAAAAGAACAATAGCAATCTCCAATTAAATTATAATTATTATAAATGTCTGCCTTTTCTTTGTTTACTAAGGCATATCAGATGCTACAGAAGTTTATATGCTGTTTTTATTTCTTCATGTTAGTGTATATTTTAGTATGTGATCTTTGAGGCTTTGAGGTTACATGAACAGCCATTTTTCTAACTTTACCATTGAATTGTGACCATGAGGCACATAAACTACAAGCATTTACAGATTAGGGGGAGCCAGGGACCCATTAGGAGAAAAAAAAAAAAAAGTCCAACTAGCATTCTGGGCCAGATCCTAAGTTGATGTAAATTGGTGTAGCTCCATTGATTTTTGTGGATCTGTGATGATTTACACCAGTGAAGATATGGCCCATTCTCTCTTCTGCTTTCTCGTCTCTTCAGCTGTTTTCAATTACCATAGATCACTGCCTCTAACCTTTAATCGAAAACAAATAAAGGATTGGAAACCACCTGATAAAAGAAAAAAGAGGCCTTTGTGCATCAGCACCGCCTCATTTGCATAATGTGTCTTGACTCCTCTGGTGGCTGGTTGCATATAGCGAGTAAGGGCTCATGTACACAGAGTAGCAATGTGCACAGGAGGTTTGTGAGATTTTAAAAGGGCACCAATATGTTGCACAGTAAATGGCCTGTGTAGACCCTGCTGGTGGAAATGAAAAGTTCCTTAGCACTACGTGAATATGCACTAGGGAACTTTCCCTTGGCATCAGCAGGGAGGATTCACGCGGGTCAGTGAATACAAAACATATTGGTGCATGTTAGAAATCACACCCTTTTAGTGCGTGTTGCTGCTCCAGGTACACAAGCCGTAAGAGCCTCCTGCTGCAACTAGCTAACGAGATTGCTCTTTTAGGCAAGCTGTCAGAGGCCTGTGTTTTTGGTTCTGATGATCTGAAATTCAGTCTCCACTGACTATCTGAGGATTGTTGCATTTACATTTGAAGTTGTTAAACCACCTAGCTTCCTTCGCTGTTTGTCCAAATTTCCAGCCTTGATAAGGAAGGAGTTTGAAGCTGGACACCCCCTAGAGGAAACACCTCGGTTGCTTTAGAAGCAGCTTAGCTGGCATCTTTTATTAGGCTCTATCAGCTGTGTGACTTTGCTCAGCTTTCACCAGTCTAGGACCCGGTACCCTATGCAACAACGCATGGGTTCCTCATTTGGTAGTTAGTTGGAATTACCACCAGCGTTGTGTGAAGCTGCTGTTTTGTGGCATATAGCAGAGATGCAGAGAGCATTTGAGGCAAAGGCAGCTTTTAATAAATACATTTAATCGTTTATATTTTGACCTTAACCCAGACATACTCAGACATAAAAAGCTGCAAGTTGAAAATGTGCTTTGTCAAGGCTTCTTTGGCTGATAGTGTGGTAAAGCAGAGCAGCCTTGCTCTGAGGAAATGCAGATCCTTTAGAAAGGAGAGTAAAAGGTCAAAACTAATCCAAAAGGACAAGCAGTGTAGGTCTGTGTGTATATTGGGTTTCACATATGAAATCCAGTCATGATAAATCTGATGGCTTTAGAAACATCTACTTTGATTAATGAAAACATAGTTCTCATAGACCATGGGTTTCATACTTCAAAGTTCTCCTGGATTTAGAACCTTAGGTTTTGCTTATTCATATAACATGCAGGAAACTATTTTTAAATGAATGGGGAGGGGTTAAAAATTGCAAGCATTTCAACATTAGTGCTGCACACAGGCTGGGTAATCAGAAGCAAAATTAACAACCAGCAGACAGTTACTATGCATTTCACATTAACGTTTGCATTCTTTCCTCTGTATTTGTTTTCCCTTGAAAAGATTTATGTATTTATACAAATATTTGACTGCTTCAGGCCTGAGAATTGCAGTTTCATTCACATTTGAAACCTGGAACAATCTCCATGATATCTGGTTATTTCACAGGCTAGTATTCCAAATCATCTACAACACTTTTCTAAGACTAGATCCTTAACCCCTTTCACAAAGCTGGAGTAAATGGACTTTGTGTAAGGATTCCCTGGCAGAGGAAGGTGGGATAGAACCTGAGTATCAGCAGAATTTATCACATAGCCGCTGCTGTGGTCTGTGGTCTTTAATATCCACAGCCCCTGGACTCTCCATGCAGGAAGTGTTCTGGGCAACAGAAGTGCATGATCTCTAAAGCACAGTGTGCACGAATCCATATGCACTGCTGCTGCCCAGCTTTCTTCCTCCCCTCGTCCATGGAACCACTCTGTTTCCTCCGTGGGGCCAGATTTGACTTTTGATCATGCACATTCACTCACTGCCATAACTGGTTTTCTCTGGTTTATAATGAAATTAAAAGCATTTTCATTTGTGATGACATAGTCTGCTGAAGAGGCGTCAAGGTGAGCAGCCTTAGTCTCCCAGGATTTCAAAAGGATTTCACAGCCCCCAGTAGGCTTGGGCCCATAGACAGTAAAATATACATTACTTAATTGGCAGGATGCAGTAATGGTGAGTGATGTCCTGTTTACAGCATTACAGTCAACAATTTTGGAGAAAGTATAGGGAAGGAAACGAGGATGGATAAATGGACTTACCTTCATACGTAGCCATTTATGCAACCATTTCCAAAGCTGATCATTAACACGTAAGCCTTGAGCTATTAAAAGCATACAGAGGGTGAATTGTTTCTGAAGTTCATCACACAGAAGTGGCAGCACATATACCATATATGAATTAGATGGAAATATGTCAAACATACACCAGATAGAATCAACATAGTATGTAGCAGACCATGGTTACACATACAGAAGTCAAATATATGGCAGGTTGGAGAAGACTCCATTTCCTAACAGTAGAATTTGGACAGATTCCCTGTCCAAGTAAGAACTAAATGCTGCTGCTTTGTGGCACTCCCTTGGAGTAACAGAATCATAGCATGGAAGTGAACTGGCAAACGCTGTAGGAAAGTTCAACTACTGCTATTTAAATGTTATAATTTGACCCTTTACTTTGGGCAGGGAATTTCCATCCATCCCTGTGGGGTTCTCTCCTTGTTTTCAGTTTTACTAACACCTTTTTTTATGCTTACATTTTGGTCACCAATATTTCCAGTCCAGAATGGGTCAGGACTCCCTTCAAAGCCCATCTACGCTTCTTAATCAGCCAGATAAGGTAGTTGTGTAGTGATGCAAAGCACTTCCTCTCTGTAGGGACTGTCTCAGTAACACTTCCAGACTTTGCCATCTCCAGTAGAGTCAAACTCATGTCTCTTTCATGCGAGGGATGCATCTTTTCTCGATTAAAATTGGAGTGTCATTTCCTTTCCTATTTACTCTATTATTTTTGCTCGTGTGTGTGTTGCAAAATGCAACATGACGCTCAGAACTGTCAAACCATTTAATAGAACCATTACTATATTTTTGGATAATATATTATTTCTGATTTACTGTTCCTCAGAAGACAGGAAATGGAGCTACTTGATTTCATATTTTAACCAAAACCATCCTAGGGGTTTAATGAAAAAAAATTCCCCTGGCTTTTGAATTAAAGGGCCATGGTGAAAGACATAGCCTAGCAATTTTGACTTAAAAAATAGCGTACTAGAAACATTAAAATATTTCAAAAACATTTTTTTAAGCCCCAGGTTTTTGTCAGAGAAAAAAATAAGCTGGCCTGATTTTCTTGGTCTTTGGTTGGTGTAGCTAAGTGGGAAAATAAAGAAGGTTTCCAAGGACTTGGGTTTTCTTCCTGCTGTGGAGTTTAATTTAATTTGTCTTTTATATTAAAGACCTGAAACAATTGTAATATTAAAGAAAAATCATGCAATATAAGCAAGGTGATTTGATTTAAATAATTAGAGAAACCTAGGCTGTTAATAAAGATGGAGAATTGTTAAGCAAAAGACAGAGGGCCTGATCCTGATTTCACTAGCACTAGTGTAAATAAGAAGTAACTCCTTGTGTAAAGCCTGCCTCAGTGGAGTTACACAAGGTAAGACTAGTGTAAAAAGAGAAAACTTCTTCATAGGTACCTATGTTTTAGAATCCGTATGAATTGCATGTGCTTATCTGAGGGCAGAATTCTCCATAATGTTTTTTGGCATTGCAGAGATATACATACTAGAATTGCAAAGCAAAGCATTCTTAATAGATATGGACCCAAGCAGAAATGCTTGAGATTCTTGATATTCAAGTGGAGGTATCTAGCTGAAACATGTATCTGCAGTCTTTTTTCATTCTACAGCAAAAGAGTTACTCCTGGTAATAGATTTTATTATAAAGATACATTAGATTTTTATTATAACTGTTTGCCTTTTCTTTGTTTAATAAAATGTGTCAGACGCTACAGAAGTATGGAAAGGGTTCAGTAGGGGCCCATCTTTAGCACATAAGGAGAGAGGTGAACTTGCTGTTCATGTCAAAGATGTCTATCCATATGGTGAAATTCTGACTCCATTTAAGGGAAGTTTTGTTATTTACTTCAATTTCACCCATAATCTTTTGTGCCTAAATTGTACCTGATTTACTTCTCTCTTGGGTGTTCCTAAATTAAGTTCTCCAACTAGATGGAAACTGGTTCATCCACAGAAAAAAGATGTTACTGGATTAATATAGCAGAAGAGCATGATTTCACACATCATGGTCTTATTTTGGTCGTTGTCAGTACAGTTACAGCAGTTTGTCGGTAAACACGTCCTTCATAGTCTGCTCTCTGTCAAATGCTTTGTAATCCGTTTAATTGGCACCATGCTTTCCCTAACCTTATCGGTATTGCCTTTATCTTCTGGCTGTATTTCTTGGATTTTGAGAGCAGAATAATGTATTAAGTCTTATTCTTAAAACATAATCTGCCCAGTGATTGAGAAGTTTGATGAGCTATCTGTTCAAATACTGGAACTTCTGGTATGAGTATTGAAAAGGGGAAATTGGAGCAAAAAGTAAAATGTAAAAGAAAATCAATTTCATAACTAGCAAGGATATGATTGCTGTTATCGGTTTAGATTGTATACTATGAGCTTTCTTGACCCACTAATAATGGTGTGTACAAAAGGCAAAGAACATTAAAACTTCGGAAATATCCAAAGCATAAAAATATCCTGGCCTTAATTCTCCAATTGCAGAATTATTTCCCTTTGATAAGACTATTGTCTACTCATGCAATGGCAAAGAATAATTGAAGATGCATAGCAACAACTCTTAGTCTTTCTGAAGAAATTCAGGATTAATTTTTTACTGTGAAGACAGGCAAAACTGCTGATTCTGGTTTACCAGTACAAATAACCCAGGTTGTTTAGTCTTAGGTTCCATTTTATCTGACCCACCAAAGATCAGAGAGGTGTGAGTTTGTGAATTACATAAATGGTAACAGTTATGGCCCATCTTTACTCCTTCCTCCATTATGGCGCCTAGATAATACAGTGCCTGGTGCTGTGTAAATATGATTAATGGGTGGATATAAAGATGGATGGATTGATTTTTTTGGTAATAGGTTATGATCATCTGAGACTCTCACATTCTGTAGTTCTGTTAGTTCTTTGCAGTGTAATTGTGTGTTGCTCAGGTGTAGAGCCAGTTTAATAAATCAGTGTTATATAATAAAGTAAGAAGATGTTTGTGAAGCCCAGCATGCCAGGCAGAGATTATCTACCAGCATAAAGCCCCCTTTCAGCTCCACTCAGTGCTATTCAAAGAGAGTCTGATAATCAAGTTTGGGTCTATCGTTGTGGTGGGTGAATTGTAGCTAGATGCCCTGACATGAAATTTATTACCAAAGATGTACACACAATGTGGAAAAGGAGTGAAAAGGGAGGAAAAGATAACACTGGAACTTCACAGGCCTTTCAGTTTATTTTACAAGAAAGCATTCTATGCAGTTAATCCCTGTAACCTGCATTTACATTAACACTTGCACCTCACACGTTGCTGCTAAGAACTTTTGGCAGCTCTCGGCCCCTGATTGCAGAGGTAATGCTACACTTGTCTCCTTTGCTCTCACTCAAGTATCTCTGGAACTAGAAAGGGGCGCTCCATGAAGTTTCTACTTGTGCACGTATGCAGTTGTCTTGGCAGAGCTTCAAAAACCATTTGCTTTATTATTCATATGTCTGCTCATGGGGCAGAAATTGTTTCGTTTCTTGCTTTCAGAATAAGAGCTGACACTAATAAAGAATAGATCTTTCATTATCATTCCCCAGCTCGATGGGGAAAACCTGTGGGAGTTTCTGAAAGTCCTCCCTGTGCCATGTTATTTTTGCATTCAGTAATAAAAGTCCCAAAATGATTATCAGGTATTTATATGGCCCTAACAAAAGTCACTGAAGTCAGTGGGGGATTGACAGAGTAGAAGCGGAGGGAGGGCATCAGGATTTGACCCCAAAAAGCAACATTCTGAAAAGAGAAATTTAAAAAAAAAAGAGTCAAATATGGCTATTTCGTATATAGTTAGAGAAGCTGGCAACATGGAAGTGATGCATAGTTCTGAATATAGAGGATCTCTCCCTGCCTTGCTGCATTTTTTCCAAGGGGACTTTATAGGCCTTCCTTAAAAAAACAAACTAGAAGGCTGGAGAAGCCGTATAAATCCAAAGGCCAATTCAAAAGCTGAAATATGTGGTAATGGTTCCTATAGGTTCAACCTGGGATTCATCCAAAGTTCAAGTGCGTGTCACACAAGAGCCACGTTCCCATTCTGTAGAGGTCCGCTGCGATGTTGATGGGTTTTCTACTGCCAGGAATCTCCTCTGCAGCCAGGCAAAGAGATAAATCAAAGTTGTATGCGCTGATGAAATTCAGGAGCCAGAAGTCACCATTGCAGCCCATATAAATCCCTGAATGCCATCCCCGTGCTTTTGTCCATGCTATTAGAGTTCCGAATTATCTGCCCCTCTTTGCTGATGTATGGATGACCTGGCTCCCCAAGTGTTTACTAACGGTTATCACCCACTACTTTGGACGTTATCAGAGGAAGGGACGCCTGCGGCAGGGCTTGGTCTCTCACCCTTTCTATTACCACCTGTCATTGACCGAGAGTGTCCTGTGAAGCTGCACAGTCCCAGTGTACAAGTGTAGATAGTTTCTGACGGCTGATCAAAGGGGAGAACCAAAGGCCTGATAACAAGGACGTGTTTCATGTACTTTTAACTTTGAGAAACATTGGCATTTGCATTTTTTCCCCTCCATAGGCTGGCAGAAACCTAGGCACAATAAATGCTGCATATTCGGTTTCCTAATAGTTGAGCAAATAGTATGTGCTTGAAGCAACAAAGCATAACTGTAATCTTGTTCCAAGTGGGAATGATTTAAAGTAAGCCTTCACAGAAGACTTGCTGTATAATAAAGTAGAATAATTTTAATTTGTACTTTGAAGTGATCTTGGATTCAGAATCTAATCTTTGCATTCAGCAGAACATCATGTACTATTTTGAATTAGGAAACAACTGTAAGTTAAGGAATTAGTTTAAGTATCTTTTCTGGAGACAGTATCGTTGCACTCTGTCACAACAGCCAGCATCTCCGTTATTGCATCACTGTTTAGGTCTATTTGGCCTTAAAATGACATTTTTGTAGAAACACACTCACATAGAAACATAGACCAAGAGAAGGGCTTTTTGTTCCACTGGAAATATTTTGTAAAAATAGAATTAACATTGTCCTCTATCCTCCAAATCAGTGTTCAAAGCCCAAACACCACAATATTGTGCTGGGACATGAGAACATGAAAATGAAATTGACTAGAAATTGTGACTATTAACAAAGAGGAAATGACTAGTTTATTTTCATTATCCAAAATAAGAGGAATGCAAAAAGTTCAACAAATACGTAGTAAAACAAACGTCAGATTTTTAAAAAATTTTCATTTTTAATTGTCTAAGATACTATTAGTGTTTTTTTTTTTAAATAAATGCTCTCACTTATACTGGTTTCAGACCAGTATAATTAATTAACTTAATTGAAGTTACTCCTTGTTCACACTAGTGTGAATACAGAATCAAACCCATGATTTTTAACTTAACAATTTTGCTTTTAAATGATCAGAGAAGGCTACTAGTTTGGACTGTAACTACTCATTCCTGCTCCCCATGTGTATTTTAAAATCAGTATTTTAATTAATATGCCAAAATGTATCTTTCAGATACATTGTTAACCCAGAATCCAAACAGTTCTTCCTTTTTTGTGAATTATTGCTATGTTAACATGGTACGGGTATGGAGGAAGATTAGTTCTGATATCTACACTAGTCAACAAGCATTTCCCATTTGTTTGTTAAAGGTGCCTTTGATCGGAGTGTGACCCTGCTGGAAGTCTGCGGAAGTTGGCCTGAGAGCTTTGGTCTCCGTCACATGTCTTCCATTGAGCACACCGAAGAGGGCCTTCGGGAACGGCTGGCTGATGCAATGTCTGAGTCGCCCAGCAGGGACCTAGTGGGCTCAGGAACAGGTACAAAGAAGAACTGTGATCAGAGATCACATACATCTCACCCAATGGTGATTTTTTTTTAACTCGTTAAAATGTTGCTTCCCTTTTTCTCAGCACACCACAGACATGACATCTCTGATTTTACATGGCTTTTGTGAGAGTCTTCCCCAACCATGGGAGCAATCTTTTAAAAGGAGTAAATACTGGCAGATCACATACGTACAGAATCTTGCCACCCTCCAAATGACATGAAGAGAAATATTCACATTTTAGGTTTTATTCTGTATTGCTCTCGTGATGTGGGCCCAAAGAGTTGAGCTTCCTGATGCGTCCTGCAAACTGCTGCTCATGCAGACAGTGATCAAAACAACATTCAAATTAGGCTCTGTCTGTGTAATTATCTGTTCTCTGTAAAGCCACTATAAAGTGCTGGTTCTGTAATCCAAATTAATCCATCTTCATCACTGTCCATTACGTTGATAAATTATATAGTGTATTTACATAAATGGAATAGCACTTCAGAGATTACACTGCTCACAGAGACAGGAATCGCTCAGAAATGTTATCGCTTAGGGTAATTGCGGGTTTTATTTCTCTTGTTAATTCTGAATTGTTTTAAAAATACCCTCTACTAAAAGGACCATATCTGTCTATGATCCATGCACTATTGGTGTCGAACCAGCAGCTAATATCCATGGTATCTTCTAATATCAGATGCCCACTCATTTCTCACCGTGTCCTCATTTTGGCGGGTTGCTTGGGAAGAAAAAAGAAATAGTGCTGTAACAGTAACATCTGAACATACCAATATATTGAGATGTAAGGCCTTGTAGATTTGAAACTGTCTTTTCTCTTTCTGCGATGTCCCCCAGGTATTCCTGGGGGTTCCCCATTCTACTGACCTCCCATTAGTCCCCTGTTATCATTGATCCAGCTGTAGGGGACTGAACAGGACGCCCATCTGTGCTGGCCCTTAATTTGCAGTGGCGTCACAGTTGAACAACACAAGATACTCCACCCCCGTCATGCTACCGGAGGGCTGCCAGTTCCTGCTCTCTCAAGGAAGAAGAGTCTGGGAATGGGAAACTTGGGTCTTATGCATTTCACTTCAGATAAATATAACTTGTTTGGTCTAGAAGCAGCCTTTACATCCCACATTTGTAAGCTTTGACCTGTTTGGAACCTCTCAGTTTTTACCCACTGCTGCTGAATGAAGATGGAATTCAGTAGTGGTTTAATATTGACAGAAAGTGGTGATCTAAGCACCAGATCTGGGTTACAATTTCAGCTCTGGTACTTATTCCTGTTGTTGCCTTGGGCGAGTCATGTAATATCCCTTTGGCTCAGTTCCCTCATCTGTAAGATAAGGATAACAATACCTCACAGAGTTCCTGTGGTGCTTAATCCGCTAACATTCGCAAAATGCCGTACAAATGGAAAACACTCTAAAAGGGCTTTATTTATTTTGGTGCTTATCGGTGCCAGCTACAATTTGCTTTGGAAGGGCATCCTCCATATAAAGTGATGAGTCAACGTCACCCCCAGCTGTGCATTTTACAACCTTCTCAAAAGGTAGTGGGGTTTTGTAGGATGATACTGGCTGTGAAAGCTAAAGCAATCCAGAGATGCTGGGTTAAGGTGACTAGTGACATTGTGGTTTGGGGGAGCTGGCTCCTATCCTTCAGCTAGACCTTACACAGGCCTTAAGTACCCTTACAGATACTGGGCCAAACCCTCCTGAACGGCTGCTTTGTATCACATCATAATGTGGCCTTAACATTACTTTAAATATCTGAAGGAAGATCCACCCCAGTTTAAGGAGAAGCATCTAATGGTTTCCAGCCAACATAGGAATTCTTACACCACTTAATCTTCCTGCTGCCAGCAGAGCAGGGAGAAGGAGGAATGGCCAGAGAAAATGGGTCACCATTGGGTTACCCTTGCGCTATGCTAATGCTCAACTGCGTTTTTGCTGCCTTGTGGCTGCTACCACAAATAGCCCTCAGTCTGCTGCAGGACCAAGAGAGTCAAGTGGTGAGCTTCAAGCCACTTCTGCACACACCTCCTTGCCCTCCACACTTTCCAGCATGAAGAGCTCTGGATCCAGTACCTGGAAAGAGTTTTTTTTTAAAAAAGTCTAATATTAAACCTTCTGTTCTGGAAACAGGATTGTTTTGTGGTTAAGGGTAATTCCCCCAAGGAATTTGGAATTTCCTCTTTGGAAGCTGATGTCTGTTCTTTAGATATTTGTAAGTGCACCCAGCGATTCTGGTGGCTGCATATTATAAATGAGGAAATAAGAAAGAAACATAGAGTTAAGTTTTCTTTCAGTTCCAGTAGTGCAACCCCATTAATTGCAATGGGTGTTTCACTGGGGCTGCGACTGATACAACAAAGATGAAATTTAGGCCCGCAGTATTTAGCATATAGAGGGTGTATAAGGGTGAAAACAAAGGTGAACTATTTTCAGAGGAAAGCTGTCGCTAAATTAAAAGTCTTCCAAACAGACCATTCTCTCCTTTTTTCCCCCATGCATGTACATCTTTCATACAGGTAATCTTTCTAGAATATACCACCCAAAAGCAAAAACTGTAGGTATTGTTGTGTAGCAGTGGGTAACACTGGCTTAGCCTGTGAATTGCATGCTTATTAACCCCTACCCTGTTTTTGTTGTTGTTTGTTGTTATGCCTGTGACATTTTTCTGATTATCATTGGGCTCTGCTTTAGTCAGTTCCACAATTTCTTCACAGGAACTGGGATTCTAGGCTCAAATTCTTAATGCAGGAGATAAAACTGATTCCTAAGGCTCTGAACTTCTGTGTGCACCCCATCCCCTATCAACTCTTGAACTCAGTCTCCCCGCTTCACGAGATCCACATTACCTGATGGTCATATAAATATCTTGTCCTACTTTGTTGAGATGTGGAAGATCCACTTGCCCAAGGAATCAACCAGCATCAGTAACATGGGGTAGTTTTTCTCAGACAGACTGGCAGCCAGCCATTTGCCAGACAGCTGCGGATCATGTTAAAGTGTTAGCAGCTATATACTGGTTAGGAAATAGAAAAAGATAAATTGAGGGTATCACCCCAGATCAAAAAGAGAAGTGTCCTTGTGGGCTCCTAGTAAGTAGGATTATTTTAACCCCCCCAAAAGCTACCACATCTTGACAGTCTTTGGCTGAATTAACCATTTGTCTCTTTTAAAAAAACACACAAACTTTTAGCATGGCCCTTGCTTCTTAGAACTCCTGTCTGCCTAGTCAGCTGGATGAAATGATAGTAAAGACATCTGTGTTGAGGAACACAATAAATTTGCTCTCTCTCTCCACAATTAGTTTCAATGTTGCTACTGACTCCAAATACAGTATTTATCGTTCTGCCTTAGACCCAAACTGATACAATTTATAATCCCCATCTCTAATTATTCTAAAAGTGGCTTATTTTGACTTAAAGTGTTGCCTGGCTTTAATCCTTGTTTATGCTTCTTGAATACATTGCAGACATAACGTTTAAAAGCATTTTAAAGACATTTACTAAAACACGAAATTGATGTGAACTGCGGCATAAAAGAATAAAAACTACTAGCACTGAATTGGAACACATGCTTTAGGCTTAGAGCTCAAAACTGTTGGATGGACAGAAGAATAAATGGACGATGGAATGGACAGGGAGACATTATCAAGTGCTCAATTGGCTCTGACATGCACTTAATGGCAAGAGATAAATAGATTCTTTTAATGCCTTAACAGTTAGGACATAGTTGGCATGTAGATTTGTATAGTAATCAGGATTGATACCTGTAATTGTACAGATAAACACATGCTTGTAGTCCATTTTTTGCAGTAAATATTAACTAAGTCTTTGTTTCTTACCTACTCTATTACTTTGAAATGCTGCTGTAGCAATGTGTTATTTTGTCAGTAGGCCTAGTTACACATTAATCAGCACAGATATTGGTTGCATAGGAACCACCATGCTGGAGGGGACACTAGAAATGTGGGGAACAGTCCTCCATTAGCAAGGAGATGGACTGTATGACCTAAGAGTTCTTTTCCATTGCTGACATCTGATTGAGGCTAGATGCCAAGGTCTGTTGGACAGTGGATGGGAGAAGAAGCAGGTCTGGAAAATGATCAGAAAAATCTGCTTTCCATATGACTTAAACAGTAGCTCTAGTCACACAGCAAGTTGACTTTTGTCCCTGTTATCCAATTATTCAGACAACCCATGTCTATCTTGAGTGGAGTCTGCTGTTCATAAGCTGTCAGCCCAGATACACATTTAATTCCAGAAAAACCATAAATTGGCCAAGATGCAAAAAACCCCCAAAAGTTCATGTTTGTCAAATGCTAGTTTAAAAAATCCACACATGAAATGGTGATGGTTGATTCTCCCTTTTGTTTACAAAGGTTCATTTTCAAGCAGTCACAGTATTTATATCTGAGATACAGCTATTGAGTGGGTGCAATGTTTTCCACATGACATTTCTTTTTTAAATCATTGCTAATATTTTGTATTTCTGAAATCTCTTCTAAAATTTTTGTCTGAAATTTTACATAGGAATTCCATCCTGGGTGATTCCTTCCCCTCAACATTTTGTTTACTGTAATCAGTAAATGCATTTATTTATGTTGGCTTCTTAAATGTACATTTCTTAAGCTTCCAGATCTTTTTGATCGTCTCCATCTCAGCAGACTTAAAACAGGAATTTAGTCCACAATAAGACTTGCAGTGTGGTTAAAAATAAGTATCCTGACGTATAACCAGTGAAGAGTATTTCCACTGTGCGGTATTACACTGCTGCGTGGTAATAGAGCTAAATATGCTAAGTACCACAAGGGCATCCTCCGCCACGCTCCCCGCCCTCACCCTGGTGACTGTAGTGGGCCTCAGAAGCAAGTGCATTTTGATTCTGCCAAGGGCAAGAACTGGACGACACCACATGGCAAACATGCATACCGTGGAACTCAGCTCTATAGGGGCTCCCTCCATTTCCCTGAGCAGCCGAGTTAAGGGATGCGAGGAACGTGGTGGGGCCGGGGGATCTGTCACTATACCACAGGCCAATCAATTTCATGAAGCAACGGGCGCTATTGCAACCTCAGGACTGCAGTAGCAATTGCGCTTGGCTCTGCAGCAAAGGGGGCGGGAGGAATTGCAATTCAGCCCTCCCACAGGGCTGGCTTGGGGGGAAGAATTAACCATAGACCGAGATGCCTTTGCACCATTGACTTCAGCGTGCCTTTGCAACATAGGAATAATACTCCGCTATTTTGCAGGCTTGCTATCGTTTATATAAAGCGCATAGATAATGTAGTGATAGATACTGTTGACAGATTTAATTCATTAAAAAGTCTAGACGAGAGGAACTTGTCTACAAAGACTAGGGGCACGTCTTCACTGCCACGCTAAGTCAATCTAAGTTACGCCAGTTACGTGAAGTGAGTAATGCAACTTAAGTCGACGTACCTTAGATTGACTTGCAGCAGTGTCCCCGCTATGTTATGTCAACGGGAGATGCTCTCCTATCAACATAGCTTCCTCCTCTCGTTGAGGTGGCTTACAGACGTTCACAGGAGAGCGCTCTCCCATCGACTTAGCGCGTCTTCACCGGACCCTCTGAATTGATGCCACTGCATCGATGGCAGCAGCGCTGATTTAGCACGGTAGTGCCGACTTGCCATAACTCGCCATTCCCTGGAAACCCCACACACATAAACAACGCACGTGTCTTTCATGCTGTTCTGGATATTTGCTTAGCATAGGGTAAGGGAATCTGCCTTCAGTCTGATTTACATTGATAGACTTCATGCTGTCACTGCCAGGGCCCCCATCAAATGCAGTAGTACAAGGACAATGCCACTGATGTCAATGGGACGGCGTAAGTGTAGAATCTGGCTCACTGTCATCAGATGATTCTAAATTCACATTACTGAGCTCTTCTGCTAAATCTTCTCTATTACTATTTGTACCTCAGCCTAAGTGTTATACTGCTGGCTCATATCTACTTTATTTTGCATATAATACCAAAATCCACATTATTTTGCGATCTTGGGATCCTTCCATTGCTATATATTTGTAAGGATGTGTGTTTTCTTACTGGTCAGAAAATGAAGAGCCTTGCATTAGGTCCGTTTGCATCCTAAATCATACAGTAAAATAATAATCTGTTTCTCTGACTTAATTTGGGTCATGTGTCAGGAGTAGAGATGGGTTCAAACTAAAATCCTGCATTCAGACACTGTGGAGAAACTCCCAATTTTCGCAGTGTGGGCCTACTTCTAGCTATGAATTTTGCCTACAGCAAACTTTTATCATTGCCATTATCATGGTCAATAAAACAACAAGATTTGTGTAGAGTAGTAAGAACAGGAGATTTGTTACAGAATTTGAAGGGAATTATTTTAAGCCAACTCTAATGTGAATAGAGCTGAGTTTCCATAAAAGACCACAGTAAGTTTTTTATTAAAAACCCCTGCAAAAAATGCAAAATCTGTCAACTACCAACTTTGGAAGTTTCAAAATAGAAAAGGTCAAAAAGTCAAAGTTCCCCCAAGCCAATGGCTCAACAGGCTGGCATGGTTAAGCATGTCAGTTTCATAGCCAGTGGCACACAAGACTGTAATGTGGCCAGCATCACATCAGACTGCCTTAACCCAATGGATCAGGTACCCATTTTTCAGTTGGGTGAACTGAAGGTGGCCTTTTGGTGTGAGATCGAGCGAAACTCGAATCCACATCTTTCAGGATTGGTATGAGAAAACATACCATGTTTTTGTATGTGGTCCATATTAGGAATCCCTCTTGGAGTCTTTCTGACTATAAGGAAAAAGCTCATATTTTGACAAATGAAATTCATTTGATCGAAGCGCATAATCTGAAACCAATTCCTAGTCTAATGAGTGGAATGTAAGTAGACACAGCTAATTGGACATACTTATTAAAGATAGGCCTACACCACAAACCTGGATCTGAACCCATGAACTTTAGGAAAGCTCAGAATCTGAACTTACATCTAGAACCAAATGTTGCATCTGGTTACCACGCTGCTACACCGGGCTGAACCAAAACCCCAGACCTTTTGAGCTTTGGGAGGGGAGGTTTTTTAAATCCTCATGTGAATTTTGTGGTTTGTGCCTGTGTCTGAAGTTCATGACTAGAAATAAAGGACACAGAGTGAGCATTTATTAACTTCAAAAAGATGTTCATCTGCCTAAAATTGAGGCATGAATGAATCTCATTCCCATTGAGCCCAGCATTGTGGAATTCTGCCAAAGCTGAACAACTTCCATATAGGAAAAACGGGTAAGGTCACAAGCCATGTGTGTGGAGACTCAAAGATGATGTATTTGGATCTTTAGTCCAGGGAATGGAGTGACACACACACCCAGGTTGTCAGAGCTTGAACTGCAAATAGTCAAAAGAGAGAACTTCTCCTTCTTTCCTTGCCTCCTTCCTTTATTTTAGCTAAGGGAATTTTGTTCCCCCCTCTTCTCTGTCAATTTTTTTCTCAATTCCAGTCTTGAACTGGGTAGTGGACAAAAATTTGACATCTAAAGGGCATTTTAGGCAATCAGACATCTGCATAGATTCAATGCAAAGGCAGCTTCAGCAGCAAATGCACAGACACCTCAAATGACATTTCTACTAAAAGTGACCTTTGAACGTTTGGGATATTCATCCCAGGCTCTAAGAGCAAGTTCTCCTCTTGGATAACTCCACGAGCTCAAAAGATGAGATTTAGCTGAATTCAGTTTCAGTATTTTTTCAATATACCTGTGTCTTTCAGAAGTACATTTTTCAAAGCACTGCATAGGAAAAGCACACATTTACACGTTATTACATTAACAGATTCTCATTCTATTACCTCTCACACAGCGTACGGCAATGGAAGTTCTTCAGGTACATTATGAGCACTGTTCAGAGATATAAATACGTGTCTCCCATCAGTAGTGACAGACATCACACGCCAGTTCCTCAGCCAGTGTAAATTGGTGTATCTTCACACAAATCAATGGGGCTGCACTGATTTACACCGGCTGAGGATTTGGCTCTGCATGTCAGTTTCCTGTATGCTACAGTGAAAATGGATCCAGACGTGTGGTATTTAGTGTAGTCTCAGAGCTTTTAAATTCCACCCTGTGATGGGGGTGATTAAACTTTGGAAAATGTTTCATTTCTTCAGTATAATTTTTGTCATTGCCCTCCCCACAGTTTTATTCTGTGTAGTGTCTGTGTATTCTTATCTCCATTCTAACACACCCTGTGTCTGCTTTCAAGAGCTTTGTCTCTTCATGTGCCGCATCTGTATATCTATCTTAGCTGGTAAACTATATACATCCTGCTAAATACATTAATTCCCATTCTGTCCCTGTACAACTTCAAGCTGCACAAGTAGGCATTTTATGTGAGTGTCCATAAACATTCCCTTAATAGACAACTCATGCACACGACAGGGCCGACAACTGTGTTTTAAACTTTATAACTATTACCAAATCCTAGGAATGTTGGCTGATAGCCACTTTTAAATCTGAACTGTGGGGGAACACCGAAGCACTCGAGACATTTCCCCTTTAAAGCTTCTGCTAGTTGCACAGAGCTTGAAAAAGGGCAACTGTATCTTTTGTTGAAGTTTCTTTTGGGTGTACATTATTTAGGGGCTTTTTGAATGGAGACACGATTCTGATACTAAAAATATTTTCAGTGTGAATTCAGGTTCATGGCCATTTGTAGAAAAAGCCGTAAGTCTCATGATGTTTTTAAAGGGGGTGTATGTACCAAGAGACAAATCTGACTTTCTACCATTTGATAACAAGCTGGTCAATTGCATTTATTTATAATCAAATGTTGTTTTGGCAAAATCCTTTTTATTTTTTAGTATTTAAAAAAATTAAAGAAATATTTTATTTTTGATACAGACACAGCCGTTGAAGTAGCAGTAAAAAACATCTCCACAGAGAGGCACATGGCTTTGAAATGTTTTGGTATGTAACATAACTGCATTGTTATCAGGTCTTAACTTTTGAACGGAGAATATTTTTTTGTTGTTTTAAAAGCAGAATCTGTCAGGTTTGAAAAGGTTTTAGGAAATGTCCAGAACTCACATAAGAGGGTAACAAAGGGTAAAAAAAATTAAGTGTTTGAAATAATCTAACGAGCAACATTGTTTTCTCTCTCATCGTAACCAAACAAGAGTTTCTTTGATTTTTTTTTAAAGTCAAATTTAGGATTCTGCTGTTCAGAGCAGGGAGGTCACACGGCCCTAATGCATTTAGCATTGACTGCCCTCTCTTGTAGTGCGTCTATTAGTCAGTAATTTGATTTGTACCTATTCATTTGCAGTCCCTGCAGGAGCTCTGAGCTGGCCCCACGTATAATTGGTGCTGTCTCTATTTTTACATCATTAGATTAGCCCCGACTCCTGGCCACTTGTTGTCTGCGCTTGTCTGTCCATTTATACAACCTAATGTAACACAAAATTCATTACTGATCACATTACTTTCAACTCTGAAGCCAGCCTTGTGATAAACATTGTGTTAACCCTTTCTTGCCCGCGGGCCAGCTTAGAGAGCAAATGCATTTTCTCTGTGCAGGAAAATCAATATTCTAATAAAACAAAGTGGAATCACATTTCTAGATTTCTCTTTCCTCTTGGAGAAAGCAATGGGAAAACGTATGAGATGATTAAACGATTACCGTATCCCGTGCATCACCAGCTAGCATATGTGAAATGAGCCCAACGGCATCCTTTCTGTCATAATATGAAAAAGTGGCACAGTAGAAGGCCAGCACTTCATTTGAAACTTAATTTCGTACTCATTGTTCTCCAAGTGTTTTAGGTCTTCTGTGCAGACTGTAATCAAATTAGGACATTATTGGCACTGGATGTTTTCCTTCCATTGCTTTGTCTCAAAGCAGTTAGCAGGAAAACAGTTGACTTTCTCCTTAGAGATTTGTTGTTGTTTAAATGATTGAATAGATTGATTCTCTTACCGCAATACACTGGCGTTCCATACGATCTATCCTTCTTTTTAATATGACTTTGTTCATGTCTGTCCATCCCATGCCCTATTATCCTTTTAAAGCAATAGCCTTGTGGATCACTCAGGCTTTTGCCACAGATTTCAATGGGAATTGGGAATAGACCCTCGGAGGTTTTCATTTGGGCCTTATCCTTCAAGGAGCTGAGCATCCTTTGGTTTGTGTGTCCTAGGGGCACTCAGCAGCTTGCAGTGTCAATCCCTCAAGATGGCATTTGCTATGTAACAAACTGTATGTTGGTACCAACAGAACCTGTCGATTTTATCACGTTTCTAAAGTCATTTTCTAATTGCATTACAGGATTTGGAAAACTGTCAGTCTGGCTTTTTTCCATGTTTATTCCTTTATTAAATGTTCCTTTTAAAAGCCAGAGTTCTAGAGAGTCAGGCTAGGTGGTAGAAGACTGCATAGGCTAATAGGAATCATCCGTCTCTAACTTCTGTAATTCTGTGGTTCTTTTTGCCCTTGCAACTATATATTTGTAGGATGGAGAATGGGTATTTCTGGGTAGGTATAAAGGGCCCCCGCCATTGAGCATTTGAAGCAGATTGACGGTTTGACAGGTGCTTTGTGAGCCAAATCCTGCTCTGGCTGATGATACGATGGCAGAGCAAGGACAAAGGCAGGTGCATTCTCTGCCCCACAGATTCTGCAAGCCAGGGCTGCTTTATGTGAGACAGGTACATGTGTACTTGGCTGGTTTCAACACTCTGTGCATCCACCATCTGCTGGCTAGTGCTTGCTGCTGTTTAATACCAGGGCCCAGTGGACTTTGTGTCCGAAAACCTGGGTTCCAATTTCAGCTGTGCCACAGACTCACTTTGTGCCTTCAAGCGAACATCTGTGCCTCAGTGTCCCCGTCTGTGGAATGGATAATAATGCCCACTTAGTAAAGTACTCTGAGAGCAATGAATGAAATGTGCTACATAAGTGCTATCGGACTGATTGACCACTGTGTCACTCCAGTTTTACATCAGTGCAGATAGATTGAACTCATTACATTAGCATAAAACTGGAGTACAGCAGGGATGAATCAGATAGAAAGTATTCAGTAGTATTAACAATAGCCAGCTTGGGGATGGGAGGCGCAGGCTAGCGTGCTATCTTAGCACGCTCCTGTGCTTTATAGAGGGATCCTGCCCCCTTGTTTGAACAGTATAAAGAAGATCCCGGAGCCCTCTCACCTATCTCCTTAGACACAAGCACAAGGTGTTTGAGCTTTAAGGGGCAAATCCCTTGCATCGATGTGCAAAGTCTCCAGAGTAGCAGGACTGAATGGGTTCTGCTGCATAGGGGGCAGGTCACAAAGAGGCCAGCCCACGGGATTACATCCCTTCCAGGCTGAGTAATACCAAGTGAGTCCAGTTCACACCGATCCACTGCCAAAGCCCCTGTGTAGCGAGTGTGTTGCTGTTATAGTCTGGGTGGTAGGAGAGAAAGGATGTCCCAGTAGCTAGGGTGCTAGCTCTCTGCTCCACCTTGGGCAAGTCATTTAATCCCACTGGGCATGTCTACACTGCAGTTCCACGCCTGTGCCTGGCCCATGTTAGCCGTCTAGGGCTAAGGGGCTCTTACATCGCAATGTAGGCTTTTGGGCTTGGGCGGAACCATGAGCTCTGGAACGGAATCTGCCCACCCTCTCGGGGTCCCAGAGCCCCAGCTCCAGCCCAAGCCTTCATGTCTACATCACAATCCAAGAGCCCTAACCCACGCCCTGCAAGCCCATGTCAACTGACATGCCTCAGCTGCAGCTTTTAATTGCAGTGTAGATCTACCCTCTGTGCCTCAACTCGCCGTCTGCAAACTTTCACAGGGATAAATATGGTAAAGATTGTGAGGCATGAAGGTACTATGGGAAGGGGGGGTGCTGTAAGTACTGTAGATGGATGGATGCTGAAGTAGTGGTTGCAGAATGTGGGGGCAGGTGGAGCTGGCCAGATTCCAGGTTGGTGAGGGGGGAGAGGATACCATCTTCAAGCCCCCATGTCTCTGTCTTAGTGTTTTACACTGTTGCCCATCTCCATGGTATCTGAGTACCTTCCATTAACGTAGATTCCCAACGCGTATTTTATTCATGCCTTGACAATCGGTCCCTTTGCTTAATTTGAAACAATGTGCTAGCAGTAGCTAAATCCTCATTCTGGCCTCTACGTAGCATCTACGCTAGCCTCTGGTCATTAATGTACTGCTCTCTGTATTGTGAAAGGAAAAGACCCAAAGTTATTGAAAAGCCCTCATAAAGTATGCATTGTGCTCATTAGGGGAAACGAGAGAAGCAAGTCGAATGGAAACCTTTGAACATTGTTAAGCAGCAGAACAGTTAAAGGAACACTTCTTGTTAGAAAGATACAATAAAATATGAGTCACGTTAAACAACAAAATGTACATTTAACACAGCAAAATCCTTGTCAATAAATGGAAGGTCAAAGACTAAAACAGTTAAAATGCACCAGTGTGGGCCAACCTCTTGGCCCTGTGGTTTTTATTTCACTCAGCCACATCCGGTCTCTCGCTTCTCAAACCGGCAGCAACCCAGAGTGCCAAAGAAGCAGCTCAGCTCCTGAGGCAAAGAATTGCCTCACATTTAGGAAGAGCATTGATGGGGATCTCTAAAGTGCCATCTAAGCCTCCTAAGCCAAAGGAGGGCAGCATCAGTGTGGGGCATGGAGAGAAATAACAGGACTTTCCATAGAAGACCCCCCTTTCCACTCAGAGATGCACAGACCATTTTCTACTATGCTTTCACATAGTTAGCTAGCTGATTTTTAATTAGTTTAAGGTTGGACACCTGTCATTTCCCTAAAATGTTTCTCTAAAAGGACAGGAGATAACTAATAACCTGAACTCTCTGAAAATCTGGACTTGCTATCCAAGCTTGGCATTTAACCATAGTCTCCAAGGAACATCGGGGTCTTGGCGTCACCAGCCCACTCTAATGACCCATGGTTTTCCACCCCACCCTTGCACACTCGCTCGGCAGGCGTAAGCAGAGATATTGTCATTAGACATCGAATGCTTGAAGTGCTGAGAGGGGAGCTAATTGGGGGGAGTGGGTTATGGCAAGGAAAGTAAGGAAGGATCTACCACCCGATGAGGATAGAAACAGCAGGGAGGAAAGAAGAAAAGTGATTTATCTTAACAGAGGGCCTTATTGTAGATCAAGTAATTCAGCCCTCACTTTTCACTTCAGCCGCTTAATGTTTGGAATTGTTTTTTCGAGAGGTAGCACTTCCGTCTGTGGCCAGCAGGAGGTAATGTCTCCAAGTCAGATACTGGGAGATTCTGAGCACCTTTCGCTTCCCTTGAAGTCAGAGTGTTGCATTCATGGTATGAGAATATTATCCTTCCCTCCGTTCCTAGCCTCTACCACATATAATAAATAAAACAATAGATTTTATTCATTAACGTTTATGGGGAAATGTTAATATTAAACTGTAAGCGAAAAGGCATATCTTATTGAATTCTTCTGCTGTGTTATTGAGAGGCTAATTACATTTTGCATTTAAATAAAAACCAGATGACTTTCAGGACACTCAGGCGAGCATTCTGTAAGTGAGAATTTATCTTGCGATCTGGGTAAACAATGTCTCATCATTTAACAGTTATTATAAATAATGGGGTTTTAAGCACTTTGCTGGGAGTTCATATTGGCTCCACACGGGTTGCACTAAGAGAGAGAGAATTTCTGTGACATCTTGCAGGCATCCGGTCAGAAAGAGATTATATCCTGAGCTCACTTCTCATGCTGCAGCATTTTTCATCCTACTCTGTTTATAGTTGCTAAATATTCTATGCTACTATCCCTGGACAAAAATAATGGAGATATAATTTTGCAGGCACTATTCTTTGCAAATGGAAAAATCTGCCAAGCCCAATTGATACTCAGCAAAAATGGAATTTGTTTAGGTCTTTAGCATAATTCCATACAGGTGCTTTGAGAGAGTACCGTCAAAAGAAACATTCTTTTAAAAAGTTTCGTGGGTCAGAAATCCTCCACTTTTTTACCTAGGGCTAAAGGGACACTGAGGTAAAGTTGATATGTTTTTTAAAATAATCTTGACCTGTTCTGCTAGCACCTCCTTAAATTACACCACATTGCATGGTGATATAAAGAATAGACAAAAGAGCGATTAAAACCTTTACAACAGTTTAAAATCTGACTTCCCCATTTCTGCTCTCTCTTTCCTTTTTACACTTCATCTGAAACAACGAAAATAGACAAGTATGTTTTTCTTTTTTGGCTAGCCTACTCCTAATGTTTCACTTTATGGTGTTCATACATTAGCAAGATTCTGATTTGCCAACATTGTTACCCAATGGTCCTTTTTCCTCATAAATTGCAAAACCTTCTGCTTCGCTATGTCATTTTTCATACTGTGTATCCCAATAGAGAGGGAATTGTTTTTCCCCTGAAGATAGAACTAGGTAGTACAATGGATGGACATTTTAAAACAATCACTCACAGCTGTTAGATAAGGAGAGTAGGGGTGAAATCATGCCCCTTTGAAGGCAATGGGAGCTTTGCCATTAACCTCAGTGGGGCCAGGATTTCACCCTATGGGCCTCATCCAAAGCCCTTTGAATGTAATGGAAAGAATCCCATTGATTTCAGTGGCCTTTGGATCAGGCTTAAATTTGTATCCAGGCATCTCTATCAGTATTAATCCTAATTGGTACCTTGTCGTCTGTGCTGCTTTCTAGGCTGATGAGCAAGGAGAGGAATACAGCAGTTTCAATTCTGGAAAATATAGAGAAGGCCCCCTCAGCAAGTGCATTCATAGTTCAGTGTGTGGGATTTCCCAAAACCTCTTAATCAAAGGCATATGATTTCCTGCAAATGTAGCAGCCATGTGAATCTAACACAGCATTGAGAATCTAGACTGGTTATTTTCGAACATCTACAGAAATTTCATTAATGCCATTGGCACAGGCAGCATTTGGAAACACATGCTTGTTAGAAATGTCTGTTTCCACCTAGGAAGTTGTTTGTAGTGTTTTGCCTCAAAAGGCATGTTATCCCTTCTCCCACGAGCACCACCGTGGTTAATGGTTTGTTGGCGGTTCCATTGTTCAGTAAGCTTTTTCAAGATCTGCCCAATAGCTAAACTTTAATTGTTACATTGAAGACTACAGTAGAATCTCAGAGTTACAGACACCTCGGAGGTTGTTCGTAACACTGAAATGTTAGTAACTCTAAACAAAACGTTATTGCGGTTCTTTCAAAAGTTTACAACTGACCATTGACTTAATACAGCTTTGAAACTTTACAATGCAGAAGGAAAATGCTGTTTTTAAGCATCTTCGTTTAAATGAAACAAGCACAGGAACAGCTTCCTTACCTGGTCAAATCTTTTTTTATAAACTTTCCCTTTTTTTTAGTAGTTTGCATTTAACACAGAACTGTGCTGTATTTTCTGCTTTTTTGTTTGTTTCTTTCTTTCTTTTGTCTCTACTGCTGCCTAATTGTGTACTTCCAGTTCCAGATGAGGTGTGTCATTGATGAGTCCGTTCATAACCCTGATGTCTGTAACTCTGAGGTTCTACTGTACACTGTGGTCTTGAAAGGGCCGGTGGGGCGGGGCGGGGCACTGCACCTACAGCAGTTCCTGTTGGCGTTTTATCCGGGAAAGCCACTGGCAGGAAGAATATTCCTGGGAGCCATGAAGGGAGATCACTCTGAATTAGTAACTGCTCCCACGCATTGCAAGGATGTGTGCTCTCTCAGCTCTAGCCAAATGCTCCAATGTGGCATGTAGGATGGGGAAGGCGGAAGTCTGAAAAGACTTCTATGATAGCTATAAAAGCAGAGCATATTACAAAACAGTACTCCAGAGGAGACTAAGATGTGGGTGACTGTTTGGAGAAAGAGATGATGGCAGCCTCCTAGCCAGCTTTAGATAATGGAAAGCCTCTGAGCCCCCATGCCTCGTTCAGAATCCAGAAGCAGCCTTCTCCCACACACTGAATAGGAAGTCTCACGGAAGTCCCTTTACATGCTCCTTTTTATCCCCAGTGCTGTCCCAAATCAGAGCACAAAACACATCCCACAGCTGCTTCTTCCCACTGCCAGAACCCCTTGTGCATGCCTTAGCTTGGTCAGGGAGATATTCCCCTAGGGTCCCCTGATCATGTAGAGGAATTCCCTGGTCTTACATTAACTCTCTGGACTTCCCACAAGAGTCATTCTCAGCTACGTGCTTGTTCAGCCTGCAGTGCATTCACACGTTTGGCAGGGTTTGAAAATGTGCAACGTAAAAAAAGCCTCGTATGTTCAAATCGATGTTTTAATGATTTTTAAAATAAAATTTTCTAATTCAAATTGATCGTTATTTTAAATAGCTGGCAGTTGCCTTCTGCCTCCATGAGAACAAATACAAATATGCTGTGCAGACACATCTAAGTTCACTGGGGGGCCATATTATGCCTTGAGATACAGCTTCCATCAACGCTCCTTTGCACATGTATTTTGAAGTCATAGTTTGGTGCTATATGGGTAAGGCATACTACAACCAATAATAAAAAGATAGGGCCTGATTTTGGTTTTCCAAGTCTCAAGCCATCGTTTGGTTTGTGCCTACAAATGACTGAATCCACAGGGCGTATGTTTGTTTCGGCAGGCACAGTCAGGTAGTTAGACGAATTAAATTGGTTTTTGTGGGTGCAATTATTTGTGGGCCTGAACAATTAAAGGGCATTTCTGAAAGTCAGGCCCAGGTTTAAAAACTCAGCGGCTGAAAGCAACACCATCAACTTTAATTTGTAAAAACTCATTTGAAAAATGTTGAGGTCCTGCTCGAGCCGGCAGCACAGGTGTTTACTCCTCTTCTGTCCTCTCCCTCCCGCCACCCCAATGACTCATCTTCACTTTCTAGCAATGGGCAAACCTGTTTGGACAAAGCACATTCATACATTCCACCCTTCTTGGCCCCTCTTTAGAGCCAACCTCAATCGGAACCCTTTGGGAGGTTTCCCAAATTTTTGTCTGCTTCTCCAAACCAAACCCAAACTCTGAACCCTTTGAGCTTTCTCCACCACAGCATCCTTCTACCTTAGGAGGAGAGCACTGAGTCCTCCGCTAGTTCTCCTTAACTGGCCAGCAGGGTCACTGTGTCAGGCGTGTTCTGTTTTTAGAATCTATACCAGGATGGCTTTGCTCTATAGTGCTTTGAAATGAATTACAGTAATGAGGGACTCAACAGTGCTGTTTTTGGCAGACGTACACACTTTTACATACCCCCCTGCACACACACAACAAAACTGTAACAGCACAAAAGTTCTCCAGCTCCTGGGTCATACAGTACCTTCTTTTTCTAAGTTAGGATCGTTAGGGAATCCAATCACTGAGGCAATCTCATGGGGGGGGGAGTAAGTCTTAGACATGAAAGAAATTGCTAATGTTTTTGAGGTTTAGGCATGTCTGAAATCTCTCGTTCGGCGTATCAGTGAAATGATGCCCAGACTGTGAGGTAATCATCATATTTATTATGTTGACATTCAGGAAGCTTTTCCAGGATCAGATTGTTTGCTAGGACTGTTGAGTTGGGGATGGAAAAGCAGGCAGTGCTCATCTTCTCACTTTTTGATTGTCTTGAGCTGCTTTAAGCAGATGAAAATAGGACTTGCTGTTGTCTTCCTGGGGACACAGGGTCCCAGCCAGTCCCACAAGGGGCAGAGTGTCTCCAGCTCCTGTTACCTTTAGTGGGAATTGATGGTGCCCAGGATCATGCTGAATAGAATTGTTTTGGGCCCCAAGAGTAGGGATAAGCCTGTATATTTCCTCCAAGCCTTTTGGCCAGGACCATGCAACCTGGAACTCTGTTTCCAGCAAAGTGGTGGAAAAAAGTTTGGCTTAACAGCATGGAGTTGGTAGGGGTTGTGAACATACAAAATAACGTTTTAATTTGAATTTCCCTGGCAGAGTCCAAGGCTGGCAGAGGGGTCAGGATGAGCAATCTGAGGCAATCCCACAACTCTGGGAACAAGAGACCAGAACCAGGAATTTTAATATAGTGTTTTCTCTGTAAATGCTTTTGGTCTCAAATACACAGATGGGCTGCTTGTGTAATTGAAGATAAAAGATAATTTTGTTTAAATACATTAAAAACATATATGCACAATGGCTTGCAGCAGGAAAACATATATTAAATATGAGACGGTACTTTGTAGATCTCAAGATTTGAAAGCAAATGAAACCAGTTGGGATACTGAAGGGTAAACCTTTAGTAGCAGCATATTGTGACTTTGAAGTTTGGGGTTGTTTTTTTTTCTCCTCTTAAATCAAAACAATTACATCTGCTTCTTCATTTACAGGGGGGGAAAACATACTTTTGGAAATCTTGCATGAACAGTTAGTACATTTCACACTGTGTACTTGGGCTACAAAAATCTGTTTTCTATAACCTTTCAGTTTTTCTTTTAGCTTTTGAAATTTCACATACTGGCTAAAATGGGCAACTTGTCTTTCGAAAGTGCCATTTATGTAGCAAAACATCCTAAACCTCTTTATAAAAATATACAGCTGTAGGAAATTTGAGATTATTTTTTTTAAGTCATTGTGAAAGTGCCTATCATGAAGAATATTGTCTCTCTAAATGCTTTACTCCTTTATCTGGTGCACTTTTAACCTTCCATAAAATGTTGAGAGTTCAGCCTGGCTGTATGCCAGAGATTTGGTTATCTTACTGTTTGTGTACCTAGTTGTTGGGGGGTGTTTTGGGTTTTTCTTTTTTAAAAAAACACAACAAGCTCAGTTTATTTTTGCAGACAAAATGCTTTAAAGGTTCACACATGAAAATGTTTCGAGTTTGTCTCAACAATCTCAGTTTGCTTGAAGAAAAGCCAGACGTTTATGTAAGTTCAGATGTCCTCTTAATTTTTGTGTTACTCATTTGGCATTTTAGCATTGAAATAATGCACCAGAGAGTAATTGTGCAATTTCAATTGACTTTTGATGTTAAGAAGACTCTGTCTTCAGCACTTTGGTTCCATGTTATTTTCTATATCTCCTCATCTAAATCATTAAACCCTATCACTTTTTTCTGACGCTCCAGCTATCATCTCCAATGCATTACCTTATAGAGAATTCTATGGGGATTCAACATTAAAGTTGTTGTATGATAATTTGTCACTAATATTTTGCATAAGCCACTGATTTTCAATTTCATACAAATTGTTCAGGCAGCTTTTGCATATCTTTTTTGATCTGAAAATTTAATGTAGCAGCTTCTCTCGTATCTCGGCATCTTTCCTGTTGGGATGGTGTGAAACAAATTCAATACAGAGATTGATTTTCAGTAGTAAAATACCATATCTCTGCATTTTCTCTTTTCAAAGTTGTCTAAGGTCTGTTCTCTCGAACATCTGGTAGAAAAAAATTACTACAATTCTTAGTGCTTCTGGGAACTTCACATATGTCACAGCCACCTGGAACTTCTCAGGAAATCAGAAATTAACAATCAGACTCTGGTCTTGCTGCTCCAAAAGCACACTCCCTGCCATTTGAACTCAAGGAGAATCTTCATTAGCTATTTATCAGGTCTCTGACACACATCTAAGCAGTTATTATTCTGTCCAATAGAGGGCAGTGGTACACTTATATGCTACCCATTTCATTATGGAAGGGAAAAATCTAAACACCTGAGAAGGATGCCAAATTTAACTAACTTTCAAACAATTTTATAATCTGATGGGAAACAGATTATATTGCTGACTTGCTGAGAAATTTAAGACAAAATAGCACTTTTTATTAATGGGTCTGGAAAATGGGCGTGCCCCCAGTTGGCTGGATAGCAGTGATCAACTAGCAAACACTTCCTGTGGTTGCATGGGTATCATCCTGGATGGTGGTGCACAAGAAAGAAAGTCAAGTTTCAGCTACATTTGGAAGAGAGAAGGAGAAATCAGTGTTTGTCAAATGAATACAAACATCTTGGTTGGCAAAGAAATTTCATTTTAACCTTCAAAAATTAGAGGAGGACACCAGGAAACTTAAAAGCCTTAAAGAGGTATTTGTTGTTATCAGTTTAATACAAGGTAATTATAAAAATACCATAGGTCAAATCCTTAGCTTCTCTAAATAGCAGCCAATGGTCTACAAACCTGCCATTACAATGCTACGGTGCCCCTACTGCTGATGGCAGAAGTCCTTTATGCAATCCATTAGTTTCCCCTCTCTCCAGCACAAACTCCTACTAACCCAGTGTAAGTGCATTATTTTTCACTGTAGCCAGAGCTAGTTCTCCCTTTTTCAATTTTCTGGTGACAGTATAATTAGAGCTCCATGTTAGCATAATTAAATTCTCTGATGTCTGTTAAAGCAATATCTGGGAAAGATACAGAATTGTGCTGTTGATAATGCAATTTCACTACAGTTGATTTAAGAGGAAGTTTCTGTTCAACAATAATTTATATGACAAGTATATGTTTGGGGCCCAATTTTGCTCTCAGCTACACTGGTACAAATCCAGTGCCAACACCATTGGCCTTAGTGGAGTTACTCTAGGTACATGTTATTGGAAGTAAATATTCATAGTAGAATAGAGCCAGAAAGCCCCAGTTAGGATCAGGGCACGATGGTACTGTGTGCTGTACAAATACAGAAATGAGACAAGCTCTGTCATTTCCAGATTGAGGAGACATACATGCAACTAAAAATAGAAATGTAACTGTAGTGACATGAGCTGCGGGAGGGGCCTAGCTGCTCAAGGACGTACCTAACGTCTTGGACAGGATCCTACTTCAGGCAGTGAGATTTCTATTTTTAGCACACTAGCTCAATCTGAGCTAGCATGCGTATGTCTCATTGAGCTGGAAATTGTGCTTCCAGCTTGAAGTGTAGGCATCCCCTTCAAGTATATGTCCCTGTAAATGAGAGCACAATCTGGTCTTTGGAGCCTCATGAAAGTTCTCGTATGTGAACATATCCTGTTCAGTTCAGTAACTGCAGCAACATTACTATAAAAATGCTTTACTAATCCTTGTATTAGGAAGAATTATGTAGTTCATAAACATTTGCAAAAGCAGGTCCTCAAGCCTTCTGCTGTCTTAGTATAAGTTGCCTTTTACCCTTGATTGTACATGGGACTCTTTTGGACAGATGAATCCAGATGGGAGAAGCCACATAATTACTATTTATTATTTGTAATAAACAGTGCTTAGGGTTCAGATGTTGGAGACTATTGTGGTAGACACTGTGCAAACATGCATGAAAACAATCCCTGCCCCAAAGATTTTACAATCGAGGTTAAGAACAAGAAGCTATAGAGCATCCCTACTGTCCAGTACTGGGACATTCTGAGCAAAAGGACATATCCGGTGCTCTGATTCTAAATAGGATCGCTACAGTGCTCTTCTTCAAAATGAAAGCAAGTTACTTTGATTTTAAAATGAGGTTCTAATTTTTGCCTCTGAACTGTTCTTCTGAAAGTTGCTTGTGTCCCCAGAGAAGCGTGATCTAACCGGGCCTTTTTAAACAGAGACATTTGATTTCTCTTATCCCCTGATTAGATCAAATACCAGTTTTGCATCCTAGCTTTACAAAAAGGGAGAGAATAAATTCCAGTGTTTCTAAGCACTTTTGACTTAAATTTGGACTGTAAAGGACCCTGTGAAATAATACAGTGTCTAACAGAAATGGAACTCAGAGATTCAAACCCTAGTTGCTAATATGCCATGCTGCTTCCTTCATTCCTAGCTGTTAATTAACTCCAGTGAATCTTCATATGTATGATAGACTTCCCGATGTGCACTAATTCTTACACTTCCCTCCCTTCCCCCACAATCCCGACTCTTGTCGGAGACCTTGTTCCTTTAAAAATGCCATCAGTGTAACTCAGAAATATTCCACACAGAAAAAGAAAAGGGAACTTGACATTAGTTGAGCTTGAAAGGTTTGGTGCTGTGAAAAGTGACTGACGTGTGAAAAGAGGCTACAATTAGTTCTTTCCCCAAGCACTCTTCCATTCAGTCCAGGGTCACTCCTTCAGCAAGCTGAGGGCTTGAGTGTAATGTGTTGTGACAGTTTGAGATGATGAAGAATAATTCTTGTATTCAGAGTTGCTACTGCTTCCCCACTACCCTGACACATCAGGCTGGCTGTCATTGTATCATTTATCCAGGCTGCATCTCTGCCATGCTGTACAGGAGTTTGTGCAATTCTCAGTAGGTAGAGTAAAGGGTCAACTCTTCCAGCAAATGATTTTGAGGGTATTTTGAAACTCTGCTTAACAGCCTGCTGTAGGGGAAGTCAAACAGAGAGAAAGGAAAAACCATTAGAAGAAATAATGCACTAGAGATGAGATTTTTGAGTAGACATAAAGGAGATAACCATTGCTTCAAGTGGGCCACTGCAGAGAGAGCACAAATAAGAAAGGCAGCATAATTTATGAATGTTCCGGGCAAAAGAGGACTATATAGATTTTCTTCAGGCATTGAATTAATGTGCCATATAAAATGGCTTCACATTTCGGCTTGGCAGGGCTTTATACCTTTCTAGATTTGATGTAATCCTTGGACAGTTCCTGAAGCTTTTTCGAATTGAATGTACAGCAACCAGGCTTGGACTGGGGCCTGATGGACCTTGTTCTGGTCCAATACATACCTGAGGATCACGAACTTTGAAATAAGGCCATTCCCCTCTCCATCCCCCCCCCCCTTTGTTTGTCACAAAGCTTAATAAAAGCAGGGGATTATTTTTGCACTAAGACAAGGGACTGCAAGGGAGGATCACGCATAGTGTATGAAAAGTGAAAGTAAATATTACCAGATATAAGTGCTTCCTACTAATGTCTTGCAATTAGCTTACTAATGCGACAGAATGCAGCATGTACAGGATGCACTGAAGGAAGTATATCAGTGCTCTTTCCAGCCTTTGGCATGGATGAAAACAGGACAGCACGGGGAGGGAGTAAAAGGAACATGCAGAGCCATGCATGTGAGTTCCCCTTGCTCTGTCAATCAGGTATAGATTGCAGTAGCACCTGAAATGTGCTCAGCCCTTTTTCCAAGCACAGAGGAAGAGGGCCTACCTCCTCACTCCAGTGCCTAAACCTGGACTGCTCTCTGCAACTTTCATTCAGCCTGAGTGAGCGCCCTGGTCATCCTCTCACTACACATTCCACGTCTCCTATTATAGGTCCCCAGTTCACCCCGGCTGTATTGGTTCAGCACAACAACAGATTGGCCACACAAGTGGCAGGACGATTATCTGATGAACGCAACGGGTTCTTAGAGAAGGCCACAAGAAAAAAATTAATATAATTACATGCATCTCTGGGGCACCCATCACTCTGCTGTTATCTCTGTACATACATGTACATGCCCATAGACCCAGCTACGTGCTGAGTGCCCACACCCTCTTGCGGGGTTGGGCCCTAATACAGGTGGCCTGTATATAAATGAAGTGGCGAGGTCGTTTTGCTTACATTTGGGGCAGAGGCCAAGATTTTCAAAAGGGAACTCGTGATTTTAGGTGCCAAACTTGAGACATCTTACAGGAGCCTGCTTTCCGGGAAGTGTTTAGCCCCCTTGAGGACCTGCTGCATGATTTTTCCAAGGACTGAGGTGAGGCTGATTGGTCTGTAGTTCCCCGGATCCTCCTTCCCTTTTGGTCCTGTTCTACACTAGTATGACTCCATTGATTTAAGTGGAGCATAATCCTGATTTGAACCAACCAGAGCTGAGAGTCAGTCCCACAGCCTCCCTGGACCACAGAGGCACCTTGGCACAAATCTGCACATTAGCTGGTAGAGAATAATTGTTGACATTTGTCTTTCTTGGCTTTTTTTTTTTTGGAGCCTCTTGGGCCCAGGTTCCTTTGAAATCTGGTAGACGTGCAGCGCTGGAGATTAGTTTTTTGTTGTTGGTTCTCTCCTTACCACAGTTCAACTCACATGTGCCCTGAAACCCTCAATTATTCTGTGAGTCCCATTGACTCTGCTGGGGCCTGTTACAGTTAGCACCAAAAGTGAGGAGAGGGCTATTCCTGAGCTCCCCTGAGCTGGCGCCATCCTCATCTCTTCAGCGGATGTTTCTGCCTATTTGTTTTTTAAGGCCAAGCAGACCTTTGTGCGTCCTTTCCTCTAGGGATGCAGGCGTGTTTGAGTATTTATGTTTCCACTATTAATGTTTATTTGTATTTGTGTTTATTTTTCACAGGCTTTTTAATGCCTCAGGGAGTCATTTATGGGTCCAAAATAATGCAAGTGCTGATCTTCTCACAGTATTTCATTTCCTTGATGGTGGAAATACTATGTGAAGAGCAGGTCTCATGTTATATTGACCTCTTAAACAACTCCCAGAAGCTCCCTTCCTCCTCTCCATTCTCCCAAAAAATCAAATATGTGTTTTTGCAGACCCTGAAGTCTCAAGCCTGGTTTTCTTGCCTCAGCAGAAGCAAATTGAAGTTCTTGCAAATAGCCAGCATATCTATAAGGCAAAATGCGTTTGATGTGAGACACAGTTTGTTGGCTCCTATACAAGCCCATTAAAGTGTATCATCAGAAGTTGTTTTACTGCTACATTTAAGGAAGTTAATGTATCTAGGCAGGATATGCATGTGGAGATGTAGATGCAATAACCTGCAGACAAACTGGGGCCAAGTCCATTCCTGGCGTAACTCCATGGAAGCCAAGAGAATTACACCAGGGACAGATATGTCTCGCTGTGTTTGAGCAATGCGAAGCTTCTGACCTTACAAGCCAACATAAGCAAGGACGTTCTAAGCTAGGGCACCCATTCTGCCTTTCACTCACTTCCTTCTGCAGTTGGACTTTGGTTTTAGCTTTAGTTTTGAGTGAACAGCCCTGAATTTATCCACAGAAGAGGTACAGAACAGGCAGCAGCTGTGTGAGCTTCCTCGTACGGCCATGCCAATGTGCCTTGGCTCTGACCTGGAGGGACCACACCTCTAGGGTTAAGAAAGTAACAGTAACACCACTATACACTTCCATAGCGCTTTGCAGCCAAGGATCTCAGAGCGCTGTACAAAGTTGGGTAAGTAGAATTATCCCCCTGTTACAGATGGGGAAGTGGACATGGCGAGATTAAGGACTTGTCTACACCTAAAATGCTGCAGCTTCAATGAAGACACTACCTACACTGATGGGAGAAGCCATCCCATCGATGCAGGTGCTCCACCTCCCTGAGATGCAGTAGCTAGATCGATGGGAGAATTCTCCCCTTGACAAGCATTGCGTGCCTGGGGCTTAGGTCGGTTTAATTGCATCACTTGGGTGTGGATTTTTCACACCCTTAAGTGACCCAGTTATATCAACCTAATTTCCATGTGTAGACCAGGCCTGAGACTTGCCCAGAGTCACACAGGAAGGCAGTGGCTGTGTCAGGAATAGAACCGAGGTCTCCTAACTTCCAATTCACTAACAATCCTTTTTCTTCAGCATTTACTCTCCTACCCATTCAATCCTTCATCTTCCTGTTGAAATTGCCAGCTAGCTCCATGTGGGCCCTGTGATAGTAAAGACCTTTAGGCACTGCCAAGGATTAATGTCACCTCATCATTGCTGCTCCTTGGGTCATTATGGCCCAGTCATTGTACCTTCTAGTGACAACAGCATTATCCTACAACTGCAAGTTTACACTGGAGGAAGGGGCAGGGATTTTAAAGGAGCAAAATGCAGGGGCCTTAAATAATGTGACAGGTGAAACTTTTCACACTCCTGCAGCTGTTGGTGAACGTAGATTTTAAAAGATAGGTGATTTAAAAATCTATCTGTCCTTTAATAAATTAAGTATCATGCTAAAATGCCTCATTTCAAGGATCTCAATCTGCAGAGATTTTTTCCCTCTGAACTGCACATACATGCCAGAAAGAAGAGGTTTAAAATGGAAATGATGAAATGTATTTAAATAGACACCTCTTTAGGACTGTTTGAAAATAATTTGAAGGTAGGTTTTTGTGTGCTCATGATGGTTTATAGTAGCCTCCTTGGAAGCTTAGATTATGTCTTACCAACTTTTGCTTTCGGCTCTAACACACATGCACGCCACTTGGTTATTGTAGGGTTCTTAATAAGTTCTGCTGGAATTGATTTGCCTTTAAGGAAAATAATATTGAAAATACTGCTGTGGGGAAGATAGACATACTGAAAGGCCTGCACGGACTGTGCAATGAGAGATAAGAGAAAGAAAGATGGCCAAATGTTGGGCCTACCAATCTGGTGTGAGAGGTTGACCCATTCAAGTCAGTGCAAAACTCCCACTGACTGCAGTGGAACCAGGATTTCACCCTTAGATGTTTTCCTTTTAACCAAAAAGGGTCCTGCTACTGTAAAGGGTATTGCTAGTTCTGTCAGTTCTTTTCAGAAGACAGACTGGCCGTCTGGCCCTTTCCCTCCCTACAGCTGGCAGGTGTGAAATAGCTTATGGTATATTAGCACTTTTTACTCCACTACTCCCTGTCCAGAGCCCGTTCCCGGTTTTTTTTTCTCAAAAGCTGGAGGACAGTCTTCAAGACAGTAGGTCGTTTTTTTGTCCCCGACAGAACTTCAGAATGGAGCTTACATTGACTTTGGACCACGCATCCTTTGGCCTAAGGAAGTTGTGGAATCTCTGTCATTGGAGGTTTTTAAGAACAGGTTAGACCAACACATGTCAGAAATGATCTAGTTATTACTTTGTCCTGCCTTGAGTGCAGGGGACGGACAGGATGACCTCTCTAGGTCCCTTCAGTCCTACACTTCTATGATTCTGTCCCCTTTAATGCGCTTCCTGATCTGATTGACAGTCGGGGGACATACCGACCATGCTGACTTTGTCCATTGATGGAATAGCCACGAGCCTGACTGCCATATTTCCAGTGGGGCTGGTCTCTGGTGACCATGCAATGCCTAAAACCACATTGTGTAGCTGCTACGAGAGGGAGTATAAAGAACAGTCCCTCCAGCTGCAGCATGCAAGAGGTGCAACCCATGCAGGGGTAGGGAGACTGGTTCCTCTATAGTAGTGCTTGATAAAATAGCATTTGGAATTAGGACAGTGGGACCTTACTTATGTTGCGCCACTGTCTTGCTGTGTAGCCAGTTCCAGAACAAGCGTACACATAATGCTGCAATGTTGGAGTGCACTCAGATTAATTTGTAGGGGGGAAAGTGCATCACTGGGCCTGGAGACGTATACTCCCAAAGATGCAGACCATGTCCTCTGATCTCCAGACTGCTCTTTGCCTCAGCTGTGAATAGAGCAGACTGTCCATAGGCCTAGTTGGTGCCTGTGTTCTGGTTGGATCCCCAAAGAGAATCCATCTGTTAAACCGAAAATACCTCCCCCTCTGCAGAGAGAAGGACCCGAAGAAAAACAAGGGGATCAGCTAAATCCAGAGGACAACAAAAGAAAATACAAGACGAACAGTGCAGGTCAGAGGTTTAAAATCAGGGCTCCGAAAAGGGGGACAGAGCAGAAAGCCGTAGACAACACCCGCTGCTCCTGAAAGGAATCCAGGAATCTATCAGAGGCTGCTCAGAGGAACTCTACACAGAGACCCACATATGCTTTAGGGTGAAAATTTCCACCCAATACCTGTTGGCTTTCTGTGGTCCTGCATGCAGCTAGAATTTGGGTCTTTGTTTCTACTTTAACCTTTAACCTAGTCATACTTTGTTCTCATTTGTAATCTAGTTTATATAATATTTGTGCTGCAGTAGCATGTAGAGGCCCCAGCTGAGCATGGGGGGTCCAATGTGCTAGGCATTGTAGAAACACTAAGTGAGACTGGCCCTGCCCCAAAGAGTTTACAGTCGAAAGCAGTGGTTCTCAACCCATGGCCAGCCCACCAATCAGCACACAGTTGCAGCCCATGTGAAATCCTAAAGACCATACAGGTAGTACATATACTGTGTGGACACAGCCCACATAACACAGAGAGAGCTGCATATGCAGCCCACAGTGGTAAGTAGGTTGAGAACCATTGATCTAAATAGACAAGAGAAAGGGTGGGATGAGGAACAGAGGCAGAGAGAGGTGAAGCACACAAGAGCTCGGTGGCAGAGAATCCATATCTCCTGATTCTCAGTCCAGTGCCCATCCACGAAACCTCACCTCCTCTCTAATTTTCTTATTCTTTTCTCAGTGCTCTTTTACTCTTTGACATTAACCCCCATGGCACCCCCTAATGGTGGTGAGAAGTAATTCAGGCAGCCTCCCACAGAGAGCATTCTTCTTCAAACAATGCTTACGGGTTAATGGAACTGTTTTCCATTTCATTGTGTCAGTAAAATACATACCGACCCATGGCCTAATTTTCAGAGGTGCTGAGTGCTCTCATCTTGCACTGAGAAGAGCAGGAGCTATCGTTGCGAAAATCAGACCCTAAAGACTTTGATTCTCAGGAAAAAAAAACCCACATTAAGGTACTAAGTAAATCACTGAGAAATGGCAAACATAAAGTCCTTGTTACTAAAAAGAAAAAAAAAAAGGCTGGAGTTATGTAGCACTATAACCAGAATCTCCTGTAGTCATACACTCTTCACGGCACAGAATGAGCTTTGGGAATCTGCAGTACTGAGGAAAAATAAATGCCTCTTCTTCCTTCTGTTTTTTTAATGTTACTGAAAATGCAGCATCTGCCTGAAAATCAATTATGGTTTTTTTAAAAATGAAAGAGGGAGAGAAAAGTAACCTCAGAAGGACTTCAACAGCCCTAATGATGTTTGATTGGAGCCTAACCATGTTCTATCTTATTGGTGATGGCTTCACAGTGAGTGAAAGCTCTGACATGAGACATTTAACCAAAGCCAGCTGTATGCAAGAGGAGATAAAAGCACAAAATCAGACAGGATAAGCACAGTATTAGTGTGGGATATGCCACTCATTTCTGATTTAAATTACTGTTTTTACTTCCTGAACTCATGGAACAGTTAGGATGTGAAGGAAAAGAAAAATGTTTATACATGTGCATTCCTTAACAAAATACTGGCAAGAAAACCATGATTAATACAGCTGAGGCCATTAGCACTGCTTCTTATAGGTTGACTGGCTTCCTACAAATTGGTTTTCCATGTAACCTATGCTGATTATCTCCATTGCGAATTGCTTCCACAATCAAGTACTAGATTCACCACTTCTTACATGAGAAGGTGTAAATTCAAATGGATCCCATTGATGTGCATCTACATCATATTAATGCTCAGAGGAACTGTGCACTGTTATAAAGGTTCTCGAGTGAGATGTTTTTCGTTCTAGTGAAGAAGCTTGTCGCTGGGGCAATGTATTTTACTTGTCTGATTTTCCTTAACTCTGAGTCTCCGTGCAATAAAGGGACTGACATAGTGTTTATAAAGGCACTAGATGACCAATGGGAGATTGAAGTATGTGGATGGCTGAGATACAGTCAAATTTGGCAGGGAACAAAATTTAGAATCATTCACCCCAATCATGAAGTCCTTTACTCACTTCCTATCCAGTCCTTGTTCAAGAAAAATCTCCCATTTAAGTTATTAGGGGAAAACTCTTTGTCTGTCTGTCAGTCTGTTTGCTCCATGCATTTATTCTGTGGCTATACCCTGAGTACCTTTCCACATTATACCAATCCCGGCAATGGCCTACAGATAAATCGGAGGGTTTTTTTCCTCTCCCCTCTTTCTCATAGCAGAAGAATTATTAGGGGCTTCACATCACGTCGCTTGCCTCTTTTTATCCTTCCTGTCTGAGTAAAGGTTGAGAAGAAACAGAGTACGGCGCCTGGGCTTTGGCCCTCACTTTGCAACTCACCAGAGTATTTGGTATAATCTGTCACTGAGTGGCCGGGAGAGCTTGCTTGTGCTGTACGTGTGGCCCTGCCTAACATCACCGCTACGTGCCATCGCTGAGTGCAGGAGAGTGAGGCTGCCCAGCTGCCTTTCCTGCACGCTGCCATTGAGTCAGCTGTCGGATTCGAGTAGCTCAGAGAGTCGCAGAAATGATGTTCTGCCCACCCAAAGCCATTAGCATTTTCAGGAGCAAGACCAGCATGGGAAGGAATGATATGATTTCTCAGCGTATGTGATTGCAAGAGAGAAAGAAAGTCCAAATGTTAGTAGCCTTAGGTTCCTGGGCCTGTTTACAGACTTTTCCAGCCCTCTGCAATCAGTACAGCTTCATCACCTTTTGAGCTATGTAAATTAAATGGCTCATAACCATGGTCATTTCTGCTTTCTTCTTTAGCTTGAGAGAACAGCCCTAGCAGACAGGCACCCAGGAAAGCTCCTAGTGACTATTTGCCTCAGAAATCACAACGGTACTTACAACTGTGTACACAGCGCAGAGAGGTGGTGGAAAATTCCTTTTTTAATAGGCTGTTGAATTGTGTTGGTCGAGTGCAGTTGTTGTGGTAGGTCACTGTTAGTGAGTGGCACAACTGAACTCCTTTTCTAGCCCAGTCGTCTCACTGGCTCTGAAGTGAAGGTATGTCATTGTTTGTCAAGAGGACTTCAATAATTCTGTTGAGTTCAGTCTTGCAAATCTCGGGTTTTGCGTCTTAATATATTGCAAAGCCATTTACTCATCGACATCTGAAATACAAGGTTTAGATGTCTTAATAAAACTCCGTTTTTATTCAGATTGAAATACAAGCAGAGAAATAGAGGTGATGCCTCTGGAATGATTAGTCAAATCACCCAGTAAAAGTTGGATGACAAGCAAATGCAACATTAGAACAACGATACAGTACACAAATTTGTCAGTAAAATGGCCTTCTAAGGGCAACCTTCATTCTTTTATTTGAAACATTAACCCCGGCCTGTTTTCTCTTTCCATTTCAGAGCTTCAGCGAGAAGGAAGCATAGAAACTCTCAGTAATAGTTCTGGGTCTACCAGCGGAAGCATTCCACGCAATTTTGATGGTTACAGATCACCTCTCCCGACAAACGAAAACCAGCCTCTAAGTCTTTTTCCTACAGGATTCCCTTAAATTAGCCAAATATATGAGGCGAGATTCAGACTGGCTAACCAAATGTCACTCCACCTAAACAGTTTTGATGTGCATTTCACCCACCAGTTAACTGCTGTGCTGGATGGTTCTCATTACACTACTAAATATTGACAACTCTTCTGCTTAAAATCTTCCTAAAATACAGTGACAAAATATTGAGTTTGCTTTCCTGTGCAATATTGATAAGAAGAGCTTTTTTCAATTCTAACAGCTTTTTTGCTTCTTTTTGGTGTGTTCAGGAAGAGACTGTTTAGAGGAGAAATATTTTTAAAATCACTTTTGATTGAGCGTGTGATTTTACAACCATTCATGTTTTAAAAAGGGCATCTGCATAACTTAAGTGGTGAATGGGCCAGTCAGCTAGTGAATTCTAACTGTTTGCAGAATTGAGGAGCATAGAAGAACGAACTTATTGAGTTAAAACTTGAGGACAAGTTTCATCTGTCTACCAGACAGATGGTGAATAGGACTGATACGTTGTTACTTCATTTATGCATCTCTTTGCTGTCCTCCTTTGGTTCCCTGCTGATATTAATTGATGCCAGGAGTATTACAAATGAAGAAGTTTCTTTTTGTTCTTGGAAGAATTATCTTTATTGCTCCAGTTTTATTCTAGTCATGTATTTTAGAAATGTACTTAATTGACTAACAGAAGTCATAAATATCTCATATTCAGTTATAAAAATTGTTCACTGGAGCTCTAATAGCTGTCCAAATGTACGTGTGTCATTGAATAAATCTAAGATTAAACAAATCAGCTTTAGTGTCAGTGTTCCCGTGGCGTTAGCAGGATGTGTGTCTGTTCCATATATATTCCTGTATCAAATAGTATGTGCAAATTTACCAACATTAAGACCTTCCAGGCCTTAAATAAACCCACCTAAGAGCAAGAAATTAGATCTGCTGCGTTCTTAACTGTCAGCCACTTATGGCAAGCCAACCTTTTCAAAATGGATGTCTTCAGTTAGGCCCCTGGCATCAAAATAAATGGCTATCAGCACCTCTGAAAATCAGGTTAAATGTTTAAAAGCCTATGTATAGGTTTAGATGTCTAACTTTAGGCTCCCATTTTGGTCATAATTCTTTGCGAGATCATTTTCTGTTTTTTTTTTTAAAGTAGTATTTTTAAAAATAATCTCAAGGGACATATGATACAACTTGATAATCTGTTATTCATGGAGATAACATACAACACTGGGTGTACGGCATCTTTTGCACCTCTTTTACACGTCCAGTAAGATCCGAGACGGAGGGCCAGGAAACTATATGATGAGAACTTTGTGAGGTCTCCATTGAATAATTCCCTTGTGAGGGAAAGGCTTGGAGGTTGAAGAGGTGGTAGGGTGCTTGATCCCATCAATCTCCATGGACTATAGTGACAAAGCTTTGATCCTTTAGAGAGATTGCCCTTCTGTTTTCCCTTTGAGCCCCTCTCTGCTCACACCTGCACCCTAAACCACCTCTATGGTAAGGAACAGTATGGAGCAGGAGTTTAATGCTCTTTCTAGTAGTGTTAAGTCTTGTGGCTGGTATTGTTATAGGTTTAGAACATGAACATGTGAGGGGGAGTAGCTACATGCTAGCCGTACCTACGCCGTTTGCCTGGCGCAGCCCTGCAGAGCACCAGCTGGAGAAGAGGTTCTAAAGGGAGCGGCTTCCACAAGGGGAAAGAGAGCATCGCAAGGAGCCGCTGTTTTCTCCTCTACTGACTTCTGCTGGCTCCAGTGTCAGAGCTATGAATCATATTCCTGTTGAGGCTCTGGCCCATGGACTTCAATGGCGCTATGCTGATTTAGACTAGTTGTGAGGGCCTCACCTTCTGGTTTTGGACTATTGACAGCATAGACATCCATCAACATCGATTGCATTAGATAACATGTTACGTATAAACTGAAAGAAGCTGCAAGCCCCTATAATATACAGAATGTTTACTGTAAATATTAGTAGGAGAAAATTCTCATAACTGCTCATGCCCAGTCGCCACATAAACCTCAATATTTCAGCTAACTTTTTTTTTTTTTTTTAAGAAGTAGAAACCCAGAAGGGACTAACATCTTATGAAATTTCCTTCCTACTTTTTCTTTTTAAAGTAACCCATTTTTAGTCATGGAAATGAGAGGGAACTATCTAAACCCACAAATCTTTTTGCACTCCGACAGCTTAAAAACAACCACACCAACTGATGCAAAATTGACCGTCTTCCATAGCCTCAGTCCCCAAATGCCAAAAATCAAATTCATGCTGAGGCTCAATTTTTTTCCCCTGACTGCCAAGCCTCAGAGTCTCAAAAGATTTTTTTTTTCTGTATGGCTTAGAAACCACTACAAAATAGAGGTTGCAGTGAAAATTTCAGGTGCTTATCCAGTCTTTAGTCAGTCCTTTGTCGGGCAAAAACTCTTCTTTGAAATCACTAGGCATTTGCCTGTGTATCGGGGGAGGACATCCCTGCAGAACTGGCCCAATGGCTAGAACTGTGTTAACAGGCTGTCCTGCAATGCCGCATTTCTTTTATGTCTGTCAAATAATGGATTGAACTAAGCGAATTAGGCTAGGCCTGGCATTGTGAACAAATGAAACCACAGGGTCAAGTCAGTCCACACCAGTTAGGATTTTTAACACAGTTCAAGCCAAGGTCAGTTCCAGAAGTTCAAACAAAATCCAGATTAACACATACAGAAGGGATTGTGTTGTCACCGTGGTTCTTGTTTCCTTTCAGTCTTTCCAAAGCCATAAGGGACAAGGTTCTTTTAAGGAAGGCAACATCTATTCTTTGTATTACTGTAGCCTCAAACAGCTCCGTTGCTAGTTCTTTATGAACACACAAAGTAGGACAGTGCATAATGCAAGCGGTGTCACTGGAAACGTATTTGTTGTTGGCAGGCATTAAATCACTTTTTATAAGTGCTTCAATACAGCCATATGGAAATTCCTGGTCTGTAAGAAGCTCCTTTGAATGAGGACGTTTTGTGTAAAGGGAGGGACGAAAATCACAGACGGGGCAGCGTCAAAATAGTCAGTTTCGTTCATTGAAAAGCATGCTGGGAATTCTCCATCGGTGATAGCTCCTTGGCCACTCTGGGAAAAAAGCTAGAGTGACAAAATTAGCAAATGTGCATTGCAGCTGAGATGGCTTGTTTCCTTGAGCATAGTAATTTAGGATATGGTCATAGATTTGATATGGTCATAGATGACCTAGCAGAGTGGCTGCTAAGATCCAGCTCTCCATTTTTACGCCGTAGAAAGCTGAGTGCTTTGCAAAGGGCACGCACTAGCCCCAAACTTGAAGCGAGATACTTCAGCATATGCTAACTCTAAGCATGAGTCAGCCCATTGAGGTACCTTGCCTAATGAGGGCTATAGAGCATGTCCTCTTTGAACAAGGGGCCAAGTGTTTTAATGGAACAGCATCTTTCCTCACCACTGTGCTCTCATTTACCCTTGGAGAGATATTAGTGTTCCAGCCAAGAAGGAAGCATATTGCTACCTGGGGCAATTGCTAGAAGTCTGCATTGCATCCCATCTGCTTGGTTCTTTAGTTCTCATTGGCAGTGGTATAACCACATTGACGTTGAGAGGGTTGAACCCATGTAAATGAGAGCAGAATTTGGCCCCTTGGGCCATTCCTTTCGAATCTTACCTCTGAGTGGTAGGTGAGCTTCCTACTGTGAGTAATCCTATGGACAGTTCTACTTTGCTGGTTCTACACTACAGGTTCTGCTGTGGCCCAGAACTGAAGCAACGCCGCTGTAGTATTGATGCTTCCTACATCAACAGAAGGGTGTTTTGTTTTGTTTTTCCCCTGTCAATACAGTTAATCTATCTACCTGAGAGGCGGTAGCTGCGTTGATGGAAGAAGTCTTGCATCATCCTAGCTGCAAGTCTGTCGGGGGTTAGGTCAATCTAACGCCAGTGATCAGTGTGAAATTTCTCACGGCCCTTGGTGATGTAGCTAGGTTGAGTTAATTTTTAAGTGAAGACCAGGCCCAAGAGTTTTCTGGATCAGGCTCTTAGACTGTAAGCACTTGAGGACAGGGGCACTTGTTCTCTAGCACATTTGATCCATTGGGCAGCTGAGCCCTTAAGGTGAAATCCTGGCCCCATCAAAGTCAATGGGAGTTTTGCCATGAACTTCAATGGAGACAGAATTTCACTTTTAGGACCTGATCCAAAGCCCATTAAAGGAAAGTGGAAAGGGTCCCATTCATTTCGATGGGTTTTGGATCAGAGCCTTACAGTGCAAATATAAATAATCTAAGGCATGTTTCTAAAGTGCTGTATTTTCAGACAATGCGTCCGGCAGACAGCAACACGCAGATGCCATGCCATGATATAAAGTGCTGTCTCTAAAGGAGCCCCAAAGACCTGCTGGACTTGCAGGTTTTTAAACTGCTTCCAGTAGTAGAAACTAGTGGCCCTCCTGCTGAGTTCAAAAGGCAAAATGTCTCATTTAAAGCAGGACTGACTGTATATCATTCTCAGTATAAAGTGAAGTTCTTCTATTAAAGTTGGGGTTGGATTTCATGAATTAACATGAAATATTGCTTTCTTATTCTACCCTGGTTTCTGTAATAAATGCGACCATGTATTGCACGTAAATCATATCAGGGGATCACTTCACTGCAGACATAGTGGAAAGAGAACGATCTTTCAAATGTGGCAGTTTGAAGTTCAAATTCAATGTGGGACTGAGGCCTGGGCTTAGCCAGCAGATCCAGTGCTGCAAACTGTAGTGAAAAACACAGAAAATGGTACAGAGAATGGTTGCTTAGAATGCAGACTAGTTAGGGCTAGATTCACCGATTTGCTCTGGCTGTTTTGCAGATCTCTGCCACAGCAAAGCAGACTGAAACCTAGCTTAATTGGATGCTTAACCCCTGTTTACAGTGGCTTTGTGTTGCCGGAATGGCACGATGCTACCAAAGCAAACCAGTAACGCAGGCCCTTACTATTCAACTCTAAGAAATGGTGATCTCCAAATACATTGCTCCAAGCACAGTTAATGAAGTTGAGTTAAGCATGAAGTTCACTGGGTTTGGGGCTTCAGGTAACTCAGCCAACCAAATTAAGTGACAAGTACAAAAGATCTCAAAAACGTGTCCGCTCTGCGTAGTGAACAGCTCATCGAAAGTCATCCTGAAGATGGAGTTTTGCTTTTGGGGAATAAAGCTGAAATAAATTAATAGAACCCCCATCCCCTGTAAGCACCCTGATAAATGTGTATGGCGATAACCATTTCATTACATTTTGACTGGTGTTTTTCTGAGTATCAGCACTTTGTCTGTGATTTTTTTCACTGGATTTCTGATGTCACTGCATTGGAGAGTAAAGCTTGTTGTCACGCAGGGTAGGAAAGGTTGTGCCATTTCCTATTGTCTTTCTCTTATGCACCTGAGAAATTGTGAAAATGTGCAGTATCTTCCTCTAGGTTGTAATCACTTCACCCTGATGGTTCACAGTTGCTCTGGGTAACTTTAAATGGAACCATTTGAAGGCTTTCAATTTGCGAGTGTAAATGGGGTTTTGAGATCACAGCTTTTTGCGTGTGAAAACAACAATAACAAAAGTTGCTTAACTTTGTCCAAAATTGGGAGAAAGTTATGGAGCTGAAATTCTTTCTTCTTTTTTATTCCACAAAAGTTATGAACACTTTATGTAATAGGGAAAAAACAACCCTGACTAAATTCACAGTTCGGCCATTTACACAAATGAAAAAAGACTTCGGGGTAAGGCTGTGTGTATCTAGCTGCAGATGCTCACCTTTATTAACTGTGCACTAAAATTATGCTTTCCTAGCAATGTTGCTTTCAATCTACATCACTGCCATCAAATGTAATTAAAAGCCTAGGAGAGGTCTTAGTCCCTGTTTTCCGTTGTACTTGTCACCTACTCCTTCCTCAGCATGCTTTTGATCCATGATTAATAATATGAGGGGCAGAGACTGTTTGCATTTTTCATGCCACTGTTACACCAGTTACAGGCTGGTACAGTGTTAGGCTGGTTTTTCTCTCGCTGCCGTGCCAGATTTCAGAAGTGTTGTTAAATCCTGTCTTTAATGCATAAGAATAAGGAATTAGGAAACCAAGGTGCTACATTCCAATGGCTTCTGGCAGTTCTTTGGGGAAAGAGAGGCAGGAAAGTCCCTGATCTGCGCCGCAGTTAAAATGAAGTAAAAAATGAGCTGTCTGTCTGTCTGACCTATGTTTGGCAAACAGATTTTATGCAAAGCTGTTTGTAAACTCATCCTAAGTTTTTTAGAAAACTGTACAGGATCAATTTATGCAAAGTTATTCCTTAAACATTCATTGACAAAAGGTAAAAGCTGTGATTGGAACTCCATCGGTGTTGTGTTACTTCTCTAAATCCAGGAGCCAAGCCTGTAGTTTTCCAAACCTAAGGCTATGAGATAAACACATATATTTAACTGATCTACTTCTTTCTCTTTCCACCTTGTCTTGTGAAGGTTTTTAAGGTGAGCAGGTTACAATAATATCAGGAAATAAATAACTTTCCCCCAACAAAAAGAAGGGGTACATGTTAAAAATCGGTCCACACTGCAAACTCCTGAGCTGGCTTTGTGATGCTGTCAGAGTGGATCAGCTTCAGAATTCTGATAGAGATGCAAGTTTGGTTTGGGGGGAGTGTTCAGATCTGGGATTTTGATTCATGCCCATCTCTAATTGACTCTATTAACTTTACAAGTTTACAGCACCTGCCATCCTAAAATCTCTGGTTGTTTTACAACTGTCAATTAATAAAACTTGAGCAATACGCTCTTGAGGGAGGTAAATATTATCCCCATTTTACAGATGAGTATACTGAGTCATAATAATGTTGTGACTTGCCCAAAGACCCAATGGACGGCAGTAGCAAAATCAGGATTTAAACCCAGGAGTCCTCACTCCCAGCCTTCTACTATAAGACCTAGACCATTAGGTCACCAGTTACTGAGAGTGGCACAGGCATTGTAGGGTCCTTGTTTTTTTATTGTCTGTCTTGAAACATTTGGTAAGAATATGTAGTGTGTTGCCATTGTCATTTGGGACCTGCGCTTGCATATCAGTCTCTGTTAGTCAGTGATCAGTTATTTTCACTGACATTTGACGCATCATTAAAAGTCCCAGTTTATTCTTCTGCTTCGAGAGTTAGAGGCATTAAACTGCATAAATCACAATGACTATTTTTGTGACAAAACCAACCAATCAACCAAAGATCCCCTGGATTGAATGTTCCATTAATCCCTCAGTGCACCTCTCTGTAGGTTACTGGGCCAATAATTTTCACTCTGATGATTTTTCCTGTAGAAAAAGTAGGGCCAGTCGATAACCCTGATAACATGAAATCTTCATAAATTGAAATGTGTGGTTTGTTCTGCTCTTTATGTGAGAAACAGGGAGCGATTTAAAGAAGGCCCAGCAGAAGGCGGAAATGAGTTATTTTGTTTTCCCTTTGTTATAAAGCATATTGTCAGACAGAGCGAAGTTCCCAGACAGCAGATTATTTATTATGTATTTAATATTTATCTTTCTGGTGCGCCCCACACTCTCCAGTCAGGATTGGGGCTCCACAGCACTGGGCCCTACAAAAACACCTATGAAGAGACAGTCCTTGCAATTTAAAGGCTGGCTCCGAAGCTCATTGAAATCAATGGGAGTCTTTCTGTTAACTTCAGTGACTTTGGATCAAGGTATATCTGGATCTATCTGGCTTCAGCCAGACGCTCCACGGCTCAAGAGACTCGAGCCCTCTAGCCACAGAACAGGTGCACCACAGTGAGTACTGATGCAACTTTTCCTGACCCTCTGTTTCCCTGACAATGTATCTCAGCCTTGCCCTGGCAAGACTACCTCGAGGGAGTTGAGTCTCGAAGGCACATTTAATTGCTACTTCCTCTGCTCAGAGTGCAAAGAAAGGCAGTCGTGCTGGAAAAATGTTTATAGTGGGGGTGCCGAAAGCCATTGAACAAAACTGTAAACCCCTATATATGATGGAAACTGCTTCAAACCAAGAGGTGCTGCCGCACTCCCAGCACCTCTACTTCCATGAACAATGGTGCCAGCTAAAAGCATTTGCAATAGTGGATTTTGTGACCCAGAAGTGCCCTGTGGCCCCCTAGCAGGGTTGAGCTGGAGTTTATTTTTCCGAGGCATTCACTAATTAATAACCATGTAACACATGAGGATAAAAATACAGCTTTGCTATCCAGCCTAAGCAACGCAAAATCCATATTGCACCAAGACACCAAGACCTCTCTGCAGACCAGAGGGAGGGAGAGAAGAGGGATGTGGACAGCACAGGAAGAACTTCTGCTCTTATCAGCCAAGAGCTATGGCGAGCAAGTATGGTGCCAGACCCTCTTAAGTCAACGGAGAGTGGTCCATCAGCTAAGGCTCCAGCCAATGATATTTAATCATCAATGGATGTTCCAGCACTGACCTTAACAAGCAACAAATGATTGCCTAGGTGCCCACGCAGACTTGTAACTCACCGGCCAGACCAGTCTCCTTGTCGTCCTCACTCCATCTTCCATCCCAGCAGTGGGATGAGAGGCAGTAACTTTCCTGACAGTGGAGCTGAATGGGGAATTCCTCTCTTCCGTCCTTCTGGCCACTGAAGGCCTCACTTTTGCTTGAACCCTGTGCAGTATAAGGCCTGCCCTGCAAACGTGCCATGGCGAACGTTGGGCCCAGTCCTGCGGGGTACAGAGCGTCTCTGAAGTCACTGGGAACTGGGGATGCTCAGCATTTCGTAGGTGACAGGCTGTACTTTGCAGAATCCAGCTCTTGGTGTGAAAAAGGCTTCCATGGTCAGACAGTAGAACAGATACAAGTCCTAAGGCCACCTATAATCTTAAAGTAGAGACTGCATGTCATCAGGCTATGGCAAGATACATGGGAACAAAGCCAGTCCTGGCCTAAGCAGATAACACCCATTGAAGTTAATGGGAATTGTGCCCCTTTGACCAGGACCGCCTGTGGCCCACCAGGAAGAAGGTCATTCATCCCAAAAAAGACCATGCGGATCAGCGGTTTAACAGGAAGCCAACATAAAGCTTTCATCACAGGGATACATACTGTGAAAATTTTGTCTGAGTGATAAACCTTGCTCCATGGAGAGCCTTCTGGACTCTGGGTTATCTACGAGTCCTGCCAGCACAGCAGTGTGAGCTAGCTAATCATAGCTTAGCAGTGACAGGCCATGGCCCTTGTAATCAGTGAAGTAACAGCAATCATTGCCAGCCAATGGTCCTCAGATAGTAAAGGGTGGATTTATATTAACCACGGAAACAAGGCTTTTGGAATGGATAAGGCCACTGAACAATGTCTGCAAATGGCCATTTGTTCTCATCAAAGGAAACAAACATAGCTATCTCTGCTTCATTTATGTTCAACAGAGTCTGACCCACCAGTCAGCCCAGATACCTGGGCTATTATTGTGACAGAGCTGCACAAATAACCAGTTTTTAAAATTCTTTGATTTGTTTCAGGTTGAGCTGAAATGAAAAATTTTCAGAAAAATTAAAAAGTTGAAAATTTAGGATTGGGTCAAAACGTTTTGTTTTGATTGTGTGGGTTTTATATTTTAATGAGGTTTTGAATAAAATTGAGAGAAAATTCAAACTAACACATCTTTCTGCAATGAAAAGCTGCAACATTTCATTTTGGAAGTGCCCGTGTCCACATTTTTCTTCTTTTTTCCCCCAGCAGAAACACTTTGCTAAAGTGGATCCAGGTTCACAAATTGTTAACCTAAATTTACATTTTTTCCACATAAAAAAAAGTATTTGCATGAAAAATTTTGCCCAGCTCCAGTAAAAGTGATTGAGAGAGATCAGCAAATCTGGATCTAGCGTGTGCTTGATTATTATTGCCCATGGTACAAACGATGGGTATCGGAGAGAGTGACAATGCAACGTAACTTACTTTACTGTTACCTGGTGCTCCACACCCCTCTCCCTCATTTGTTTTGCTCACCCACCTGTTACATTTTCTCATAACCTAGCCTGTGAGCTCTTTGGGGCAGTGACTGTTTTCTTCCTATGTGTTTGTAGAGCATGTAGCACAATGGGCATGATCTTTGATTAAGGCCCCCGGATCCCACTGCCCTATAATAACAACAACTAATGAAGGCCCAGGTAAATCAGAGCGGTTTTGAATTTTCTGAGGCACTTCATGATAACAAAGTTGTTTTTAATGTTCTTAAGTACAAATACTAAGACTATCCATAGACCAATTATTTGGTTAACAGTAATATGAAGTAAATTTTCGTTTAATACAATTTAACCAAAAAAACTCAAATAGCATCGCATTAAAACCAAATCTCTAAACAGGACGAGAAATGTTTCTTTTAAATTAAAGCTTGTAAAACATGAACTGCGAATGGGTCAAACCACAATATTTTTTTTCTTTTATAGCACGTAATTGCTTTTCTTCAGGTAGCTACACTGTTATTGCGAGAAATATAATGAAAACAATATACCTACATCACACCGGCCCCATTACAGTATTTGATTGACTGCTTGGCGTGCATCTATAACTAATTTATAAAACAGATGTCGAATGCTGGAGTGATCGGAGTTCTGAGCACAGGACAGGATCCAGGAACTCTTGAGTTCTGATCCCGGCTCTGCCCTGGGGCAAGTCACTTAACGTCTCTCTTTGGGCTTCTCATCGGTAACGTGAAAAATCCTGACTTGTGTCTACTTTCTTGTTGTGTAATAAGATAACCAGCATGCCACGTTAAAACAAGACAATGATCTCTTCTATTTTGATCCAGATACTGTGCAAAAACATTAAAATACCATGCTTCCCTCTTTTGTGAAAATTCTACTTAAAATGTTTTAAAAGAGAAGACGTGTATCTCTGAATTCCCCTCGCAAAGAAATTAGTAACCCCAGTAAAAGATCCTGGACATATAAAGGCTGATAGTTGCATTCAATTACATTAATTCTTAGTATTTCCCTTTATGTGACAGTTTAAGTCAATATGCTTAAAAAAAAAAAAAAGGAAGGTGAGCGCATTAGCTTTTTGACGGCATGAGAAATGACTTTGGCAAGACTTAGCTGCAGACTGAAGGTTTAGAGCTGGATTCTGGCTGATGACTGCAGCACCTCCAATGCATAGCAGAAAGCTGGTTGCCTGATCTTGCTTCCTCCCCTAGTTGTGGAGAAATTGCTCTGCAGATGTCCCAGGGCTTAATCATGGAGGGCACTGGGCCATGATGAAACTGGGCCTTTCCTGCTTCTTCACTTCCCTCACCTTCCTACACACACCTTCTCTGAATTTTGGCTGACGTGGAACTCCCTGGTGCTTCTCCGAATGTCCAACAGTTTAACCAATAAAGGGAGAATGTCATTTCCCCACATATAAAACTGCCTGGAGGATGCAGCTCCTCCATAAATTATTCCTGTTCTTAACATTACCATGTTCAAGTGAGCTTTGCATAGGGCTGGGCCAATAATGCCAACCCCAAATATTCATGTATCATGAGTCACACCCCTTAAAATCAGGAGAATGGCATAAAATGTAGCATTTAAAAAACAAACAAGCTGGGGTTCATTTTATTTGCCTGCTAGGTTTTGGCCCTTTAAGATGCACTTGGGTCAGATTTGCAAGTTGTTCTGCACAAACCTGAGTATTAGAAACTTCCTTTGATATTTTTAGTGTATGTTTAACCACATGATTCCAGGAGCTGGAGCCTGGAGGCAAACACCAGCTCTTGTGAGCCTCCCCTTAAAATCGTGAGAGTTGGTAACATGGCAGCAGGTGAACACATCATGGTGTCACTTTTGCCATGTGCGTGGAGGGAACTCAGCTGCCTCCGGGCTCCGCTGGGCCCGATAAACCTGCACTAAATGGTCTGTGCCTCTTGGTTGGCCAGAAGAGTAAAGCGATCACCATTTAAGTTCTGGAGCAGTAGCAGTACAGTGGCTGCTCAACGTGTCCCATGCCTACAGCTGCACCAGACCTGCTTCCTGTCTAGCCTGAGCTCCCTCCCTTTGCTCTGCTAGTCTCCAGTCCTGCTCCATACCTACCTCCTGTTCTGACCGCTGGCTTGCCTCCTGATCTTGCCTCTGGCTCTGCTTGCTGATTCTGCTCTACCAGCTAGGCCAGACTCTTTCTGACTGCTAGGTTGCACTGCCTACACCCAGTCTGTGTGCGTGCGTGCGTGGGCGCGCAGAGATTCAGGAGGTTTAGCCTATGTGAGCCGGAACTCATTCCATTATTTCCTCCACGTACATCCTGGAAACGCGTATTGATTGTAGCGGAGGAAAGCTGTTGCTGAAGATCTGAATTTGGCCGGGGCAGGAGTTGGCTGGGACCCATTTCCGTTTTTCCTGATACTCGCATGTGCTTTAACCAAGTCTCAGCAACGACACGCAGAGAAAGGTGGCCCAGGAGCCAGACCCAGGCAACTGTACAAACAGATGTTTTAGCAGCTCTGTAAAATCTGCTGGCGCCAAGGTCAGACCAGTTTTTTATTTAGAGGCTGAAGGGGTAGATTTTCAAATACACACATGGAACTGGGTCAGCCACTGTCATTTTTCAATGAGCATTGACCACCCAACGGCCTTTTGTGCCTTTGGAAAAATCTCTCCCGAATATGAATCTAGGACCCAGCTGAAAATGCTGATTTCAACGTATTCTGACATTTGTTTAATGAGGCTTATGCACAAGCTCCTGTCTCATCAGACTGACGCATTTTGTGCTCACTCACCGGTCCTATCCTCATGTCTGCACCTTAGCAAGTATGGGAACAGAACAGGCAGCTGGTGAGATCCCCCTGTGGAGAGCTACGTAGATGAGTTGAACCTGGATTGCAGCCACAGGTAGTCTCCATTTTCACTTGCATTGGAGCCTAACAGCACAGCACGCTCAACTGTGCACTGAGCAAGGCCTAGGGGGTGCTCTGCATGATATATTGGCTGAGCCCAGAGGCAGGGAGGAGTCATAGAATTTAGGTCCAGGAGGAACCATTATCATAATCAAATCTGACTTCCATAATGCAGGCCATAAAGTTCCACCTAGTAACATGTGGCTGAACAAGAGCATCTCTGTTAGAAAGACGTCCACAGCACCTAATGAAGAAACTTGTACCTGCGGGTGAGAAACAGTTTTTCCGGCACAGAGAAGATGACATGTATGTGGCTTCATATCCCAGATGTATTCAAGTTCTCTGAGACATGTCCAAGAGGAAAGCAAACCCTATTGTCCTTATGGCCTCAGGAAATAGAACTGTCCTTGACCCTTAAGCGGGGGAGATTATCTCTTGCCATGTCTCTGTGCTGCTGGGACGGAGTGATTGCACGTGTTAATGTGTGAGGAGCTCCAAGGAGAGCAGAGGAATTTCTGGGAGCGAGAATCTCAGAAGGAAAGTCGTAATTGTTTCAATGGCTTTTTTTGCAGCACTTTAATAAACATTAGCGCTCCCAAATCCCCTTCATCTCATAGGCATTTGGGATCTTTGCAGCATCAGGCCTTGTGTAAGACAAGACAGTGCTCTGGAGAATGGAGGGGGATTTCCTGACTAGGTATTGTTTTAAGGTGAGATTTGAAGGCTGGGAGACAGATAGTGGTAACTAGAGAGGCCAACTGGATCAAGGGAAGGGTTAGTTTTCAGCTCTGAGGAAGAGAATAACAGGGAGGCAATTATGGTTGGTTATAAAACTGGGGCTATTAATGCGTGCAAGGTTTAGAGATTTGCCTTAACCCCGGAGAGACCCGATTCCATGTCAGAATCAATTGCAGACACTGTTGCCTTTTACAGTGTGTGAGTGTATTTTCTCTGCGGAGATTAATTGATCTTTATCTGATGCTGAGAGCGTGCAGAGAAAGCAGGGAGGAGGGTTATGAACGGATTGGCAGCCTTTCCATTGTGTCCCCTGCTTTTTCTTCCCTTTCAGCTTTTCTTTCCTTGATATTGGTTTTAAAGTACCATGTGCCCAGGAGATTAGTGACCTATTTGGAAGGCAAGCCCTTCCCTTGATTTGTGCATAGTGCCTGCTATGGCATTACTTGGATTTTGGTATCCAAAGGAAACGAACCCTGAGAGCCAACTTGTCACGCTGAGGTGAGATACTTCAGGCAAAGTTCCCCCTCGTGCAGAGGGAATGTTGATGCCAGTATTGTGCTCTCTACATGTGCTGGGATACTCAACGGGTGTCAATGGAAGACTGTTGTGCTAAAAAGAGCACTCAGGATCCTTTTAAGGGGAAAAGGCAGTATGCCACATTTATTATCAAATGCTAAATTAATAATTATCTTAAACCTATGCACATACAATAACTATCTTAAACCTATGCACATACACACACAAACACACACACGCCCAAACACACCAGGAAATGTTCTGAGGTCGTATAGCTACCAGTCCTTATCGTGGCTTGGGTTCGTTGCTGGAGTTCGTGGCTCGTGGCAGCTACCTGGCCAGGGAAGCTGGGCACGAGGAGAGTGGGGTCTTTGTCAGGCGCGCACCGACGCTTCTTCTTTGCTGGTTTGCAGAACAGTTTCTCTCTTCCCCAAAGCTTTGAATCTCACCCAGTCTTTTATATCTTTTTGTCTTCAGTTTAAACTTAGGAGTTCTGCTGAGTCACGTCGCTTCTCTGTCCGTTGCTTGCTGGACAATAGCAGACGTGACTTTCAGCTCGTTCCTGGTGTTTTGATGAAGTTTGCTCTTTTGTTTTCTGAGGTGGATTCTTGTTTTGCTTTTCAGGGATGTGTTCACACTTCTTCAGCCATTAGGGTGGACACCACACTTCATCAGAACAAGCTGGCAGTTTGGGTCTGGTTCACACATAAATACACCTTCCATTCACACTTGTTCAGATAACATTACCTAATCATCTAACAGTTTAGAAAGAGTTTTGTGCAAGATGGAGTACATTTGGTTAAAATGGAGTTTTACATTTATAATATGGAGTTTTACATTTACAGTATGGAATATAGCTGAGAGGAGTTCAAATATTACAAATAGATTCTATGACAATTTTATTCCTACATTATTTTACAGTTTTATTCCTACAAGACCCACGTACATACAAGGAAGCTGAGCAAAAAAAAAAAAAAACAAGTAGGAAGAAAAGACAGTGAAACACAATGCATCTGGTTTACTCTCCCTTGACTCTCATAACCTGCTTTCCATACCATCACATGAATAATACTTGGGACAGGCAATGAATGGGATGCGTACCTAAGTCATGTATGTGCTTTTGAAAATACCACTGGTAGAAAACAAGAGCAGTAATAATGCTACACAGGAGTTGTATGGGGAGAATTCTAAGATAATGCTTCCTCTAAATCTTCCCATCTTGCTGCATGTCTCCTTTAGACTGCAAATTCCTTGAGGCAGGAACTACCTCTTTGTCCATAGATATTACACGTGGGGAGCTGTTTGCAAAAGCAAATCAGGGATGGTTCAAATTCAGGTTTCATTTCTTCCAGAGAAACAACATTTAATAAGCGAGGCAGTGAGTGGTCCAGTGAAGAGTCCAGAGACACAGGAGACCTAGGTTCTAGTTGCTGACTCTGCCACTGACCAGTTTTCTGATCTTGGTCAAGCCACTTCACCTCTCTGTGTTCCCTACATCTGTTGTCTGTTTAGACTGTAAACTCTTCGGAGCAGGGACTGTCTCTCACCATGCATTTGGACAGTCCCTGGCACAGTGGGCCCCTAGTCTCAGTTCATAAGCATTTTTTAAACACAACCAACCACCATCACTGGGGGAGGGGGTGTTATCCCATCTTTCAAATATTTCAACCCAGTGGTGTTTTGGATTTGCAAAACCTCATAATTCAATGCCAAACCGGGGAAGCACTGACATTTGAAAGAAGGGGACATAAAAATGTTCAGTGTTCACCCACCCACATTGCTGTGGATATAGCTCAGATTCATTCATGGTGTGATTCCACTGAAATAGACAGGCTAGTAACTATTTAAAAAGCAGGTCTTCACTCACAATGGTCTTGTACATTTATTTTGGTTGTACATATTTTTTCAAGTAGTTAAATTACCATCACCTCCCTTAGAATAAGAAGCAATGATTTTCCTGAGGCCTGAGAGATCAAATTTGAAACAAAAATACAGTTCATGTGACAAAGAAAAGAAAAGCTAATCCAGTTTTAGATTTTTTGTAAATGTTCCAGGAACATGTTTATAGCAGTTGTGGCCAAGCCACAAAATTTGAATCCTGATTCAGCCCTTTAACACCCTCAAACGTTGGGGTGTTTGAATCCAGCTCTTTGGTTTGTGCCCATATAAGGTTTAATGCTGTGACTTTGAAAGGGACGCTGCAAGAAATGTATGCCCAAAATACAGGTTTTGGGGAAGAGGAGGCTTAACAGTGTTAAAATGTATTTCTTGTTGTTCTGTTGTCTAACTTGAATTTAAAAGATAGAGATTTTTGTTTGGATTTATACATCCCCCTGCCCCATGTTGAATTTCAACCATAGTGATTCATGGGCTGTTTGCAAAATGCAAACCAGGGGTGCTTTCAGATCAGGTTCCAGTTTATCCAGACAAAGTTTGCCCTGTATTAATAAAACTTTAAACGTTTGCAACCCCAAAACGGTGTTAGCACAGGAGATCTAGATAGGATGTGGGTCTGCAATGTAAATTTCTCATGATTGAGGCTGGAAAGATTGGGACCTAAGGGACAAAAGAGAAATGGGCTACCTATTTTCCAGTCCAGGCTGAGTGAAGTGCAAAAAGAAAACAAACAACATCAGTGTTGAAAAGTCGGATTTGTACCATTCTTTCCATTTCAATTATCCAGGGTATTAATGACAGTGTGTGGGGGGGGAGATGTATATTGTAATGTGATTTTTAACCTGACTGTGTTCCTCTGAGTGGTTGATCTCTGCTGTTAAATTATCCCCTATCGCCTTGCCCAGGAGTCGCTGAAAAAAGGGGGAAAGGCAGAGGCGGAGGTGAATTGTAAGGGGCCTGAAGGCGGCATCCTGAGACCCTAGTGACCAGGGAGCCTTTGATTAGGACTTTAGAGCTGATGTGTAGAGCGATTATCCGGCGTTTACTTTTAGATCTGCGAAGTTTGCCTGTAATACTGGCTAAGGCTGGTGTTTAGAAACGGGGGATTAATATCTCTGCGCAGAGATCATTCACAATGAATAATTGATCCAGTGAATTAAAGCTCTTGTTCTGATCACACAGTATCTAGGGGCAGATGATTATGTCCTCCGATGTCGTTGGTGTTTGAAATTATTTGTTTATTACATGGACTGATCACCGACACTTTTGCGCGCATTTCAGAAGGACTATTTTGTCCCTATTTTGATGGGCCAGCGATGTCATAGGGCATGCCTTTCTGTTCCCTGCGTGGATGAACTGTGCCTTGCTGCAAATACACACACGCGTGCGAAGAAATGCTTGTGGCAAGCGAATGCAAAAAGGGGTTGAGGCCAAGCCGTGTTAAAAACCCGGCAAAGGCGGACAGCGAAGGTTGCGCTGTATTTTCCTGGCGCTCTCAAAATTCCCATTTTAAAAATCGGGCATCAAACTGTGATCTAGAATCGTTGTTCAAATGATTTCAGAGCGGCAGCCCGGGCGCACTTTCCCCCTGAACCTCCGCACGATCAGGTTTACCGACCCAATTACTGGTGGAAATCAAACGTCAAGCGAATTTTACCCGCCTCTGGGATCAGGGAACAGGGTGATTTCTCTGACCTCTGACAACAGAGCAACTCCGCCTGAATGGCAGATGTTCCTGACCCAGTCGCAGCCTCGGGGGAGCCAAACGTACATGCAGTGCCTCGACTCCGACAGTGAAATCGTCCAAGAAACGGGAGCGAAATCCGCGCCCAGCTCCAGAACTCACACCTTTGCCTGCACCTTTCTCGGCTCCCCCCCCCCCAGACTATTAAAACAGACAAAAATACCTCGAGATGCTCAGTATTTTCCCTTTCCACTACTTCAGTTTCTTGTGGGTTTTACCCTCCGTTTTTAGAGCAGAAAAGATTCGGGGTTGGTTTTTAAGCCGCTTCTTTAATTCGGTTGAAGAAGAGGCAAAAAAGAGCCAGTGGAAACAACCCCGAGAAAGGGAGAGACGGTGATTGAAAGGAAAGCAAGAGCGAAGGGGAGAAAGCCAGGCTGCAAAGTGAGCCTGGAGGGCAGCAGTCACACCTAAATCCGTTTTACCTGCTTATTTATTCTCATTACAGCGGCTCTGGCGGGGCAGCTTGTCGATCCGGATCTGCTTCGGCCCCCCATCGGAATTACAAAAGGAGAGCGTTCCGATTCATCAGGTTCACACTGTCCTGATTTAGGAGGAGCGGGAGAGGCCGCCCTCGGTGGCTTTGTGCATTGCCCTCCGCGGAATGACACACCCGACAGCACATAACCTGCGGGGATCTGTGTCAGGGAGACCGGAGTCCTTTTGGGTTATGCGGGGCCGTCTGATGTGATCTGTGGGAAACAGGGTCTTTGCCCCCTGACCTCTGCGGCCGTTCGCTATTGTCTTAAGGAGACAGGCTGTGCGGGGCTGCGTCTGCAAGCACGGATTTTCAGGGCTCTTTTGAAACTGACTCCTAAAGAGCCTTGATTGTGCAGCTGGGACCCCTGCGACAAGGCGGGTGTTGCCTTGCAAGCGATCGCGTTTGTGGATTGCACACGGCGCTGTACATTGTGTGATGTCTCTCACACACGCGCCGGTGAGGCATGAATTGGATCACATTCCAAAGATGCTGCCAGGAGCTTCACCGCCTCTTAAATCGCCTCTCTTGATACCGCCCATGTCTTTTCTATCGAGCTGGTCGGTTATATGATTGTGTGTGAATCCCCCCCCACCCCGCTGTTGTAACGATCCAGGTCAGATTGTTTCACAGTCTCAAATCCTCACTTTTCATCCCCAAAAGGAAGGTGGAGGAGAGCCCTAACAGCATTATTTTAGCAAATAACATCTTTTGTTAATCTCTTTTATTTAAACGATGACCTAGCCACAAATACCAGCTCTGGCTTCAGTGGGTCTGGCCCTAGATCGGAGATCCATGCCCCAATGCGACTCGGAGACCGTGGTGTGTCTCCCCCTTCCCTTGCGGGGGCGCTTCCCCCCCCACTTACGACGCCCGATGGGTCCCAGGAGCACGGCTTGAGACCCTCCCATGCAGTTTGCCGCTTCACCTTCCCCATCAAGAAATGAATGCTGAAAACCAAGGTTATGAGAACCATACACCGTGGAGAAAACGCTAGGTGTATGTGTACCCACCGCTCCCTCTAGCTCCATGTGTCCATAGCTGTGAACACTAGATCCACTCCCCGTGTGTGTAGCGATGTGGGTGAATACGGAGCGATCCGTCTCGATGTAGCCTAACGCTGTGGAAGCCTAGTGCAGTGTCTGGCCCCGTCCCTGGGTACGTGTGTAGCTGGGTACACAGGCACGGCTGAAGGGTGCCATGCGCACGGTCTGGCTGTTCGGACATGTCAAAGAAGCCGAACCCAGCTTGCTTTCAGCGCCGTTCTTTTTTTTGCAAGCGGCGGGGCGTTGTATGTTGATTGTAACTTACACGCACGAGCAATTTCACAAGAAGTTGCCTGTTTGGAGGGGTGGATGGATGTGTGAGCGGCTGGGTTTGTGTCGCAAAGCAGGGCAGTTGCTATGGAGCGGATGTCTAAACATTTACCCAAAACACGCCGGCAGCCACCCCGAATGACTCCACTTTTTTTGGCTTTCCTGACTGCAGCAAAATCCTGGAACAATTTAGCCCCAGCCCCAGCGTGTTTATGTCTGTGCAAAGAAATGTACAGGCGCTGGGGCCGATGGAAGGAAAGGGAGTGAAGTGCCCGTTTTAAAAGGGGCTCAGGGGGCTGTGTGGACATGCGGTGTAGATATAATGTACCTACATACATCTGTTACATCTGGGTGTGCAAACGGGGGCGTATCCACACCGCGTTACATAGCTGGATGTCTCCGTGTGCAGACGCGATGCGGATAGGCACGCCGGGTTGGTGTAATGCGAGGTTACGGCGTGATCATTCGGATAATGAAGTGGGGACAGTGCCACGATGACGCTCCATCGCCCCGTGCGGTGGGACGTGTCACACTTCTCCACATGGCGTTTTTAAACACGGGGATTTAAACGAGTTTTTAATACCAGCTCCTGTTTCACACGGTGGTGGTCCCCCCCCCCCCACTCCCGAGCCTTAAAAGCCTTTGGGAAAAGCGGGCACAGCTTTGCCATTGGAAAGTCATGTCTGGCCTTTTAAGGAAACGGAGCATGAGACAGATGGGAAGGGGGGTGAGGTCTGGGGGTTTCAGCGAAAGCGGGGAAGCGAGATCGCTGGCTTTCTACCTCAGTCTGGTTCCTGAAGTGTGAGTACCTCGAGGGTTAATGAAGCTGGAGTCCCGGGGCGGGGGTGGCTTAGGGAGGGGCACACACGCAAAAGGGTTAATTTAGTCCCAACTCGGGGAAGCCTTTTGCAATTGAAAATCAATCAACCTGCTGGCACTGCGGGGGAGGGCAGCGCTCAGCGATCAAAGCAATAGAAGGAGCGTTAGGAAATAGTGGAGGGTTAAAAAAGGGGGGCTCTGTACAGGGCGGCCGATATATCCTGAACGAATGAAATCTATCCGGGGTCTAGGTGTGTAGACACGGGGACACGCACATCAGGCCGCGTCGCTCCAGAAAACAGCCCGAGGATGTGCTCGGCTACTTAAAAGGCGGATCTGAGCTTTGTACATACCGGGCCATGGGGGGGGAGGCGGGGAAAGGTCTTTCCTTTGCCTCCCACCCGCGTCCCGCCACCTCCTTTTCCAACTCTCTAACGCTGCTAACCGAGCGTTTCACCGGGACATTTCTTTCCCCCTCCAAGGGCTGCACCGAGCTTTCCGCCAGAGACTTCAAAGAAACCGCTTGCCCATGGCCGATGGCTCCTCTAGACTTTTACTCTCGACTGTCTTACCCTAGACTCGCTCTCCTCCTGCACTTTTGCAAGCTCTCGGCTCTCCTGGTAGGATTTACCATAGGAGCCTGGCTGTAGTCGGTTTTACTCCAAGGCTCTGGGAAGCCAGACATCGTGTGTAAATCTAACATCCCATTCCCCGGAATTCGGAATGACACCATCGCGCTGTACATGCGAGGCGCAGAGGCTTCGTTTCCCCGGGGGCTAAACTCCAATGGCCCTAAATGAATAGGTTTCCATGCGCGTTTTCTTGACAAGCGGTCTGGGGGATATGTTTATACGTTGTTAAACGCTGGATAAACTTCGGTAGGGTTCGTGTCTCTGTCTCCCCGCGTGTTATTTTCCAGCAATCTGGATTACTGGAAATATTTTCTTTAAAAGGCGGGGAGAAATCTGAGAAACTTGGTGGGAAATTAGTGTGGAAGTCGGCAAATGGGGCAGAGGCGAGGATTTAAAAACACTTTAGAAGGATTCGGCGCGGTTTTTCCCTGAAAAGATTAAATCGGATCCTTTATGTGGTGCAGGGGTCCCTTTTAGATGTGGCCCCCAATAGGTCTGTGTCAGGGTGAACTCGCCGGGAGTACACACGATTATAAAGGCATGTGGGATTCGTCTTTCCGGGTGTGTGTCAGACGGCGGGTTTCTGCACGGAAATGAAAGCAAATGCGGAGTTAAACTCGAAGAGGGGAAGTCAGGCATGAAGGTTTAATACCTGTGAGCAAAGGGGAGGAAAGACGGCTAGGTAGGTGTCACGAGTACATAGTTCTCTGTATTCGGGGCGTGCCCCATTAAACCTCACGGCTGGGGCTGCAGAAATGACCCCGGGGCAGAGGCAGGAATCGCTTCCAGTCCACCTGCAGACAGTCGCTGCTTCTGTGTAAATCTCCGCCCCGGGGAGAAGAGAACTCGCCCTTCCCTGGCTGGGCGGGTGGCCGGATCCGGGCCCAGCGCCTCCGGCCGGGGCAGGCCACAGCTCGGGGAATCGCCGGCATGATTCATTGCAAGTGGAACTGAATTGGGGGGATTGGGTTTCCAGCCCCGTCGCCTTTGGAAGCGGGGGGGGGCGCTCACCCTGCAAAGCGTTGCACGGGAAGGGAGATTTCCGGGGGGGGTCTTGAAATGCCCCAGGACAGCCTAACGGTGAGAAAACCCGCCCCGGCCGCGGCTTCCCAGGGCCTGTTTGCAGGGGAGAGGTTCAGATTTCACCCCCCCCTTTTGCAGCCGCAGGATTCGCGAGTCGTTGTAGGTGCGAGTGTGTCCACGTGTGGAGATGTGTTCCCAGGGGGGAGAATTAACATGGGCCACGCTCGTCCTGCCCTGGGTTTCAAGCGGAGTCTCCTTACAATCTCCTCCCCCCCCAAACAAAATCTATAGCCCCCCCCCGCCTAACTTCTCTGGTCCCGACTGAGTTTGTCGCGACACCATGTGCCTTGGTTGTCTGTCCTAACCTTTTGCTTCCCCGGCTTTCGCATATTGCTGCACCGCTGCTGCCTTTCCTTCCCTTGTATGGGCTAGACGCTGCCTTCCAGAGTATTTGGGGGCGGATTTCCTAACCTCTCCTGTGCCCGGTGTGCCATCCCGCCTGTCCCTGGGGGCTTGGGGCATCACCCGTTTTGCGCGGCCAAGTTAAAAGACCCGCCGTCAGAGCCGAGCAACTTTGCACCCAGGCAAGAAAGTCGGGGCCCTGGGGCGTGTGCGCGCGCGTGTGAGTGTGGACGGTAACGCGTGTTGCAAAGACGTGGCACATCAAGTGGTAAACCCATCAGCAAGGCAGAAAAGAGGGAGGCGGCTGCATGCGGGTTATTAATCCGGCTGTTGGAAACCATCCCTCCGGTGTTCAGAGAGCGACGGAGACCAGAGCGCTGCATAAAATCTTAGCCATGTTTCATACCAAATAATAAAAGTGCTCGCCAGTCCCGTGTTACCAAGGGGCTGAATTGTTCTCCGCAGGAGGAGGGCGAACGGAGATTCTGCTCAGATCTGTCTCGACAAAACACTGAAGAACTGCCCGGAAGGGTTTGCCCCCAATTAATGTATTTTCCCCATGGCAGAGAACGGTGCAAGGAGGCGCTGAGTGTCTGCAAAGCCCGGGGTTTCATTGCATGGTTTTGCTCGCTGGAGCTCACCGGCGCCCCGCATTCACTCCTGAACCCCCCTCTTCTGAGCTGTAGGGCAGAACTGAAGCGAGCGCCCCATTTTGTGTCCCTCCCCCCGACAGAGGGTGAGGTGTCTACACTGGCAGGTCGCTTGGATCCCACGTGTCTGTCCTACAGCGGATCAGTCTGTGAATCTTGCCTCGCCTGCGAGGGGGGTCCCTGGCTTGTTTTTTAACTCGCATAAAACACCGGGCGACACACCTGTATTATTCCTTCCAGGGCATTAGCGCCTGAAAAGAAAAACCGATGGCGTTTGTGGATAGCTGGAGTTCAGCAATAAAACGGCCCTTGCATTGGGATGCATCGCTAATCTACCGCCCTAATTCCACCCTAATCCCTCCCGAAGCAGATCTCTCTGGGTGGGGGGCTGTCTCTACAGGCACGCTGCTAACTCTCGATGGATCGGTTTCATGGCTCATTGGGAGTAGAGGATCCATTTACAGTTCAGCCCAAACGTGTTTGCGCCCTGCGCTTGCACGGACCCTTTGCCAAGTGAAATATTTCCGATTCTTTTAGGAAGCGACACAGGGGCGTTAAAATCGAACCGGGGAGGAAGCGCGGCGTGGAGAAAAGCAGCCAAGAGAGGGCAGCGGGGGTTTCTTTGCCAAAATAAGGTAACTTTTGGGGAGGGGAAATGCCTTCCGGACTCACTCCCGGTTCCGTTCGTTTAGCGAGGCAGGGGCTAGGGAGCCATGGGGAGCGTGGCTTGAGGGCAGCCCTGCCAACTTTTTGCACCTGTTGGTCGCTGCCCAAGAGTCCTGATCCGATGGCGCCTCGGCCCCATTCCCGTTCCTGGTTCCTCTCGGGGAAGCCCCTTTTCGGCTCAACTCTTTTCCTTCGCTCGCCTCCCCAAGCCCCCCACCCCTAGAGCAGGGCCACAGGCAAACTTCGCAGCGCTCCAACACGCCCAGCCTCCCGGGGCACGGCTGTGTTTCCTCCCAAGGAGCTGGCACACGTCCTGGCCGCGGCTTTACACACACACACCGGCCGCCGCAGCAACTCCGTGTCCTGCTGATCACTATGGGGTCGTGGGAACCCGGAGAGCTCTTTGAAGAAGCAGCGTCCACAGGTAACGCGAATGGGACGGAGTATTTCCTCCCAGCAAAGAGGAGGGCCCTCCCCAGTGTGCCCAGAATATAGGGACCCCCCCGTAAATTCGTTTTTCATGCATCTTCTGGCGCACAAGACATTTCGGATCACGGATGTGCCAGGGGCTAACCGTGGCTCGCCTCCCTGGGAAGAGAGATGGACGGACAGACGGCCAAAACGCCCACGGAAGCCAAAGGGGCTTGCCTGGGTTAGAAGCCGGCCCAGAGAAAGAGCTGGGAGGCAAATATTTCAGGCGCTGGGGGGGGAACATTAACCTCGATCCCGTAGACAGAGCTTCACCGTTTTGCTGCCCGGAAACGAAATTCGGCGCCGGCGAGAGAGATGCTGCGGTGGGGGCGTGCGTGTCTTTCAAGCCCGCTCCCACCTCGCCCCCCAGCCCTGGGCAACGTGGGGAAGAGCTTGTTCTGGGGCTGTCCGGCTCGCACTGCCTCCGGCGTCCTTCCAAACCAGCTCCCTAGCTCGGAGTGTCCCTCCCCGCCCCCTGTGCTCTTTGCGGATTGACAGGTCCCTTCCCTTAGGGCGAGGTGTCGGCAGACGCTCCGTTTTCATCCCAGGCGCTGATGGCACCCGGATTTATCTTCGAATTAGCCAGGGCCGTCCCGCAGCTGGCTCCACCTTAGCTGCCCCTCCTGTTGACATTGAAACATGGACGCCCTTTCCTAGCCGTGTGCTGGAGGAGCCGAGCTCACAGCCGCAGCCCGAGCCTGGATCTCACGGGGAGAAATCCGGAGAGGGTTTGGGGGGCTCCTGCCTTGAAGTGGCATACCTGCCTTTTGGGGGCCACGAAGGACCCACGATCCTCACAGCCTTGGCTCCCCCCCCACTCCCATTTTTCAATGGCCGCCTCTCTCCTAATCTTCAGCCTTTACATTAGGTTTTCTTCCGTGACCAGGCAGCTAGCTAGATCCGGAGCCGAGACAGGGAGGGCCCCGAGATCCTAGTCTGAGTTTGGGTAAGGCGATCCGGAGTGAAAGTTCGGATCGATTATTGCTGACATTCGGGCTGGGAGCTCAAGCGGTGTGAAGCCCTGGCCCCTTACACCACACGCCTCCCGTTTAAATCGTTTCACTTTGGGTTTCTCTGTCCTGGAGAAGAGACACTGTATCATTTCTCTCGCCCCAAATCCTCCAGGAGCACTACGGAAAGGGGAGCAGCCCGTTTCCCTTTGAAAAATCTGTCCTGAGAACTCATTTCGATTCTCTCTCTCTCGAAATAATAATCACATGGGGGTTGTTGGGTTTTTTGCGTTTCTCTCCTTGTGAGGGGGGCGGTGGTGAATTACATGACCTACCTCAATCTAAAGTGTGTTTGTTTCAACCTGTTGTATGCATTTGCCTACAGCTCGGAGCTGAGTGCTTTGCTCCATGTGAGATTTCCATTCATTTCCTATGGAGCCGGGGCCGGTGGTGTTTAGAGGAGCTGGGAGGAGGGAAAGGGAGAGAGGAATTGCTGCTTGTGAGAATTGTTATTTTTCATCAATCACTCGCAATTTGTCTAAGTGCACAGGACAGGACACCAGCCGTCCTGCTGACTGGGGTCACAGAGACAGCACAGCAATGGAGAAGAGCAAATTGCATTCGCTCACGAACTCACAGATCCAAATTACTGGCTTTGCATGAAGAGGGGAGAGAGCGAAAGGTCCATGTGACATGAGGGAAATATGAAGGACTTTGACAGGTCTTAAACGGCCTGGCGCCAAGGCCTAAGTCTACAAGCTAAAAATAGAAAAGGGATGATGAGTGGAGATGGGCAAAGATGAAAGAGGGGACGAGAGCGAGCGAGCACATGGGCTGGGAATCTTTGGGAAATTCTGCTGAAAGTTTAGATGTTTGCTTCAACTTTTTTGGCTAGGTTTTTGTCCTGGCTAATTGGGGGTGGGGGAAATCTTTTAAAAAAAATCTAGAGCCCTCTGGTCCACGACCGAAACCCTGGGATTCATGCAGCGATTTTTCCCAAGCAGACACAATGTATTTAAGATCCACATAGTGTTTACCGTGTACAGAGGAATATATTTGAAATGGCCTATTCTTCCCCCGCTTCCTTCATGGCTGCTTATCTTCTAAATTAACCTACAGCGTTCGGTGATCGAAGGTGCGCCTCGCTTAATGCTGGCATTCGTGTTTAATAAAGTGTCACGTTTTAGATCACCGAGCTGCGCTCCTGATGGCAATGCCCAAGGCTAAAAGGCAGAGAGGAGACGACAGACAAGACGTTCAAAGAAAACGATGCGTTGTAAACAACTGTAAGTGGATCTTTTCCCCTCTAATTGTGTGTCCCCCCCCGCCCCCCGCCTTACCACTGTTTCACCTCAAGAATGGGGGTTATTGTTAGGAAATCGTCTCTATTGATATAAGATAAGTCATCATTAGAAAAGATAACGAGTCCCAGAAGGTTGCAGGAGAAGGAAATGGCAGTGAAATTATTAGATCAAAATGCAGAGGAAAAGATGAAGGATGTTCTTGGATCAGAGAAAATCCAGGGTAGAAAATGTTTCCCCTGGCTTCAGACTGAACTGCGTGGAGCGCGCTGGGTAGAGCAGCCCTGCTTTTATACACCTCCCAGTTACCCCCAGGACAGAGTTTCATTCTCCCCCATTCGATGCGAGGCTGGCCTGGTAAGATAAAGGCGTTCCTTCGTGCACCGTTTAACAACTCCAGCGCGCTCCCTTTAATGAAAGGCCCTCATTATTATAACATTAAGCAGGCCAAAATCACACCCATGCACAAGGGGTAGAGGTTAGGGGGTTTTTAAATCACTTTGTAAAGGGGGAGCTCAGTCCTTCCCACAACACCACAGCCCCTAATAGTTCTGTTGTCTTTGGGGTGTGCATGTGCAACCGACCCAGGGCCTGGCCTTGCCTGGGCCACTTGGATTCCCGCAGACCTGGGGAAGGGTTGGCTTTAGAAGAGTTTTTCTCCCTCTCTTCCCATGAAGCAAGAGGCGCAATTCCTCGTGCTCTGTCCCGCGCTATCCTGCTAGTCAGGGGTCCACCAAAGGGCAGTACGGAATATAAACCAAGCCTCCCTTTTGGGGGGGGGGGTTAGCAGCTAACGAAGTCAGTCCTGCCATCGAATTTTGCTAGGACTGAAACGAGCAAGTAAGGCGGGGGCTCCAGGAGGGAGGCATTTGACGAGGCTGGGTGATTGCTAATTACAGCGGAATAGGCGCAGAGGGAGAAAGGTATTTTTGATCAAACAATATCTGATTCCGCCGGGGCACGGGGTAGGTATGTAAATCCAGCTCCGTCTATTTACCTTGCTGCTAGTCTGTAATTATATAACACAGTGGCTTGGAAATGGGGGGGAGGAGAGATGTATTTATGCTGCTCCAACGAATTAGGCGCCTGTATGGAACCAGAGAAGCCTGCTTTCGGGGAAGCTTGGTCGACGCGTCTGTGCAAATAGATTTTTCTAACACTTTTCACCCCACCCGAGGGGAGAAAAAAAATGCAGTCATTGTTCTGGGTGATACCCGGGGAGCTGCGATTTCCTTCTCTGTCTGAACCTGACTTGACGCAGGGTGCATGTGCAGCTTTATGAGACAGGGCTTCAGAAAGCCAAGACACTGTGTGTCCTGTTTTAAAAAAAAAGGATAATGGATTTCCTCTAGTTAATATCCTCAATACACCCCGTGCGAAATATTCTTGTCACTCAGAATTGCAAGAGACGATTGGCCTCTCCTTTCTGTTTTTAGGAGAAGGAGTTTCCACTCGTAACCGCTTCTTAACTGCTGCATGCAACCTCCATGAACCCTTTCATGAAGCATAGAAAATATATCTATATATTAATGTCTCCCCAAAACAATTCTCGGTAGGATTTTTAGATATGAAGGAACAGGATGATTTAGATGATTTATTTATTGCACAGTAGCTGCTTCATAAAGGGATCTGCATTAATTCACAACAGCTGCGGTCCTCAGCCGGATTTGGTTTTGCATTTTTCTCCTTCAGAAAAGATCTGAAAGTCGCCAAGACGTTTAGCACCAGGAAAACTGCCTGGGGAGGGGTGGGGGGGTTGCAGTGCCTCCCTCCCACGCCCCCAGGGTGTACTAAAAGGCACCGATTTGCTTTGTGGAAAAAGCCTCGTTTTATTTTGTTTTATTTGACAAAGCTGCCATCAGCACATTTCCGCAGGGGCAAAAATACAAAGTCCAAGTTGTGTGTACGTTTCAACACCCCCTTCCCAGCTTTCCAGGCAGCTTTTAATAACCCCCTGGCCTCTCCCGAGTCCAAATATCTCCGCCACCTTGCCCCGAATCCGCCCGGCGCTCTTCTCCCCACCCTGGGAGCAGTTTGCAAGATCCAGAGGGTGCGGGTTTACATTGTCTCCGGATCTCTCCGAAGGCTGGGCAAGGCTAGCCCGTCTTATCCTAGCCCAGCCGGCGGCGGAGAGGCCCGTGATCGGGTCCCCACGAGAAATCAAGGGGCGAACCTGCCCCTGGCCAAAGGCAGGTTGGAAAGTGGCCTCGATGAGGCGGGAGGCGCTTCGATTTGGCTTCCGTGGCGGCGCCGGGTGCGCTCAGGGCCCCTGCGAAATGTGGCGACGAACAAGGCGGCTCAGGGGACGGGGACCAGCCGACGCGCTCGGGTTTTAGGGTCTCCGGGGTTCTCTCTCCACTCGGCCCGGCCCCGCGCCGCTCCGCTCACCCGGCCGCTATTTACACGAGCCCCATCGCCCGCCACGGATTCGCCGCGCCGAGGGGCAGAGGGTGGCGTGTGAGTGTCAAAGCCCCTGCTGACAAGCGGGGCCGATGTGTGGGCCGGAGGTTGGAGGCCGGAGGGGGGGGGCGGCTCTGGGTGACTCAGGCCTCTCCTCCCCCGCGGGGGCTCCTGGGGCGCGCGTTGCGTTCACACGCACCGCGGCGCCAGCCCTTTGCTCCGGAGCGCGCTAGGCGAAGCGGGCTGTTCCCTGGCGCGCAAGGCGAGGGAGAGCCGGGGCTCCTCCGGCTGCAGCGGCTGGAGGAAGCCCCCCTCTAGCCCGCCGCCTCTTCCCTGAGCTGCGCGGGGCAACGGCCTCCCTCTCCACCCCCGCGCCGGCCTCTCCTGGCCCGGGGGCACGCACGGGCTGCCCGGCCGGCCATCTAGGGGTCACACGCTCCTCCTCGGCTGGCTGATGAGCGCAGGGAGGGCGGGCCGGGGGGAGAAGCGTTTCTCTGGGGGAGGAGGAGGGGACCGGCCTTTGCGCGGCGCCCCTCGGGACTGCTGGGGGCTTGGTGCAATTCCTTGGGGCGGGGAGGGGGCGATCTGCCCCCCCCCCGCGCAAAGGGGAGCGTCTGGGCCGAAGATCAGGGACAGGAGAAGTGGAGGGTGGCCGGGCGCTGTCTGAAGCTTTTGGGTAAATACGAAGTGACAAGAGACGGGTCTTTATGGTGGAGTCGCGGCCGCCTGGCGCCAAGCGCCTCTTCAGCAAACGGAGCCCCCGGTTAATCAGAGCCGATCTCCTCCGGCCTCCCAAAGGGCGCCCCCGCCCCAAACAAGCGCCTTTAACCCCTCCGGGGACACCCTCCCGCAGCCTCTCTCCAGGGCCGGGGGCCCGGCCACCATCCCTCTGCAAACAGCCCCGGGATTTTCCTTCCCGATTAGCCGCGTGTCGCGCCCAAGCAAACGGCCCCCCCGGGGCCGCCTTCCGGGGAGGGAAGCGCCCACCTTGCCGCCTGCGCGCCGCGGGGCTGCCTCGCTGGCAGAGCCGACGAGTAACTCGGCCGGGGCTTAGTTCCCATCGCAGGCAGGGCTCGGCGATTCCCGGCCGGGGGTTTAGGGTGACCGTCCGGCTGCCCCCTCCTCAATTCTCCCGACGCTGCCCCCGAGCTCTGCCGGGGACGGGCTCGCCGGTTTCTCCCACCGGGAGTGACGCCCGTTTCGGCGAGGGGCGAGGTGTAAACACGATCCCCGGCCCCCCCCCCCCCGCCACAGGGAGGCGGCTTGCCTCGAAGTTTGACGGGCGCGATGTGAGCTCCGCCGCTTCACGCCCCGACACCCCCCGCAGCCCCGCGTCCCCCGCTCCCCCGCACGCCTTACCCGCACTCCGCCTTCGCCAGACCCCTGCGGGCGCCTGGGCTGCGGGAGGGAAGGGGGGAAGCCTGGGCTGGCCGGGGGAGTCTGGAAACCCGCTCGCCGCCGCCTTCTGGCCCCGCCGATCGCGGCCACGCGTCCACCTACCTCCGGGAGACGCGCCGGCCCGGCCCGGCCTGGTTCGGGTCCTCCCGAGCCGGGCCCCGCGCCGCCGCCTGCGCCGATTCCCCCGCGCCTTGCGCTTTGCTGGCGCGGTCCCCGGGTGCGGTTCACGGGGGCTGGCGCGGGGCGGCGATCGGCGAGACCCTCCCCCCCCGACCCTTCTTAGAGAGTCAGGGGCTGGCCCAGGACAGGCTCCGGCCCTGGCTCGCCGATCCGCTTTGAAAATACCGCGCCGGCCGGCCTGGGCTCTCCGCTCCGCGCTGGGCGAGGCGCCGGGCCCGGCTGCGCTCCGCTTTCTGGCGCGCTTAGCCCCCCCCCGGCGCGCACCCGCCTGCGCGCACCTGCCCGCCGATCTGCAGGCGCGCACGGCCCCCCGCGGCCGCACGCCCCCCCCGCTAGCGCGCTGCCCCGCAGAGGCCCCCGGCGGCCCGCTTTACCCCCCCCCGGGGCCACTGGATCCTCGCCTCCGCTGCCCCGCGGGGCGCAGCCGGGCTGGGGGGGGGGCGCGTGGACTGCTTTGCACTTCCGCGGGGGCTGCGCGCCCCTCCGGAGGTTTCCCGCGGGCTGCGGGCCGCTGTCGGCAGTTCCCGGCTGGCGAGGCGCTCCCCGGCGGCCGCGCGTTGCGAGCTGCCCCGGTATGCGGAAAGCAGCCGGGGGTGGGATCTGGAGCCCTTTTCTCTGCCATTGGTTAATATTTTATTCTGTTGACATGTTTTCTTTCGGCTGGTGCTTCCGACACCTTCCTCCCCCCCCCGCCTCCTCCCCCTTCCCCTGCCCCCCCCTTCCCGCAGATCTTGGCCGCAGCTGTCAAAACCCCGCCTATGGAGATCCACAATTGGTCTGAGACGCGTAAAATCGGCAATCAAGGGGGCTTGGCTCGTTAGCGGGGGGATCAGAGCAGGAAGGACGCGTGAGGGAGGCGCAGTTTTGCCGAGATCGGGACGAGATCTAAGCGCTCCCGTCGCGCCGAGCCGGCCGCGGTTGATTCCCCTGGAGCCGCTCGGGCTCCCTCTCGCTGGCTCGTGTGGCGGCGGCTGTTCCCCCCCCGGACGCGCCGAGGCGGGGAGCCCTGGGCGAGCCCCCTGCGCTGTCGGAGCCCCGCCGCCGGCGTCTCTCTGGGTCTCGGGAAGGACTTTCCCCGCGGAGAGCCGCGAGATCTCTCGCTGGAGCAACGAAAACGACGACGACGGACCCGCCGCTGTCTCCAGCTGCAAACGGGGCGCGTCCGCAGCCTGGAGCGGCTTCTTGCTTTCTTCCTCTGACCCAGCTCTGCATTCTCCTCCTCCAGAGACCGGGGCCGGCTCGCTGGGCGGAAAGGAGACGGGACCCCCTCTTTTCTCCTGGATTTGTGGATGCACCGATGAGAGATCCAGCCTTCCCAGGGACTGCAATGGCTTATCACCCCTTCCACGCTCCCAGACCAGCCGATTTCCCCATGTCAGCCTTCCTCGCAGCGGCTCAACCTTCTTTTTTCCCGGCCCTGGCTCTGCCTCCAGCGGCCCTGGCTAAACCCATCCCGGACCCTACTTTGGCTGGGGCCGCCGAAGCCGGGCTCCACGTCTCGGCCCTGGGACACCATCACCAGGCGGCCCATCTGCGATCGCTCAAGAGCCTGGAACCAGAGGAGGAAGTGGAAGACGATCCCAAAGTGACCCTGGAAGCCAAAGACCTTTGGGACCAGTTCCACAAGCTGGGGACAGAGATGGTGATCACCAAGTCAGGAAGGTATGAACACGACCCCCACCGCGCTCCCACCCACCCCTTGGTAGCTGCACAAAGGCCACTAAGTGATACACCCCCTCCCCAATTCGTCCACCCCTCCTGGCACCTGTGAAACGTATAAATGTTCTTTTAAGAGAAAGCGAATTCAGGGTGAGTCGATTTCACTCCTTAAGATACACGCAAACCGGCTTGGGGATTTTTGTTTCCATTTCTTTTTATTTATTTCCCGTTTTCTCCAGGAGGGTGGTGGGGGAACTGCGGTTGAGGAAACCTGACTCGGTGAATTAAATACAAATAGGAAAGAGACGGATAGTGGATGTTTTGGGCGCCCCCCCCCAGCACACTTTCGTTTTTTGAAGAAAGAATCAAGAGTCCAAATTCAATGTGGGTGAAGCAGTGAAAACCCTTCATCTCCGATTCAACGTGTGCCCATAGTTGGGTAATTTCGTAGCGTGGAAAAGGTTTAGTGCAGCACTTTCTTCTCTGCATGGCTGACTAATGTTGAGAGTTCCCCCTGCCCATATAGCAATAATTAAATATTAGTAATATTAGCCCCTTTGAAAAATCAACATCTTAAATTGTTGAAAATAGATTTGAAATGGCTCATCTCCCCCCCTCCATATGTATGTCGGGCTTTAATTTTTGTCTCTGCATTAGCTCTTTTATTTTACATGTAGTATAGGCTTGGGAAGGCTTTATCCATTCCACTTTGCCATGGCTTTCGAAGATCATTACAACCTTGCTCCGTGAAAATATTTGGGAGATGTCTTTTTTGCTTTTTTTGGAGAGGAAGGAAAATGCTTTAACTTGTATCAAGAACGTTAATTTTTGTTTTAAACGCTATTCCTCATTTGCTGAGAAATCCCAGCTGGGATTTCGACCTTTTTCGAAAGAAGCCGCACTTTGAATGTAAAAAAGCTGATGGTTACATTAGAGGAGAAGAAAAAAAAAACCAGAAATCCGGGGTGTGCACTTTCAAAAAAAATGTCCAAACACAAAAGAGCCAAGTACGTGGATTTGTGAACTGTACATTCAAAAGGCAGGCTTTCTTAACCACGACTTAAACTCAAGAAGCTTTGCTTTTTCACAACGCACCCCCCAGAGCCCCAGGCTCTTAGATCCCAGATCTGGTCAGGTCTGAGGGTCCAGGGTGAGTTTATTTGTAGAACTTCGCTTCTGCCTTTCAGACACGTTTTGAAAATGGAGGCCCAGGTTCCAGGCATTCCAGTGAATACACAGATATTGGGCAGCGGGGCTCTCAGGCACACTTCGAGGGGCAAACACAGGCTTTCAGACGTGGCTGATCGTTTGCTCTGCACATTTGGGAACAAAAAAGCGATCTCTAGGGTGCCTCGGATGATTTGTAATACGAACATATTCTTTCTCCCCTCCCTCCCCCTTTTATTCTCTTAGGAGAATGTTCCCTCCGTTTAAAGTGCGTGTCAACGGCCTGGATAAAAAGGCCAAGTACATTTTGTTAATGGATATAGTGGCTGCGGATGATTGCCGGTATAAATTCCACAATTCTCGCTGGATGGTAGCTGGCAAAGCTGACCCAGAGATGCCCAAACGTATGTACATCCACCCGGACAGCCCTGCCACAGGGGAGCAGTGGATGGCGAAGCCTGTTGCCTTTCACAAACTCAAGCTCACGAATAACATCTCAGACAAACACGGATTTGTAAGTATCCCCGGGTCGTTCTGCGGGCGGCCTGCGAGTGCGCAGAAAGCCTGGGGTGGCCACACGTGTCGGTGTGCGGCCTGTTCAGTGTTGTGAGTGTTGTATGTCCGCGCGTCTGAAGGAAATAGGGAAAGCTAGGCAGCCCTGTGTACAGAAACTGCACCTTCGTAGACGGATTGTGTGAACACCAGCCGCGATCTCGCCCCAGGAGCAAAGGAAAGCGACCAGATGTCTGGGGGGCACGTGTTAAAAGACACACGTTGAGCGCTGAGGATGGTTTGAAAAAGCCAATCCTGGGAACTTCTGAGTCTTCACAGATTGTCCTTTACGATGTCCCCATTTACTCTCTAAAACCAGACCTGCAGGAACCCGTGTGTGACTAACACAGAGGGAAAAACAAGGGGTTTTGTGGCGTCGCTTTAACTCTCCCCTTTCGAAATGGGCAAAATATATCCCCTGCTGAGAGCTCGGTCTCAATGTGCGCTTATCCTCTGTAAATAGTGAACCACCCTGCTCTTATCAGGACATTTTAATTCAGAACACACATTGCGGGCCTTAAAATGCATGGGATCCATCACTCTTAATTAAGATTAATCGCCGTGTAGTGTGTGTGTGTGTGTGTGTGTGTGTGTGTGTGTACAAACCCTTAACATGTTCACTTGGGCCTTTGAGCCAGAATTCATTGCGAATTTCAGACACAGGGTGTAAACGTGAAGGGAGTAACGTTGTGCCTTCCACGTTCTAATTTCTCCGCATCAAATGTCTAAGGCGGGGTGGAGGGTAAATGTAAATGGTTGCCTGTTATATATGTCATGAGTTTTGGAATTCGGAGTGGACCCTGACATATTCCCTATTTAAATTCCAGGGTGAGTTATTGAAAACCATGTGGTAAAATCCATAAAACAGCGCGGGGCATAGGGGGCTGTATAGAGGCTCTGGAACACAACAAGTGGAAAGCTTTTTTTTAACAAAAAAAATCAGCTTTGGAAGGAAGAACTATTAACATGGCATTAAATCTGGTTTAAATCTTTATCCCCTTTGCTTCGTTTCTGAGTCACTCCAATAACTGCAAACGCCCTTTTACAAATTCGGCTCCTTTTCTTCCCTTCAAATATGCCCGATAAGTTGCCTTCATTCGGCCTGACCCCGCCAGTTCTGACTCCATGTAAACCCTCCTGCATTTAAACGGGAGTTGGAATTGCTGGGAGCTGACTGCAGTGTAGTAATTAGAAACGCAGGTAATTGCATAATTGCAGTAACATTTGTAACTGCAAGACTACAGGGCGATTTCTTTGGCAGACCTAGTCACCAGAAACTAGGCTAGATTTTTTTGGGGGGGGGCAAGCGAGGGGGTGTTTAAATCTGTACAAATGTTTTTGGATTAAGTAAAGCTACCGAAATGAGGTCAGGGGAGACGGTGAGCGCTGAGAGGGTTTCAGGGGGAGTGGACAACTTGACTTTTTGGTGGGGGCGGCCAGGAGCCATAAAGGAAAATAGAGGGTCCTTTAAGAAACCCTTCAGGTTTTTGTTTGGGTTTGGTTTTTTGGGAGGCTGAATCGCCTCCCTGTCAATGAAATGGAAGGGGTGCATGCTGGCGGGAAGGGGCAGAATGGAGAGCAAAGTTAGAAGCCTTGATCTACAGGTGCAATGTAAGGAGATGCGCGCTTGCATCTGGGCAAGGCGGGGTGTCAGCTGCGAAATTCGATAACGGGGGGATCGGGGTTAAAATCGGTCTGGGTCTGTGTCAGCTGCAGGTTACTGAAGGGCCCCACCTCTACTTAGTTTCGCGGGGTGTGTGGGAAGCTCGTTTTGTTCTCTGCTTGCAGTGAGGGCTTTTGAAAGTCTGTCAGACGTCCCTCTTTGTTTTCTTATTGATCTTCTTCCTCGCCTACTGGAAAAAAAAATCGAAGTGTTTTACCAGTTTGCAAGGATCCACAGAATAGAACAGATAAGAAATGGGGAGAGAGATGTTTATTCTTCCTTTAATGCGCGGAGGTGGGGGGAGGAATCAGCTAACCAACAAGCTGTCTTTAGCCTTTGGACAAGCATTTGGGGCGATAAAGGGAAAGTTCATCGTCCTGTGTTTTTGATAGGGTAATTAACTGGGATTTGAAGTTGTTGGTACGTCAGTCAACCCATGCCACAGGCAGCCAGCTCCCACTCCAGGGTGGGGTGGAGGGCTGCACCCAACAGCAATATGGGCAATGTAAGGCATGAAAAATGTCTCCGATGAGGGAAAAATAGGGATTCGTATTGCTTTGTCTAGATAGGAAAAAAGTGGAATGCAAAGGAATACATTGAGCGCTCTTTACAGAATGTAATGTACATTAACAGCAAGGGAAAATAATACACAGCTTTTGATTATTAAGGGAAACTGGTTTGATACAACATTTTTAACGGTTCATCTTCTCCAATGAAAGATTTTTGGTGTGCGTTGTTCTCAAAAGGCCGGAGTGTATTAAATCTGAAAGATAAGGGTTTAGTCTATGCCCATCTGGTCGCGGAAGAGATTTTTTTTTAAAGGAATGCAGATTTACACGCCTGAATGGGAATTTTTTGCACCATTTCCATTATAAATCCCGTCCAGATTACATCAATATAGTATTGATCTGACAGGTCACCGGCAGGTAACTCTGTGGGGTTGAAAATGGGATTTTTTAGTTGCCTTCTGCAACAAAATGAAGTGACAATCATTTAAGATTATTTTACAATAATTAATCATTCATCATTCAGCTGCAATTTTTGTTTTCGGCATATTGTATTTAATCCTAACCACCTCAGGGTTTATGGAGTTATTCAATCAAGAACAGGCAAAAAGATGCATTAGTTGTATGGTTTGAAAGGGGGGAGGAATTTAGCATTTGCAACAAGGCTGTTCTTTTTCGAATCATTTTAAGATCAGTACAATGGTATATTTGACGATAAACTACGCTGGTCTTTCAAATTGTGATTCTAGTTTAGAAATATTTCCAAATGCCCTAAAATACATAAATTATAAAATAAGGAATACCAAAAATTGATTTGACTGCTGGCGACAGTTTCAGACGCCTGCTCGGGGAGCAAATGCGTGTTCCTCTGTAATATCTTAATCTAAGACATAAATATAATGTAAATCATGGCATGACACAATCCTTTCACTATTCCAGTAGCTTACTTGGGAACGAATATATTTTCTGTTGCGGTCAACTGCGTTGAGATAATCTGCTTCTGCGTTGCGTGAGATAATTTTATACAGATATAGATGGCTGGGGGGGGATCGCTAGACGTGTGGTCTGAAAACTGGGCTGTCCGGATTATAATCCTGTAGAGAGAGACATTTTTGCCTCGCTCTCATTTTAATCCTCAACCTGCCTTTTTAAGGAAGAGCGTTTAAACAGAAATTGCAGCGGGCCTTTCTTCCAAGCGACCTTATCCTTAGATGCCGGCTTGTAACACGACTTCTCAGTGGAGAAAAAACTCCTTTGGGCATCGCTGGTTTCTGCTGAATTTGCTTGCACGGTCCGAGGCCCGGAATTCTGCCAGGTAGATTGGTTTTGATGCGCTTGATTTTCAGCCATTCGCTCTCTTCCTAATTCACAGACCATACTGAACTCCATGCACAAGTACCAGCCCCGGTTTCACATAGTGCGGGCCAACGACATTCTCAAGCTTCCATACAGCACCTTCCGGACGTACGTGTTCCCCGAGACAGACTTCATAGCGGTCACCGCCTACCAGAACGACAAGGTAGGGTGGGGAAGGGCTGCTTTGGAAAGTCACCCTTGCGCCGATAGAGGGACCCGCTCCTGCTTCCACTGAATTCGGTGTCAGCTGCGGATCGCTCCCGCGAGGAGGGCTCCAGCGGTGGGGAACGGGAAAAGCCCCTCCGAGGTCCTTGTCCCTCTGCCACCGACTAAGATTAGCCTGTGGAGCTTGCGGTTGGTCAGGTTTAAGAGGCCAGCGATTTGAAAATCGGGGTTGCTAAATTGGGGAAGATACAAATCAAAGCCTGGCGTTAATTGCGCGCGTGTGTTTTCTTACTCCTGGCTGAAACGCGCTGCTTCGACTCAGACCCCTTCTGGGGGAGTGGGAGGAAAGGGGGAGATTGAACAGACAGGTCCCCCAGGTGAGGAGGCAGGAGGCAACTGGGTTTCCTTCTTATTTTAGCTCCTTTTTGGTCCTTTGGACCTTTTTGCGCTGTGGCTTTCAGACGGGAGCTAGGAATGATGAACCTTTCGGTGGGATTAGGCAGGGAGGCAGCTTTTGTGGAGGATCCCAGCGAAATGTCAAAGAAGAAAGGCTAATTCAAGATCTTTCAAGAGGAACCAGGTTTAGCCTTTCGTTCACATGGGGGGAGATGCCAGAGAACAGAGCGCCGTTTTGGAGACGGCCGGGAAATGGGGTTTGTTAGACTTGAACGTTTCAGCGCCTCCATCCACCCTTCCCGAAGAGGTTGGGGTTTTTCTTCGCCCCCCTTACCCAAAAGCTGACCCACACCTCCACGCCTGGCTGCTGATGTTAATTGACAGGCCTGTCGGAGGGGCCTGGTGGGCTTGTTTCCATCGTAAAGTTTATGGCACAGAGTCACAATCGATTAAAGAACACTTAAGATCCGGCGTCGCGCCGCGCCACCCAGTGCAACTGGGCGCTTGTTCCAGCCCGCTTCTTTATGATGGGCTCCTTGCACTAGGGAAACACCCCCCAGCTGAGCAAAACAACCCCCCCAAAAACAAACACCCGGTTGCCTCCTGCAGCTTTGCCAGCTGGGAGCCAGTTCTCCTTGGCTAGTCACCTTTTCTTCAGAGCAAAAGCATGCTTTTGCAAGGCAATTCTTTAAATGGATCAGTGCACTTGAAGGTAGATGGGCGAGTGGAGGGGGGGCACTTTAGGGCTGTAAAGGGGGCAGGTATATTACACCTGCCCTGCTAGGTACGTTCTTCCCTGCTGTCTGTTGGCACAAAATAAAAGCTGCTTGGTGGGGAAGTTTTGGAAGTAAAAGGGGATGGAGCAATTTGTTTTTACAAAAATAATGCGGAGAAGATCAACCATGCATTTTTAAAGCAACCATCTAGGGGACATATTTCAAAAGCATGAATTATTGAGTGCCCTAATGTCGCCAGCACCAGAAGTTAGTCTCTGGGAGAGATAAGAATAGCTTTTAACCAACACAGCAATGTTTAGTCGCCATCTTCCCTCCAGGGGGCCGTGAAAAATAACTTCCTATCATTAAAACTCTATTAATAATTCAAGCCAAACCTCAGCATCATTTTTAATAAAGCATGCGGTGTGTTAAACCGGGGATTTTGTGTGTTTCAAACCGTTTGAAACAGAACCTAAATAGGACCATTCTACACCGTTGAACTTCGCAGAGCAGCACAGGGTCAACCGACCAAGCTCCACGCTTGCTCTTTCTTTTTATTTCCCATCCATTTCTAATATTTGTAGCCGCGCTGCCGTGTTAAAGGGCAATTTTACATGGATTTGCACACAGTCCAAAAATGCGTGTGTGGGGAGGGAGAGAATATTTTAACCCTTTCTGTATTAAATCTTGCCTTTAGGATCATTTATGCAGTTCATTTTTTTTCCAGATCACCCAGCTTAAAATCGATAATAACCCATTTGCAAAAGGATTCCGAGACACCGGGAATGGAAGGCGAGAAAAAAGGTAGAAATTGTTCCCTAAGTTAGAATGTTTTAGGCCAGTGGTAAAATGGATATTTCATTCTTCCTTCCTTTTGTTTTTAATATCCACAAAGGGCTATAGATATTTCAGAAGGAAGTTAGTGTAGACCCAGTGAATATTCATGGGAGCTCTCGGTCCACACACACGTTTGCATTCCGTGTTGCAAAGCGATTTCACCGTTCCCTCGCTTAATTAACAAGGTGGAAGGATGAGTGTATCCATGGGGATGCACCATAGAGATAATGTTTAGTAATTGACCTTTTTTTTTTGTTAAAGGAAACAGCTCACTCTCCCATCCCTGCGGATGTATGAGGAGCAGTGCAAACCTGACCGAGATGGGGGTGAATCCGATGCTTCCTCGTGTGAGCCTGCCCCAGTGCGGGATACGCTTCATTCTCCCTTGGGTACAGCCCTTAGTCCCCTGAGACATAATCGCAGCAGCAGAGGTAAATAGACAATTCACTCCGGAGTTCAGTCCGGATTCTTAGAACTCCTGTTTCAAAAGGAAAGCAGTGATTTTCCTTTCTTGCCTTCTCTGAATCCTGACTCTAACCTGGTTTACATCCGAAAGCCTTCCTGGGAGTCGCTTCCAATTCACAGGTGTAAGTGAGACCCCAGCATGGTTACCTGGAAAATTGTCTTCCACCCACTAGAAATTAGAGAGATTTTTTAAAGTCAAATCCACATTGGAAGATGAGGAAGAAAAGAACAGATAATTGTAATTTAAGTAACTTTCCTGCCATGGGTCAGATTTCAGGTATGTCTTGGGTCCTCATCTGGCAGTTAAATGCGTGCCACTTTTAAATCCAGATTTAAAAACACGGGGAAATGCATTCTGTCCGACTTCAGGCTGCTTGCAAATTCGGGGTTCAGAAAAGTGGGAAGAAACATGTGAACAAGGAGGTAGAGAGGTTGATCACGCCAAAATAACCGAGTGTTACCACTGCAGAAACGTAGCTAGTGTGGGAAGGGGAAAAGGCAAACCTTATTTACAACCACTAATATTTCCCTGTTGTAAATTTGAATAAGCAACAGGCTGTATAAACGTAATCATTAGGTTACCTGTGCCTTACTGGCTTTCAAATCTCCTATTTGGAGGGTTAGGAAAGGTTGAATTTAACTCCTCTACACAAAAATTCATAATTTGGAGAGGAAAGGACATCCAGATTGAACCTGAGGGCTAACATCTAGTAAATGAAAATAAAAACTCATCAGCTCGCACTCACTGTAGCTTTCAGATCCAGTGTTTGGCATTGACACACTCGGTGATTTGCTGCTTTCAAAAAAAATCCCTTTAATCTATTTTAGGGCTTTGGCTTGCAAAAACGAATGAAATTGCAGAAATATTATTTACCTAACATCAGGGTTTATGACACACCTGCCCTCTTCGCTTTCCAGCGCAATCCGTTCAATCGGCAATGAATACAGACCGCAAGCTAAGAAGTTTCATTTCAGATGCCTCACACTTTTTTCTTTCTGAATCACAACTAGTCAGATATTGTGTAAATCCGGAGGTGTGAAATTGCCTGCCAAGATGGGAGCTTTGCTATAGTCATCTCATACTCCAGGGATTCTTGGATTCATTGTCTATTCTGTCATGAAATATGATTCAATCAACTATTTTTCTCTCCTAAATTTTGTGGGGTGGTGTTCTTTCTTTATCGGGTTTTTTCCAGGACAGATCATTATATACTTATTTCATGGTGATTTCACCTGGACAACCACCCCCCTTTCTCATATGTCCATTCACAACCGTATGCCTTGACACTGCACCTGGCTACAAAACAAATGCAGCGATTAACTCCTAACAGGGAACGAACCCCTTCCTCTCTCCGCGGCTTGTTGCGTTGTTTCGCACGGGCAGAGCCCACCCTGAGCGAGGCAGAGCAGAGTGAAGGATGTGAAGCCAGTGGGTGCGAGGCTGTGATATGTATTTTGGTCCCCCTGGCAAAGAAGCTCTTCCTGTCTGGCAAAGCAAAGCTGAACCGGTTTCCCCACAGTAACCCGTTTAGAAAGGTCTAATTCTCCCCCTCAAATATAGATTTAACTTCTTCCCTTAATGAGCTTCCCCCCAAAAGGTGGCGATTTTAGCAGTCACCCCCGACGCGCACTTTATTCGGTTACACAGAGCTGCGCGGGGAAGGCAGCTCGCAGTGGGCCCGGCAATCAAAAGGGGGTGCGGAGGGGGAGCGTGGAGGCGTTTGCTCCGTGGGGCAGCGTCTGGGAGCAGAGGGGCCGGGGTGGGTCTCACGGCTCTGCCCCTCGCTGCCTTGCAGAGGAGAAGTCGTGCCCGGAGAGCGACCCAGAGCTGGAGAAAGGCTCCGAGGAGAGGCCGGCCCGCGGACCCAGCCCCGGAGCGGCCGAAGCCAGCCCCCGCAACAGCCCCCGGCCGCCGGGGCGAGCCAGCCCGGAGAAGCCCAAGGGCGGCGGCGCGGAGAAGGACAAGCCGGAGGGGCGGCGGAAAGAGCCGGAGCCGCCCAAGAAGGAGGCAGAGGGCGGCGGGCTGCCCAAGGAGACCTTCGCCCCGCTGCTGGTGCAGACGGACAGCGCCGCGCACCTGAGCGCCGGCCAGCTGCAGAGCCTGGCGCTCTCGGGGCTGCACGGGCAGCAGTTCTTCGGGCCGCTCGGCGCCGGCCAGCCGCTCTTCATCCACCCGGGCCAGTTCGCCGTGGCGCCCGGCGCCTTCTCCGCCATGGGCATGGGCCACCTGCTGGCCTCGGTGGCCGGCGGCGGCGGGCTGGAGAGCGGAGCCCTCCCCACGGCGCCGGGGGCCGCCTCCGCCTCCCCGTTCCCCTTCCACCTCTCGCAGCACATGCTGGCGTCTCAGGTAAGCGGGGCTGGCCCCGGGCCCCTCTCCCCCCCCAGCCGGGCCCCCTCTCCCGCCCCTCAGCCCCCCCCTTCTACCTCCAACCGGGCCCCCTCTCCCCCCCCAGCCCGGGCCCCATTGCATCCACCCTCCCGCAGATTTACCCCCCCACCTTGCCCCCATTTCATCTCCCCAGCATCGTGCCCCCCGCAGTCGCACGCCCTGCTCTCCTCGGCTTGGCCTTGGATGCAGCTGGGATGTGAGCCCTTCTCCCCAGCCTTGGCAGGGCCGCTGGGTTTTCACCCTTTCCTGCCCCCCCGCTGATTGACCTGGGTACAGCGTTGCCGGCCCCGCCGCCCCCCTAGATCCCTCTCGGCTTTTCCCCTGGGCGGGACACGGGAGGCTGGTGGGTCCCACTGAAGGGGGGCAATGTTTCGGCCCCTGCTATTCAGGGAGCGGGGCCAGGAGGGGGCTTGGGAATCAATCCGGGGAGCCGCAGAGTGGGGCAGACCCAGTGCTTGATCCCCACCCGCTTTCCTTCCGGGGAGCGCTGCTGTCCCTCTGTTTACACGGGGGCCCCTTTATGTCCATGCGGGACATTTGTCTCCGGCCAGTAACTCCTCAGCCCCTGGGTCCCTTTGTCCCTGTACCGCTCTCCTCCGTTTACACGGCAGAGGGGGGTGCCAGGCCCTGGCTCCGCCTTTAAAAGCTCCCTGGCAGCCCCTCCTTTTTTACAGGGAATAAAAGGTCTCCCAGCCCGGGTTAGCCTTTCCCCCCGGGCCGCCCTGCTCGGGGCCATCCGGATCCGGGCCGCTTAGCCAGGGGGAAGCTTTGGGTCAAACCTCAAGGGTTTGTGCGGCTGGCGCCGCCCCAGCTCGCTGCCCGCTGCCCAAAGCAGAGGAGGGCCGGGGGGTGGGTCTGCCCACTGCCGGCACTGGGAGTAAGATCCAGCCTATGTCCATGGGCCAAGGAGAGCTGTGGCATCTTCAAACTGGCTCCTGTTGCACGGGGCGGGCCAACCCCCCTGATGACGAGGCGCCAAGATGCCATGTAAACGCTCCAGTGGATCGGTCCTGTTGAATTGAGGCGATTACACGGGGGGTGATGCCGGGACCGGGAGACACGCTAAAGCTGGGCGAGGGTCACCTGCTGCTTCTCTCAGCCCGGTGCAGATGTGCCCAAGGCGTAGCCCGCTTGTGGGGTACAGCGGCTGTGTCTCCTGTTACCAGGCTAATTGCCCCGGATCGGTGCGGAGCAGATGTCCCAGGTCTCTTCCCTTCTCTGGCCCGGCTCTGATAACCCTCCAAGACCTTTTAGGAAGTTCAACGGCTTCTCTTGGCCACCTCCTAGTCCCTGGTCAGCGCCCCGACCTCAGCAATTCGGTTTAGGTGCCCGGGAGCGTGTGAGCAGGCGGCTTCCCTTCCCCGGCCCCTGACGTGTGAACCTATTTGGGCCGAGCGTGGGGAGGGGGGTGTTTGATTTGGGCCGGACGCTGGGAATGGTTGGGACTGTTGATCAGCAGCCAGGAGGCCCCTCGTCTGTGGCCTTGGGTGGGATGAAAGGAGGGAGCGGCCGAGCCCTAGAGGGCAACCCCTGGCAATTCGGAGCCAGAAAGGCTCCGTTTCCACTGGCTGCGGAGTTCCACTTGGGGGCTTGCGGAAGGCCAGAGGGGAGAGACTCGCTGGAGCCATCAAACCCCTGCTCCCCTGGCCGTGGAGCCCCCCCTTTGGCAAAGGTCCCAGGCAGCTCGCCCCTGGTTCGCTGGCTGCGGGGGATCCCCCCCAGCTGTGAGGTCGCCAGCTCCACATGCCCCCCCTGCATCGCCCCTTGTCTCTGTCTCTCTTGCAGGGAATCCCGATGCCCACCTTTGGGGGGCTCTTCCCGTACCCCTACACCTACATGGCCGCTGCCGCCGCCGCCGCCTCCGCCATGCCTGCGACCACCGCCGCCGCCAGCTCCCTGTCCCGGAATCCCTTCCTCAGCAGCTCCCGGCCCCGCCTGCGCTTCAGCCCCTACCAGATCCCGGTCACGATCCCCCCCAGCACCAACCTCCTGACCACCGGGCTGCCCGCCAGCCTGAATCCCGGCTCGGAAGGCTCCAAACCCGGCAGCAGCAGAGAGTCCAGCCCGCTGCCCGACCTCCCTTTGCACAAAGCCGGCAGCCAGAGGGGCTCCCTCTCCCCCAAAAGCTCCCTGAAAGAGTCCATCAACGAACTGCAGAACATCCAGAGACTGGTCAGCTGCTTGGAGAGCCAAAGGGAGGTGTCGCCCGGCAGGGAGTCCCCCAAGTGACTGGCCGAGCTGCCAACACGCCAGCCCCAAGGGCTGAGAAGCACTGGGATTTTGTACAGCACAGTATAAATATTTATTAACAAGGGGGGGAATGGGAGGGGGGCCAGGCAGGTAAAGACAGGGAAACAAGGCAGATCAGTGCAGGCACCCACACAAAGCAGAGGCCACGCGAAGGAAAATATCCCACAGCCAGGAGAAATGATGGGACCCTGGCCCCTCTCTGGTCCTGCCCAGGTCCAGGAGAACAGAACGGATAGGAGCAATCCAGGAGCAAATCTGGAGCGTCCTTCCCTCCCTTCCACCGGTGTGGACTCCCCGTAGATCTGGAAAAGCGAAAGGATTCCAGCCCATCTTAGTGTAACGTCCTTGATCAGTGGATAACCCAGACCCCCCAGTTCCATGATGGCGAAGGAATGTACCAGTGGTCCTCTCGAGAGACTGTGGGAAAAGGTGACTGATGTTTTCTAGAGGGACTGATTTCTGAAGGGAGGAAGATGCTTTCACCCCCTCCTCCTCGCCTAAAACAGACGATTTTGAAGAGGGGAAAAAAATCTGGCAGAGCCCAGTGACAATGGACACGTGTGTACCCTGATTTTTTTTTGGGGGGGGGGGATCTGTCTTCAGCTCAGTTGCATCCACCACTGAGTTCAAAGGCCACCAACACTCAAAACTGGTGCAGGCAGCGTCACATGGCGGTTTTGGAATCTACCTGTGTACCAGAGAAATATTTATGAAATAAATGATAATTTGTGTAAATAAGCTATAAGGATCCCAGAATATGCAAATTGGTATTAATTTATTCAGTTGTACATTGGTGTGTACATAATATTTAGAGTTTAACTCATCGCATTTAATTTTTTTCATTTTACATGAACATATATATTGTAAATGAAAAAAATATTTAGCTCTTTGTGATTGAAGGAGATCTTGGTTTCTTTAACTGTGTTTTAAAATGTTGTTTATCCCGCCTGTTCTCTAGGACAATCATGTGCCATCAGTATACACTTTTCAGTCATTAAGATCGGAGTTCAATTATTTAAGGGACTCAACGAAGAAAAAAAAAAAGATCCCAAATGTAATGAAAATACCTTTACAGAGCGGGGTATAGGAAATGCAGGAACAAACCTCAGGTTTTTATTTTTCACTCCAGAACAAACAATATAATAAATTTAAATATCACATGGAGTGTGCGCTACATTTGTTTCAAAACAAACATATACCTGATTTGAGATGTGCTGGCTATTCGGGTATCTCTCTGTTCATTTTTTGATGAATTCTCTCACATCTTTCAATAAAAAATATTCGGAGACGCTTGGCCAGTTTCCTGGTTTTGATTTCGCCTTGCATTGCAGAAGGAGCCTGGTTTGGTCCAACTTCGGGGGTCGACCCCACCCCCGAGAAACCTGACTATCCCAGCAAGGACGTTGATTTCGGAGTGGGTCCTGATTGCCCCCAGAAATCAAGACCACTAACCGCTCTCGTTTTGTGGCAGGGCTGCATACAACAGTCTTCGCACTATCGAGGCTGAAACTAACTAACCCCCCGCGGTGTAGATGCCAGAGCTGAGCCCGCATTGACGCAGGTGCTCAACTTGAGCAGGGCCGATAAGTCACGTGGGAAACATGAAACAGCTGCAGGAGTGTTCTCAGGGCCAGGTGGCTTCACTTGGTGATTAGCCCCCCGAGTGGCTGAGGAGGTAGGTGGCTGGTTCAATGTCCCCGCACCTTTGCCTCCACATTTTGGGTTTTTTTTACGTAAATCCTTGGCCCAGGAGGAATCGAGCTGGTAGGGGCAAAGCGGGACCATGCCTGTGTGCAGGGCCTTTCCTTAGCTGTTGCCCAGTCCTCTGTTCTCTGCAGGTCTGTGCTGAAGGGGGCCCACGTGCGAGGCATGAAAAGCCTGGCCCGCGAGTGAACGGCCCCGATTCGTGGATCCACCAGCCCCGCGGCTTGAGTAAGTTAAACCGCCCCCTAAAGGCTTTGCATCTTCCACGGGGAGACTGGCTTCGCTTGGGCCCGTTTCTCTCTCCGCTCGGTGTGATTGGCAATGGGGGGATGTGCAGAGGGCCTGGCGCCGAGCCTGCGCGCCCGCGATTCGTGGTGCGCGGGGAGGACGGCAAGGCGGCAACGCACGGCCACGCCCGTGGGGTGGGAGCGAGCCCGACGCGGACAGAAAGTCTCATTTCGAGCCGCAGCCGCGGATCGTTTCCAGCCGCGGCCGGGCCCCGTTTGGCTGCTGGAAGCGCACGCGGGGCATCAGATCGGAGCCCCCTCGCCCGTGTCCGCTGCGGCGGCTCTTTGCAAAGGCGCTCGGCTGCGGCGCCTGGTTTAGTTGCAAACGTGCTTCCCCCGCGAGGCCGCCTCTTCTTTTCCCGCCCTTCCATTTGTGTGTCTCTGCCGGGGGCTAGCTGGAAACCCCCCCCCAAGACACCCCGGAGCGGGTTTTATTAGCGAAATGCTCCTGGGGGGGGATCTGGGGCCACCCTGGGGGGTGGGAGCGATGTAGAAAACGGGGGGCGCGGCCCCCCGCCCGGGGGACAGCGCAGAGCCCCGCGGGCCGCCCCGCGCTGGGGGCTTCCCCTTGGCCTCGCACCCGGCGCGAGGCGCGGCGCCCGCAGGTGCGCGAGACGCGCTGAGGGGGCGGTTGCGCCGCGCGCGCCCTGCGGCCGCCGCCGCCTTCCCGCCCGCGGGCGCGAGGCGCGACCCCCGCCCCCCCCCCC
>ML675623.1:16044281-16377914 GCA_007922155.1 Mesoclemmys tuberculata
CTGGTCCCATTGCCCCCCGCAGTCCCCCAACGGGGGGGGGGGCCTCCCCGGGCTTTGAGAAGAACCTCCCGCCTTTCTGGTAAAGGCCTTTCCTCACCAATTACCTGTTCCTCCCCCGCGGGGATGGATTAGCCGCGTGGCTGGTGCTGGGGGGGGGACTCCCAGTGGCTGGGCGGCTGGCAGTGTGGGGAGCCCTCTGCTGGCCAGATGAGTTAGCAAAAGGTAGGTTTAACCCCCCCACACTGAATTTTTTGCTTGCAAACTGGAGATATTCTAGGCAGCTGCCAGGTCAGTGTGTTTCATGTATACAGTTGGTGCTTTTTTTTTGGTCTGGTACAGTAACCATTCCCCACGCCAGGGTCTGTATTTCACTTCTGCCGGATCTTCCTTAAACTAGCTCCAGTATCCTCAAATTCTCTCTCAAAACCCCCAGCGCGTTCGATAACCGGTCCTTCAGATACGTCGGCTGTGGCAAGTGTCTTGTCCTGCGTAGTTGTTTTACATTTGCGGCCTTCCGAAATTCTCATTGAAAACAAATTTAGATGGCTTCAGGGATGAAATGTTTCAGCATTTGATTTGAAAATGGTCAGATTCGATGAGGGTCACCACGTGGGGCCTACGATAATAAGAATGGTGGCGTTCCTGGTGCAGTGGTGTTAACGTGAAACTAATGTGCACTGTAACATGTTTGACTCTTACTATGGTATCTAAAATTGAGTAATGGCCTAAAACTGAGTAATGGCTCCCCCAGTTTGGACATCACTTTCATGTGGGGAGGGTAATGAAGTTACTGAAACAGGCTCTCACAATTATTTCTGAATAAATATAATTCAGGATGGGTAATATCTTGAGTCTGTTTTTCGAAAGTATATGGACTATACTATAAGCAAAAACACTTAAGCACTGCTTTGTTGTTATATTTACATTAAGCAGAGAAGGGTGGCTTGAGGGGGAGACAAGGAAGGTAGGTTTAAAATAAATATCTGCAGGGAAATCTCTCCTGTTCACATCCCCCAGATTCAAGAATAGAGCCATCAGATCTATTCTGAGGTTCTGGCTGGTAAATGTTTAAATGTTTGCTTCCTTCTTGGAGTGAATTTTTGTTGTTGAGATACTTGGGGTAGAAGGCTCCAGGGCTAGGCAAAGACTATTTCTAGACTGGCTGTGTATATCAGGAAGTTCCTCTATATCCTTCAGCTAGGAAAGGAATAGGATGTCCTTTACATTTTCCTTGCAAGAAACCATTCCACGGGAGCCAAGCTAAAGGAAATGGTGCTCCTTTACTGCCTGACTGACGTTGCAAGGAGAACTATGCAGGCAAAGCCCCCCATAAAGTAAATGGGCTCTACATAGGCCCAGGTGTCTGCCCAGGTGGCACTCATTGCAGAATGGGGGCCAGGTCTACGCTGCTACAGGGTCTGGTCGTGAGGAATTGTCAGCATCCAAAAGCTCCCACCTATTTCGAATGGGGAGGGTACCGGTGCTCTGTACCTCCACGGATCAGGTCCTAACTAATTGCAGTGCCTTCAGGTTTAGAGGCCCATCTTCCTCATGCTGAAATCAGTGATCACCTCCCACTGACCACAGTGGAAAGAGGATCTGTCCCTTCACACTGGTGTAGCTGAAGACAGACTCTGACCTGAGGTGTATAACGGCTCAGCAGTTAAGCAGTACTTACTCAGGCAAAACTCCATGGAAGTCAAGCGCACAGGATAGAAAACCTGAAAGCGTGACATCCCAGAGAAGCTTGGCTCCTACTGCTTACCAAGGGGTGTGTGTGTATTTTTCATTTGTGGCAGTGTAAGGTGTCCCAGAAAGAACAAATCTGCCTCTCTCACAGCCGGGCAGAAATTGTAGCCATTGCTAAATCCTGCATTTAAACAACTAAACTAACAACGTAACTGTTGGCTACACCCTGCCATGTCACATTGCTCTGGTCTGACACACCCTGTGATATAACCTTGGTATGAAGTGACAATGGAGATGCATGCAATTCTGCTTCCCCTAACTCTGCTTTGTACTGGCTCTTGTGTGCTCCAATGATTGTTCCATCGATCTATTTGGAAGTCCCCGACCATACTGGTATTTAAGCACCTCACACAATATTATTACTATACATCACGCTCTCTGGCCAAACATTTCCAAGGTGAGTAGGGACTTCGGATGCCTCAATATTTGGGATGTGCAATGTGAAAAATGTTAAAGGACTTGATTTCCACCCTCCCCCCTTCCCAGGTTGATTTCACTTTCTGAAAATCAAGCTTGTTTAATGTGTCTCAAGTGGGGCACCTAAATTTACTAAAAACTCTTGAAAATCGTGGACTCAGTATGCATAGTGCTCTGCTAGAGAGATGCAAATAGATTCCTGCCCTGAAGATCTTGCCTCATGGGCACACTCCTATATATACAGGTGGAGCCCTTCATCAGCCCAAACAGAGCACCTTGATATTGTAAATGCTTATATACAGGCACATGCAACTTTGTTCTAGGCCTACAGAACGTAGTAGAGCTATACATTATGCGCGTAAAGTTACATGCTTATGTGGTGGTAGCCTCCGAGTCTATATCCTGGCAAAAAACAGGAGGAGGAGATGCCAGCACGTGGGAGAGGATGAAGTTCTGTGATTTGGGAGGCTAGTAAATGGAGTTCTCTAGCATTATAACTTAAGTGTAGTCTTTTATATTATGTCACTAATATGTGATGTTAGAACAAAGGGCACAGGTATACATAAATGAGACTGTAAACAGGTTTTAGACAGGAGAGAATATATTGGTCCCCTTAAAACTGTGGCATCAACAGTGTTACAGTGTTGCAACTGAGCATATTGTTTTCGAGGGGGCGTACACATGCTTTTCTGCTCAGGATCTAGTCTAACAAAAAATTAGTAATCCTCTATTAATTTGAAAGATGGCCCAAAATGTGTCCAGACTTGTTTGCTTTTTAAACTGTTTAGTTTTTATTCACAAGAACAGGGTAAAAGCTGCGAAAATACCTTTTGTGACTATTTATTCGACTATTTGAACAAATTTGAGTCACTGAGTTGGTGTTTCTTTCAAGGCAATTAAGTTTTATTACTGGAAATGTTTATGGAAAGTGAATTTTAAATGCTTTTCACCCTGAGCATTCATCCCAGAAATCAAGTTGACACACACATCAGAACAGAAATTAGATCATGCCTTATAACCAATGGCAGCAAAGCCAAAAGATTACATTTTTAACAGCAAACCATGGAGTAAATGAAAGCCCAAAAATACACTGCCTAAATTGGACTGATGAATAAATCAAGAAAAATCATACCTGCTGTGTGATTCTTCCTGGATAACAAAAGGGACAAAATCATTTGTAATTTACTCCACTATTAACTTGCTTCTAATAACACCTCTAGTAAAATTACCCACTTGAACTTGAAAATGTATAATGATTCAGCAGGCAGCATGGTCTGGAGGAATGAGATGGCATGCGAGGCAGGAGTAAGGCTTTCTGATTCTCACTCTGTCACTGCCTCGTTGCGTGGCCTTGGCCAAGTCGCTTTTCCTTATCTAAAACCAGAGCTGATTTGGGGGAGGTTTTCTGGCAAGCCTGATGGTGATGCTCACCCACCTGCCTCCCAAAGGCATTGGGTGGGTTTAACTAATCCGTGACCTGCAGTGCTCTGCATAGATGAGCCGCACGTTATCTGGGCTAATTCACCTTCATGTTTATAGCATTGCAACTGCTCTGTAGGTATCCTGGGTTCGGCTGTTTGTTTTTAGCCCTGCAGAATAGACGTCCATGTAAAGCATATGGGGAAGTGGGAGGAGAGGAGGGATTGGAGGTTGGTTTTAGAGGAGAGACTGCAACGAAGCACTGATCAGAAACCTGTTCTGCTTCCCACACCCTCACCCCTTTATGAAGGGGACAAAGAACTCCTGCTGACTCTGGATTATCCCAGGCCCAGGGTGCACAGGGCGAAGCCGGAGAGCAGACACGGGCTGTGCCTGAAGGCAGGGCATGTCTCCAGGCAGAGGGTAACGGCCCTGGACGCAAACTCGGAGCCTCTTCCTCCCTCCTGAGCTGCGAGTCTCATTGTTCTCCTCTCCCTGGCCTGAAGGGTTAAAGCTGGCTGGGAAGCCAGGAGGGTGGGAGCTGGACGCCTAGCCGCTCTGGCAGCAGACAGCTCTTTGTCCTGGAGCTGGCGCCTGACGCCTGCCTGCCGGGCCCAGTACACTGCCTCCCCTCGCTGGGGACAAAGGCAGCGCGGGGAGATCCCTCAAGCTGCAGCTCCCAATTAGGAAGCTTCTCTCCTGTTTTCTCCCTTCCATCTCTCCGCCCTGGTCACACAAGTCTCATTGAGTGGCCCAGCCATTGTCCCAGCCTGTTCTCTTCAATTAGCAATGTGGGCCTTTGGAGCTCACGCTCCAGGAGAGAAGAACTCTTTGTCTCCAGCAATCAATCGGGGATCAATAGACAAAAAGGTCTGTCGCAGGGATACAGCAGGTTACTAATGACACAAAAAGGCCAAGTCAACTGGCTTTAACCCTTCAGGCGCTAATGCGAGCAAGGGCAGAGCCGGCTTACCGAGGCAAACGCCTAGCTTCAGCCCCACTCGGAGGGAGGTTGTTTGTTTGCTTTTTGGGGGGGAGGGCAGAGAGGGAGAAGGCGATCACTTGTATTATAGGATACATCTAAAACATTGAAATGACTAGTGTGCCATCAACTCCACATACACATGGCCCTATATGACCCACAGTCTATGTGTAGGGCTGATGGCTCACCAGTTGTTTAAATAGTCTATATGTAACTCCTTGGTGGACACACGCTTCCATAATGCATTCAGATGGGACTTGTGAGATGTATGTATATGTAATACCAATAGGTGTACAGAAAGCATTTTCCTCAAGTTTAGTGTATTTGATACAAGCACACATTGAGTGTATAAGTGTATGCAGGGCAAGTTACGGACCGAAAGCTTTGGATTAACTCCAGCCTATGTATGGGAAAGATACATTGCACATGTATAAATACTGCTGTTAATAAAAATCTTTGGGCGCATATAAGGTTAGAATGCAAATGTACACAAAAGGCTTTTTGGTCACTTTCTTTGCATCTGTGTTTTGAAGCTATGAAAATCTATACTTGAGGCAAAATACCTTCAGATCGCCTTCATGCACATGCATTTGCTTACAGGAATGCCTCTGACATGTGCCATAGAAACATCACAGCTAACGCAGACTGGGATAGGAGTAAATTGAAGTTCACTGAAGAACACTGATAATATGCGTGCTAAATAGCGTCCTTTGTTAAATAGGGATACGCTTTCTTTGTGGAATGCTTCGGCACATCGGTTGTTTATGCTTCAAAAGCACTAAAATTGAATTCTGTACGGGGCTCGGGATAAAGGGAAATAGAGAAAAAGAGACTGTGCTAAACCTATATTTGTAAAGGATACTAGAACAAAATGCAGCCCAGAAAAAGAAGGTGTTTCAGTAGCCATTTCACTCTGCTAAAACCATTGTGGAGTGAAACTGATCAGTAACAACATTCATGTATGGTAACCATGGCATTAAAGGTACCCACCATTCATAACTTCGAACTCATTGGGTGCTGGTGTTTAAGGTATTCTCCCTTTATTTGTATTTCCCTGGGTGTTTCTTGTGTGCCAGGAGAAGATGAAAGAAATACTATTGAAATCCAGCAACCATAAACTAGATTCAAAGGAGAGAATTGACTTGAAAGCTTTTTACATCAGTGAAAACCAAAAGCTGTTTAGAAAATAGTGCTACCATTCTCTCCTCCCCTCCCCTCCCCCCCATAATTCCTTCCCCCTTAATTTCTCTCACAGAAACGTATATTTCCCTCTACGCATGTTATCAGGATTGCAACACTTTGCTGAGCTGTTTCTTTTGTTAATAAATCAAAGTTATTTAAGGGATCTGGAGTGCCCGCAATTCCAGCACTTGCTTTTACCATGGTCTCTTCTGGTTAAAGTAGATTCTCCCTCCTCTTTTGTTCCCTAATTACTAATCCAGGGGCAAGGTCATTAGGTTGAGACCCTTTAAGATTTCTTTGGTCTCCTTTAAAAATAATGCTTGTTAGCAGGACAATAATGGCCATTTCAATTGACCAGAGATTAATCTCGGGCAGAGCACTAATTCAGACGTCAGTCAAGAAGAGGAGTTACAAAAGGTTACATAAATTTAGGGCAGTTAAAGAGATACCAAGTTTTGCCCAAGGCAATAAAGGGGGCAGATATCGCTCAGCAATGACATAGCCTATGCAGAGCAAGCGAAAGGGGGTTTTGCAAAATAGATTAGAAAGGTGGGAAAATGTATATTGAAATGGGATTAATCAATTGCAGTGGGCTCAGATTCTGTCAGTTGCCTGTTGGGAAATTCCCCATGTCCTACAGGGCTTGCTTGTGTCACTCACCTTTGTCAGTGTGTGTCTATAGGAATAGTTATTGCATCCTGCCCTGGTTGTACTAGTTGTGGCTGACAATCCAGCTTCAGTGGCTTTTACCATGTTCAATAACTGAATCAGCACAGGAGATTTTTGTTGGACCTTGCAGATTTTGTGTGGGGGTCACTTCTTTTCTATTTCTCGGTGAATGGGCTTGGGGGCGGGGAGAGGCTTAGGCTGGAAGGCGTTTTGTTTCTTTTTGCTATGCACTTTAGTTTACTCCCTGCTGTAGGGAAACGTTTGTTGACTTTCAAGCCTCAAAGGGTGCCCCAAACAAACCAACACATAACAAATGTGAGCTTCAGCTTATCCATAGCATTGAGGTCTTGCACTGGTCAGTATGAACTGTACAGTCCTTTTCTATGGAAAACCAAATGATACTGTCTGGCTTTCAGTGCCAACTAGCAAGCAAAACTGAACTGAAATCTGACGGAAGCACAGGGGAGACAATGCTTGATCTTAACCTGCTCTTGCAGCATTGTGAAAGAAGCCTGTGCTCCAGGCAGATGATACATACATATCCTAAACTCCAGAACTCTGTTTGCTTTTTGTTAGCAATAGCCACTGTTTGGAGAATGTAAGCACCTGGCTTTCTCAACTGTCCAGCACCCAAAGCTCCAGCTGAAGTTGATGGAAGCTTAATACTCTGGATCTATGCTTTTATCATACAAACCATGGGAAATAAAAACACCGGTAATCCTATACAGGGTGGTATCAATATACCCCGTGTACAGATCTTTGAGTAACACAATGACGTTTGTTTGCAGATGAAGAGGATTTGAGTCCCCACTGGAAGTGGCTGAATCTACTGTCTGACAAAAACTAGATTTAGATTCACAGTTGTAACTAGGATCTGGGATATAGTAGATATAGCATGAATTGTGCTTTGATCTTGAGCTAATGACTTGGGTTTAAAAAAAAACCCTGTTTACTTAAACATAAAGCTTATTATTAGCAAAAAGAAACATTTGTTCTGTCTTTGCTCTAAGAACAGGATGTTTGAGGGGAAAGGGGAGTCTCTCAGTTTATTTAAATTATTTATAAATGCTGGTGGCAGTGTATGAGATCTGTATCTTCTTAAGTCTTAACTTATATATACTGTATATCTCCAAATTAAACAGGAATTCCTATGAACTTTCCCAGAGAGAGATGCTGCTGTGACATGTTATTTAGAAAATGAAGACTTCATGTTCCAACATGATTAGCGAATATGTCCCAAGAGGGTTTTTTTTTAAATGTCAAATAGTAAAAGGTTGCTGTCTGTTGGGATGAATGCTCTAAACTTCTAACCTGAAACTGTGGAAATCTTTAGTGCATTTCTTCCCAGAATCAGTACACAGAAGTTTTCAGCTCAGAATGTGACAGGCTTATTCTGACTTGCTTTGAGTAGGGGCTGGACCAGATGTCCTCCTGAGTTCCCTTCCAACCCTCATCCTCTATGATGTAGAAAAGGAGGAAATAATGTAAACTTTAAATTATTCTAAAACCCAAGGATTTAGATCCTAAAACCCAAGCTCTCTCTCCTGCTTTCAGAAACTAGATCCTCTCCATTCTTCCTTGAACTCTGCTCCTAAAGCATCTAGGGAGAGACCCCAAGTCACTTTCTTCCTAGCAATGATCTTTAGAAGTTGAACCTACTCTAGGTCGACAGGGAGGAAACCGGTTTTGCAGCCCTCCCTGCTATAGCCATGTAAAATTCTGCTTTTTACACACCACCACCATATCTTGATTTTGACTATTTAGACCCTGACCGTATTTTTCGATCCACTCACATTAACAGAAGACTCCTCCCGGTTTGCCAGATGATTACAGGTGCCATTTGCGGTCAAATCTGCATAGGGAACCTTGTTGTCGTAAAGCGCTTTAAATCGGTGCGGGTTTTCGGCCCCATGTACTGCTGCAGACGAGATCAAATAGCCCAAAGAAGAAATTTTCTGCAGAAAACAATTCCATATTTCCCCACCAGATGTCGCCCGATGTCAAAGTCCGAGATGGCTGGACAGTTTTGTGGAACACGTGCAAATTTAAGGTTCACTGCACATACATGTATTTATTTCCCTGAAGGTACACGAGGATGGTGGTGGGTGAGAGAGGTGCCTCTTTACAGCTGTTACCAAGCAATAGTTTTAACACGTGGCTTTCTTAGAATTGTTTAAATACCTTTAAATAGCCCTAGCCCTGAAATCCTAAGGCAGATTCTTCAGTATCTTTACTAAGGGCAGCTGAGAAACCAGTGAAACGAGGTGTATTCTTGAACTGGAGTGTTCTGGGTCCTAGTGAAGAACCCCAGTTCTGACAGAACTTTCTAAAAAGCTACCTCATAAGGTAGAGAAGAAAAATGCAGCAAGCGAACTTGATTTCCTTCTGTACACACTCACACCCTCCCCTGCACACACAATCACCCTCCCACATTGGCACATGCACGCGCTAAAGTTAAAACAATACCATCGTGCAACTCTTATCTTAAATCATAATTTAGGCTCTTCAATAAGCAGGCCAATTTCCCCGAGTTCCGAGCGCTCTGCTGATTAAACGGGAGCTGTTGGGTAACAGGACTCTTAAAAAAGCAGCACACTTATTTAGGAGTGGGTTTTAGGCTCTGTTTTTTCAGAATCTTATCCTAAAATCCCTCCTGCGTACATGCACTTATTTTCCTTAGCTATGTGCTCTCAATCCCATGCATGCTTGCTGACAATCAGTCTGCTCACCACATTCAGAAGCCAGACCTCTCCTCCTTTTATTACAATAACTTAATCTCAGATTTACTCTACCCTCAACAAGTTAACAGTAGAATCAAGTACTATGCTGCATTACCCCGTCTCTCAGGCAGCCCAATGCTGACGTCTTTGATTGTACAATTTAATTCTGATTAATACAGAGATTGCTTTGTCGTCATGTTTTGTCCTGTTGTAGCCAAGGATTGCACATTATAACAGTTGATCAGATCAACCTAAAATGGAATTATTAACAAATATTTAGTCTTGAGACAGTGATATGTGAAGACACAAAAGGCGATCACTAAATAGACCTGCTACATGTTGGATTTAGATAATTTAAAACAATATGGACTTTATGAAATTATCTAGGCCTTGAGATAAAATCACTTTAGCTTTTGTTCCTGGTCTCAGGTTGGCATGGTGTATAATATTTGTTTTTCTAAGATTTAGTTACTCTTTTATTAACAGCTTTATTTAAAAAAAAAAAGCAAAATGTTTTCCTGTCATCTGAGTACTTGGTGGCCTTTGTGAAATGAGTTTCTTTGGGTCTCGGTCCAGTTCTATTGAGGTGCAGATGGAATTGGGTGGACAGAACATTTTAACCACTCTTGAAAAGTTATCACTACTTGGATGGAATGTGATTAAGCTGCTTGATGACTATTACTGCATGATAAAACTGTGATGGTTTAAGATGGGAAATAAAGAATTGTTTCATAAATCAAAAGTACAAGGGGAGCAGAGTTTAAAGTTAAGGCTGGAATTCCATTCTGAATGAACCCCATTGTGCCTAGCGTTTTAGCCCAGGATGCAGAGGTAGGGTCCGTGGCTTTCTGATTGTGGGTTTTTTACTGTTCTCAATCCAGTTTAACTAAATTCATAACAACCTTCTGAAGATGTTTTCTCCCTCTTCCAGTTCCTTGTCTGTCTCACTTACTATACTTTCCAGCTTTGGGCTCCTGGACTCACTTTCTTGCAAACCAAAAATAAGATCCATCTACCAGAGCAAAACTGACGGTACTTGTTTCAAGCTTGCACTTCAGACACCACACACTGGAATGTTCACGTTACTAGAATTCACCCACCCCAATAGTACCAAAGCAGCTCTGTGGAACTGGATGACTGAAGGCCACGTTGTATGCCATGGTGAAAATCACCATAGTCTGAAATTAACTCATCCCCTTGCATTCCAAAATTCTGTGGCCGTGTGACTGTCCAAGGCCCGTCTAGTTTCTGTAAGTCTTCCTATTTACTGGGTAGTGAGTTATAGGCAGAAATAGAAAATCGGTGCCCGGGGTGGGGGGTATGACTGGGCCAAACCTAAGTGGTGCTGCAATCCTGTGTCCGGGTTCGTAACGCCTGGAGTGAGGAGCTGGGCCTAGCCCTGTGATGTAGGAACTGCTGCTGCCAGGGTGGGCTCACTTTCCCCCTCACCTCAGCCCCTGGGGCCTCCCCTGTGCATCAGGTCTGTGACCATCTACAACCTTCCTGCAATCCACCATTTGGGAAACACTATTTTAAGCAAGGGTCCTCTGCTCCATTGCAGCATCCTGACTGGCTTGTCAGACATTGCCACTTCCGAATTGCCTAGCGGTCCATTTCTTTCTGTCTCGCATAGATGTCAAATGTTAGTCTAAAAGTAATGGTCAAAGAGGAAGATCCACTCGATCTTTAATGCACTGTTCAATTTAATATAGATTTCCCTCCTCTCAGCCTTCCAGATATAGATATTTAACTTCTACAGATTGGAAGGGTTTTGAGATCAAGTCTGCCTTGAATTGCATCTGAAGAATTCCATTGACTTCAGTGAGATTCCCCAGATGAACCTCGGGGCCGGATTTGGTTCCCTTGAATGGAAGTAAAATGAGCAGTCAAAAGCCTCTGTTAGATTTAGAAAATGCAGCCACTAGATGGAGTGTGTGTAGGCACATTTCTTGCCATTTGTGTTTTTCTCCATTATTTTCTGCTAGAGAAATATGCCTCCCCGTTGTTAGCCAAAAGTGCATGCATGCATCTGGTGTCCTGCCTAAATGTACCTGAAAAGAGAATCTTTCTATCTGCAGTATGCAGGATCCCAGGGCCGTGTGGCAGGTTGTAGCAGACCCACTTGGGTTTACAAGGCATGTGGGTGTATGTAAAGCATTTACTCTTTCCATTTACCTAGGAAGGAGAATGAATTGTACAGAAATCTAGCATGCATGAAAGCATGTACTCTCTTCCATTTTTGCCTTCCTTGAATACTTGAAAATAGTGCCTGATCAACAGAATTGCACCTGGCCCTTTCCACAAGTCAGGCAGAGTACAGGGACACTTGCTACACTCCTCTGTCGTGACCTGAATGGCCTATCTCTAAGCAGGAGAGGGCGGTTTAGTTTTTCTGGCCTCCTCAGCCCTCTTATTCCTTCTGAGCTACAGAAAGGGGACGACAGTTTTCCTGGTACTTTTGCATTCTGGATGCATTTCTACTAGGAATGTAATTGAGATGGCCAGACTTGTTGCACATGGGTTGCTGAACTGCCATGAGATGGGGACGCTTCTTGTCAGTTTCCTCGTATACCAGAGCCAGGTGGTTAACCGAGGAGGGGCTAAAGTGTGTCTGGTCCAACAACGAGCTCAGCATTTGCCAGTTCTCGTGTCTCTGCTGTGAGCCTGGTGACTGTCGATGACGTTTTGTTGCTGGGTTTCCTGAAAGCCACAGACCAGTGGTTATGTGAGAATCTCAGCTTTCCTGTCTTTTGGAGTATGTTTCTGGTTCCTGGGGCTGCAAAGGAAACCTGCCCAGATGAGCCCCATAGGCACAACAACAGCAAGCAGAAAGAAACCAGAATTTATTTTTCAAATCTCAATTTTTGAGGGGCGGGAGGGGACTGATTGCTCTGGTTTGAACCTTTGGGACTGGCGATGCTGCAGACTGTGGAGCCTACACCCCCTTTCCCCCCTGAAAATCTAGTTAAATAGTATCTTAAGGGGAGGCGATGAGTGGGGAATTGGGGCACGTTCCCAAGCTCTGCTTGCAAACCATGATTGGCCCATCCGAGAGAAATGCTGGCTGGGCTTGGCTCTTCCTTCGTGGGCCTCTGGCTTGCTGCCTGTGCATGGGCTACTCTTGTGTGGCTGGGGGGGCAGTTGCCATGGCTGTTCCCCTCAGGGACAGATGGAACTTGTTCGTGTCATGTTGCCTATCAAGCATCGATGATGGGCAGTGGCCCCTACCACGCTCACTGAGGGGCCACAAGTGCGGGCTGGTGATGGTCTTGTCTGAGGGAGGCAGTGCCTCCTTCCCCCCCCCCCCCAGATGCTGTATTTGGGGTGTTGTCAGCCAACAGCCGGCCAAGAGCAAATTGTTAGTGCCAGCAGGCCAGAAAAGAAGGCCAGCTCCCATTCAGCAAGGTCTTGCTGGACTGGTTCAAGCCCTGCTGTGAAGTTCAGCGGGGCAGGGATGGCTGAGGCGATAAGCCAGACGCCAGCTCCCTTGTGAAGCTGTGGCTGGCTAGAGGGAACTGCATATTCCAGGTGTCGTTGCGGGGGTGTTATGGCGACCTTGCAGACACGGAGTGGCAGCTGATATTTATGTGCATTTTGGAGACCTTTCTGTGTGGAGGGGGAGAGAGACCGGGAAGGAAATGGAGGGATCGCTCTTCAAGTGACTTTGGGAAATAAGCATAGAGGACCCCGAGGTGAGGCCACGAACCTTATTCTATTTTCAGAGACTGTCTTCTCCCCACAGCCTTCGTACAACCAGGATGAAGGGAAGGGTGGTGTTTGCTCTGCCACAGGGGAATAATCTTTATAATACCAGTGAAGTAGATCTCCGATGTTTATATTTTTAAATGATTTCAGATCTGTCCCTCTTTAGGACCATCAATTATTTACACCTCTGCCCCCAAAAAAACCGTTTGCAGCCCTCTTACATCCAGTGTTCATTGCCATTTTATCCGATGGCCTGGGGCAACCAAGCTTGCAAATGTTGCATTTAGTTCTGGGATCGATATTACCAGAAATGAGGAGAATGAATGAAGAGTCCTGACTTACTAGAAGTAAAGAGTAAAAGAATAGCAAACCTTGTATGTATTGCTTGGCTGAGACCTCATAGCACCTTTTGAGGTACTTGTAGGCTAACACCAAGGAGGGAGAGGAATTATTTAGTGTGGTACAAAAGGCTGTACAACAAGCAGCGACTGAATGAGGCTGAGTGATCAAATATCAGGAAAGCCTTCCTGACTGAGAGATGCTGTGTCCTCTAAAATAGTCCCCCAGGGAAGTGGTGGATACTTAGGACACTTTCAAACTAGACTGGACAAAACATCCCTAAACGTGCATTGGGGAATGATTCTGCCCTTGACCCAAGGGGATAGACTCGGTGAACTAATAAAACCATGGGAGTAAAAGGGTGGGCTAGACGCGTGTATGTGCTCTGTAAGCTGTAGAGACCTTTAGTAATACCTGAGAACAGCTTCTTATCTACCCAAACCCTCCTCCATCTGAATTTGGAACATAGTTGTGAGATCATGAGAGGGAGGGCAGTAAATAAAGCACATTCTACGTTCTGTAAAGTATTCTGAAAAATGTTGAAATGGAAACAGCCCGCTTGCAATCCTTAAATCAAGGGAAATGGATTGAGACTGGAGATATGTGGGACTGAATCACCCATAGTTCCAAGGCACAATCAGAATCTCTGTTTCCATTGCCCTGCACCATGTTAGGTTCGTACAGTCTCGGAGACAGTGTTTGGGTTTTTGAGAGTATTGGTCTGGCATTCCCACCTTCCCACCTCTTTATGCTGCTGCCTTGCTCTGAATGGACTGGGATCAGTGTGCCCTTTTTATTGCAGACGATGCCAACATAGGCTCAATGAGGGTCAGCGGGGATGGTGAACCTTGCGGTGTAGATGCCTCTTGCCGATGTACAGGTCTGCCATCAGCAGCTCCTTTCAAATGGCCCTCGGGGCGAGTGGGAAAAGCCTTCCCACGTAACACATGCCCTGTTTAATTGCTGAAGGTGAAGCGGCTCTTTGTAGCTTTGTAAAGCTACTCTGGGTCACAAATAGCTTCATCTTCGGTCTTCATCATCTGAAGCCTATTACAGGTGCTAGGTCAGATTTATGTCCCGTTGTACCCATCCGGCTCCATCAACTTCAATAGGAGAGCAGGGAGTGAGAGAGAGCAGAATCTGGCCTATTGATCAATGGCTGTTACGCACTCATTGTGAGGAAGAATGGGTTAAATGAAGCAGGGAGGAAGGGGACCTGGCTTGGGTGTCAGAGCGGATCAGGCTTCAGGTTATCCAAGCATTAATCCTAGGCACTTACCACTGCAGCGTGTTTGTCATTGATAACTCTATATGCTCAGATGATTGCCAAGGCGATCAAGACTGTGTCTAGAAGGCTAGAGAGCAAAAATGGCATGTGATCTAATCCCAGTTGCGTCCCTGACTTTTGGTGTGCCCTTGGGGGAGTCCCATTACCCCTCTACCTCCGTTTCCCCATCTGTGAAATGAGGATATTTACTCACATGCCTTCCCAGGACGTTGTGAGGATTGTAAAGCTCTTTGACGATGCAAAGGTCCAAGGACCGCTTTTACTAAAGTCAGTGGAAAGCACCCATCAGCTTCTAGGGGAGCAGGTTTGGGCCCTAAACTGTTTTTAATCCTAAAAGGTAGAAGAAATGACACCTTGTAGATTACTTACACGGACTTTCCACGAAGGTGGAGTGAGCTTTCCAGAGGAGCTGAGAAGGAGCTTTTCTCTTCTCAGCCCTACCACTCCCCTCCCCACCCCCATCCCTCCAAGGAGCTTCTCTGGAGCCTATGCGTGCTCAGACTCCGCTATCTGCAAACTCTGGAGCAGATTATCAGCAAGCACTTTCAAGATTAGAGACCCATATTTATGTCTGTTTCTCCTGGAGAAGGGGGGGAGAGAGCGTTCTGAGTTGAATTTGATGCAGACTCCATGGCACCAAGTGCTGATTACTTGGTAACCTTTCCCTTTTCTGGTAGCTTGTTGAGAAGGTTTTGGAAGGATTTCTGAGTGGTTTTTTTTTTTTTTTTTTTTAAACACAGACACACACAACGGTGTTTTCCCCATCAAGGCTGCAGGGGAAAAATTGAGGTGCATCTCTGAACTCTAGGCCAGCTGCTGCAACAATGAAAGGGTAGCAGATCTAGCCGGAGACATTGGGAACTGTCAGTATTAATAGATCAGTGTAGTAGTTTATGAATGTGTCTATCATAGAGAGAGAATTAAAAAGAAACTAATTTCTGGAGAACTTAATCTCCTAAAGTAATGAGCTGCATGTGTACACACACCAAGGGTTGTCAGTAGGTTTTGAACCCTGGATCTTCATCTGCTCCAACCCTTTGCTACTTGAGCTGTAGATGTAACTTTTTGGTGTGCTAGGTTCTGGGTTCAAATCCCATTGACAATAATAGAAGCTGTTTGTTTGCAGCTACGGTTCATTACAAAATGCTCCCTCGCCCCCAGATGAGATGTTGATCTCCTGTGGACTTCAGACATTCAGGATGAGCTTCTGTAACAGCGTGTATAATTACTATGTGTAGTATTTAGTGGCCCCGGTCAGTGATCAAGGCTCCTTTGTGCTAGATGCTGTACACATGTAATAAAAAAATACACTACCTAGCTTAATGGGTGTGATTGTCTCCCTCTAATGCTACCCCACACAAGGATAAGAGCTCATAGTTACTGTGATTTATTTATTTTATCCCTATATTTATCCTTGCCGTTGGCTGTGATATGTCTGCAGGCAGCCATGGTTCATTACTCTTGTTCATACAGCAGAAAGAAATAACCTGTTTCCATGGATGGCTCTCTTCATCCATGGACCTCCAAGCACCTTCTGAAACTTTGTCAGTTTGGGGTGACAGGACCCCTCTGTATAACCCTTACCCATCTGACAGGAACGCAATTGCTAGTAGAGTGCACTGAGCTCCTGGCATGGAAGATATATTGAAAGACCAAGTGTTTTACTACTGTGCATCATTTTCTCCTGGATAAAATATGTGGCAGGCTTCCCTGATGCACTTCGGGAGCATCTGAGCAGGTCTGTGCTTCTGCAACTTTATGCTGCTCGGAAGGCAGCACTAGATAGCCCTGGCAAGCTTCAGTGGCTTTAACAGGCTCAGTGCAGAGTTGTTCTTATGAGTGATGATGTGAATTACAAATTTCATTAGGTGAGTGTTTCTCCTGGCCTCTTCTGCCGCTGATAGAGTAAGCACCTCCAAACTGGAGGCGGAGACATTATGAAGGAGAACCATATTCGTATTTTGTAAAGAAAGCTCCCTCCTTAATGGAATTTTGTATTGTTACAGAGGCTCAATATTTATCCTGCCACTCCGGCCTTCTCAGCAAACCCATGAATTCTGTCCTGAGTTGCTCCTTTATGCTTAACAAGAGGAAGGGCAGAAATCTGCTGTAATAAATACTAGATACGTAGCAGAAGGTTCAAGTCTCCCACTGTGCGGGCGGGTCCCGAGCTGGTGTAAACATTGCACTGCTGAAGTCCGTGGAGCTACAGCCACTTACAGAGCTGTCCCTTTGCTGGTGTTCTGCGTAGGGTCCTCGTCCCCACGGGATCTGAGTGCTTTCCAATAGTGCAGGAAGTGGCATGGTTCGTTCTCTCTTGGGGTTTCCTTGGGGAGGCAATTGTGTTTCAGTCAGACTTGTGGGAAAAGAAAGAAAGGGTGGCCACCCTCCTTGCTGAAGGTCGGATGGATCAGGGAATTTGTTTGCAGGCAGCTGTTGTGCCTTTAAGATGGTGCTGAGATTCCTGGGTTGTGCAAATTATATGCTGATTTAGGACGAATTGGGGAACATCCGTGGCAAGCCTTGTAGGGTTGCTGAGATTAGGACCACAAGATGCTGCCGAGTCCAACCCTTGACCCTGGATCTCCCAATGTCAAATATGGCTTCTTCTGTGGGAAGTTTCTATACTTCAGTTTAGATGACAGGTGTTTAGGGCAGAGGCTTTGTCCTCCTCTAGACTGTGCCATGCATAGTGATGACTGCCAGATAGTGCTGTAGTCTGGCTGGACATTTAATATTTTACATTCACGGTGCTTCTCAGTCCATAGTGCTTACAGGAACTATAGAGGAATGGCTTCAATCCTCACTGAAAGGCAGCGTGGTGGGACCCTGCACGTGATTGTTTAGGAATATCATGGAGAAGAACATCTCATTGGCTTGCAATTCCGGTGGGGATTTTTGGTGGGCAGACTGTTATAACCCAAGGTGGAATGTGCCTGGTCACCCAGGTTAACATCCTCACTCTTGGGCATCAGAGGGAAGCACCGTGGATGATTAGTGACAAAAAGTGTTCAGGACCTTGGTTTTACATCTCCACTTGACTGAGCCAGGTCATCATCATCAACAGCAGAGGACTAGGGTATAAAGAGGAGACTAAGAAAGCTGTTCCCTTGGGAATCTGGCTCTGGTGAAGCACACATGAGAAAAGCAGGCTTGGCCCTCAGTCACCCGTTAGATGTGTTTCCAGATTCTTTTCATCTCGCTCTGGCTTCAAAAGCCATTCCAGCACAGGCACAGCATCAAAGCAGGAACCTCCCCAAGCAGCCCTGAAGGGAGAGTCAGCAGATGGGAAGAGTCGTCTTGTGCCTAAGCAGAGCCAGGAAGTTCCAAGTGAAACTGAATCTGATCCAAGAGGCTCTCCGTCATGTCCAGTCTTTCCTCTAGAAATTATCCCAGGTTTCCAAAGTTACTCTGATCGAGCATGGGGGTGGAAGTCTCTCTTGGGACTCGGTGTCAGAATGGGAGGTGGCATGGCTTAAAGGAGCTCTGAATAACCCTGTTCTCCTTAATTATGGAGGCAGCCTGGAGTGTGTGTGACTGATGTCCCAGTATGTTGGGGGTTGTTCTTACCATATGGGATTTTCCCCAAACTCTTTCTGTGGCTCTGACCTCTAACCTCTTTGACATTGATTGGAGTTATGAAATCAGGACAGCTCACTTTTTTTTTTTTTGGCCCCCATTTTAAATATAGTGGTGTTTGGGTTTTTGTCAGCTCTGTGGTAGAACTTCAAAATGTTGCCAGAAGCAAACGCGTGGGCTGTCCAGGCTTAGCACACATGAAGTTAGTAGCTAACATGAGTTAACTGGCAATTGATTAAACCAAAATAAAAACTCGAGACAAATCCCAAAAGTATTCTGCAGGACCAAGCAGCAATGCCTATGCATGATGGAAATACAGTTCACCAGGACACATTACGCAAGGTTACTAATTAATTAACAATACCAGTAGTGCAATGAGTGTAGCCAAGCAGAGCAGCTGTTATCCACTCAATAGCTCCTGCTTCCACAGTGGATTTTAGAACCAGTTCTAAAGAGGAGGAGTGTTGTCCAAGATACTAGGATTGTCCCATAGTCTTTATGTAAAATGCCATGGGATCTTTACTTTAGATTGAAGTCACTTGTATATATTCCATTATAACATGCCTTCCAGAGGACAGCCCTTCCCCAAGCACTGCTTTGTAGTTAGAGTTCAAGGATTTGAGCCCTCTAGCCTAGAAGCAAGAGTGAGTTATATAGATGGTGACTTCCGTGGGCTTTGAATCAGGAAGTTAATGATCGGGCCCAAGTGAGGAGTACCAGATGCCTAGGCCTATTTATGACCAAAGTGCTGTCATCATCTTTCCCCTGGGAATAGCTTCCCACTCCAAAGGCCTGATCATGGTAGATAACTGCCCTCGTCCGTTGAAATCTACAGGACCAAAACTGTTGGGATTTAAGCCTCCTAAAGTCAGTGGAGGGTGGAGAGTGCTGGTCACGTCATTGGATTGGTCCGAAGTGAAGCATACAAAGCATTAGTATTGAAGATCAAATTTTCCCAATAAAAAAGTGAGAGAGAGCTTAGAAACTGAACATAGGTTTGTCCAAGTCTGGAGTCTGGCACCTGGACTCTGTTTGAGTTTATTTTGTTTAATGTGCAAATGTGACAGCTATTATTTCAAGAGCTCTTGCTTCAGAAATTAATGGTAAGAGTGCATATTATAGTCAATGATAAAATGCACCTGGAGATGGAAAAAGCTCTCTTCAAGGAAAACATGACACTTCACTGGCAAAGTAACTTTGCATAACATTTCTAATTTGAAAGGTAGGACTTGGAATGCTTCCATAGACTTGGAAATCCAGGCTGATTCGTATGCTCTCCAGGTTTAACTACCTTCTCCTTAAAATTTCAAATTAACTAGACAATATAATGTTGCCTAGGTCACTTCCAGGGTGTGCTCCCTTCCCCCTCTTCTTCCCTGTCTAGTCAGCCCTGAATATCTCAATCATAGGAATTTTACAAACCCCAGTACATAATAAATGGGTTCCGAATGAATTAATTTACGTATCATTTCTTGCATCTCATTATTGCTCTTTACTGCTGTTAATTCTCTTCACACACGCTTCCAATTGATAGTGTCGTCTGTGTTTGGTCACGTAGTAGTTTCAGGCTTCATTATTTCTAAACTAACTTCCCACTGTTAATTTGATCTGTTTTTATATTTGGCAGGAATTGATGGATTAAGCACATGAGATAACTAGTTAAAACCTGGAGAGTATTCCCCAGCCATCTTCTAACCCTTTTAAAGATTAGCTGTACAGCTTTTACCTGCCAAGCCCCATGTTTTGGGTTCTTTGTTTCTCCTACAACCCTTAATGCAGTCACTGACACCTGTAGCAGAGCAGAGAGCTGCAGTCTTTAAACCGCTGGAGGTGTCAGTGACGACATCTGCTGTAGCAGGGGAAATAGAGCCTCCTTCCCTCCTGTCAGGTAAGCGAAGGAGGAAATGACTTTAAAACATTGTGGTTTTGAACATCTCTTTCGAACAAAGTGGGACCAAGGCCTAATGGAGTTGTTCATTGCTAAGGCAAAACACATTGAAGTCAGGGAAGCTTACCTGCTTAAGAGGGTGAAACTTTATTCCTTAAAGATTTGAAGTCTTAGGCCTGATTCTTTTTTCACCTACACCAGTAGGGCCTGGGAGTAAATCCACTGACTTCAGGTGAGATACACCGATCAGTGTAAATATGAGGAAAATCACACCCCTGAATGCTTAAGTTCACTCTCTTTAAGCCAAATGTGGGGCCTGTGAACTGGCAGAGCTCTCTTACCCTATTATAAAGGACCCAGGTTATACAATGTCCCAGGTCCTGCTAGAGTAGATCCCAGTCCAGCCAGCTGTGAATTTGCACTGGAGAAGCTGAATAATGGTAAAAGGTGGCACTGTGTGTTTGTGGTTTGTCATTTGTTAATTGATAACTATTGCCAACATTTTATACCCAACGTCCCTTAAACATCTCTTGGTCCAGAACCTTGGGATCCCATTATTATTTATTTGTACTGTAGTAGCACCAAGTGGCTCCTAACCAGAGACCACAGCCCCAGTGTGCTAGGTGCTGTACATACACGTAAAAAGTTTACAATCTAAATGGAAGAGACAGGCAAAGAGTTGGAGAAAGAAAGAAAAAGCATTATTATTTCCATCTGCAGATGGAGAACAGAGGCACAGAGAGAGTAAGTGATTTGCCCAAGGTCACCCAGGAAGATAGTGGCAAAATTGGAAACTGAATATAAGCCTAATTCAGAACCTTAATCACAAAACCAACCTTGCTTTCTAATCCGGCAATACATCTGACAGCAAATGGTGTTTACTTTTTTTTAAAGGGGTGGGTGGAGGAATATTTATATGGCGGTTGGTGGTGTGATTATGGCCTGTGTGATCCACTGAGGTGCAGAGAACACCTGTTCTTTAAACAAGGCTCCCTTTTAACAGATTTAAGTGGGTTCTGCTGTAAAATAACTTAGTTCAACGAGCCATTGTCTGGTAAATCAAACCACCACCACTGTGTCTAATCTCTCTGAACAGTCTTCTCTAATATGAATGTGTCCAGGTTTCGGTAGAAAGAAACCCTTGTAAATTAAGTATGTTGGATGAGGAAGGACTATGAAAGCATTACATGTTAGTGTTAAACCAGAGCGTGCGTGCGTGCGTGGCAGGGGAAAATAATTTGCCTTCCAGCTGAGGATCTATGAGCTCATCGCAAACATTGCTGAGGTGAAGCTTCTCAATGGCTTCGGAAGCATCATCCTTATTTTACAGATGGGGAACTGGGGCCCACGGTGACTAGAGTCACACTGGGAGTTTGTGGCAGAGATGGGAAGTGAAGCTGGATCGCTGGGCTCCCCGTCCCAAAACGTTGTCTTATTGCTTTCACGCGTGAAGTGAAACTTGTTGCGGGTACCTTGGGGTGGGGGTCCCCGCTCTGTGTGCAGAGCATGTGCATGCGGCTGAGGAGGGAAGGGCAGGATTTCAGGGGACTGTGTTCAGTGCCCCTCAGTTTTGGGGCGGAGAGAGGACTTCCTGCATGCCCTGAACCAGAGATTGGCAGGGACAGCCTAGGTGATTCCAGTACCTAGAGCCAGTGCATCCATCGCCCTTCCACGGGTTGGCTAGCCATTCCTCTTCCCCCTCCTTACCACCACTGAGGGTGAGTGGACACAGCTGCCCTACAGGCAGAGGCCGTCTATACCAGCTGTGCGACCAGGAGTGGGAAGGTTCTCCCCCGCCCCCATGTTCACAGCTGTGCTCCCCCAGCCCAGTGGCTTGGCCTGTGGGAGTGGGGGGAAGGCTCTGGAGTCCAACAGTGTATTTTGTACCTGCCTTGCCCAGAAAATCCACAGCTGAAGTCACCCCTTTGCCCAGGGAGGGTGATGACAAGGCCATCCCTTTGACAGGGCTGTACCCCACGGCAAAATGCAGCAGGTGCTGGATCCCCATCAGGACCACGGAAAGGCTTCCCAGTGGCCTAACACGGAAGGGTATTCCGGGAGCGAGCTAGGAGAGCCTTTTTTACATTTGTCCCTCTCTTTTCTGCTCGAGGCAATTTCTCTCACCGCTGCCCAACTAACCAAGCCCGGGCCATCTTTGAGCTGATCACCCTTCTGTGCCTTCCATGTTTCAGCCTTATTCCAGTCTGGCTTTCTGGACGTCTAGGAGCGAAGCAGCAGCACAATGCTGGGAAGAGAGCTGTCAGCACAACTGTTGCTGCTCTTGCTAGTGTCCTTGTTGAGCTGGTTGGATTGTAAACTCTTCCGGACAGGGCCTGTGTCTTTCTGTAGAGTACCCAGATACTCACTGCTGCCTTATCTAAGGGGTTTGATTAGTAAAACTTCCCGGAATTAATCAGTAGCAGTCTGAGATTTGAGGATATTTTCCCTCACTGCATGGCATTGAATTAAACAGGGAGTGACAGCTGTGTGGTGCAGACATTGGATTACATAGATGGGGTGTCAGGCTCATGGTGGTGCTTTGTGGATCAACCAGTAGGGGGAGAGCTTAGAGCAGTGTGCCTGTAACACAGCCCATCTCCAGCGACCTGGCTTGGCTAGGGGAGAAGATTTAAAACACACACAAATTTTTCTAAAGAACGCAGAAAAAGGCGATTGTTTTTGTAGGTCCCAAATGCCATTGGCACCCCAGACACCCTGAAATCTGGAATCCTGCTTGCGAGCGTGATCTAATGTGTTCACTTTTCACTTTATTTGTAAAAGTAACTTCTTGGAGGACTTTGCAAGAGGTTTTGAAAGGTTTGCTAGGTGCAACTCCCTGGGCCCAGTGAATAATACACACGTGATTCTTCCCCCTTTCCCCCCAGGAGGTTAGCATCTCAATGTCTTATTTACTTCTGTATCAAGTTTGCATGTTACTTTGAAGTTTGAGACTCGATTAGCTTTCAATGTCCTCTCTTTGGAATTAATAGTAATAGGCATTTCCCTCTGGGGCTTGCTTCCTGGCCAGGAAGCCAAGGACTTTTTGCCAAATTCTGCTCTAAACTCTGGTTTCAAGAGAGTTGAGAACTGTTTGTGATTTAAAACTATATGGTATTTCAGGCTGCGCCGGCTTGTTTGCCAAGTAATTTGGATGCTTTCCTTTGATCACCCTGATTATTGAGTCCCACTGTAAAAGATGTACATGATTTTAATGAGGACAAACTGTCCTGCTCATAAAAGATAGCCATGGTGAGTGAAATATCTTCTGTCTGTGACAACTCCAAAGCCTGCATGGGAGAGAACGTTAAGTCTGTGCCATTTGGATTCAGTGACGGATTTGTGCCGTTTGCCTCTCTAAACCAGGAAGGTATGGACTCTTGGACAGAGGAACAAATCCTGTTTCTCTTATGCAAAACCCCCAGTCTAAACAATTAAGCCTTGTTCTTGCTTTGTGTATTAGTGAAGTAATGCAGTTGTCCTGGCTGACGTTTTTGTTGAGGACTGTTGGACCATAGACTTTAATGCAAACTAATAATCTTGAACTGGGTCCTCCTTATGCTCAAAGAACTCAAAAAGAATGTCCTCTTCCTGTTTGAAAGGAACTAATACTTTATGTATGCAGCACCTTAAAGTGATCTCGTGAACACTTTTGAGAACAAGGAGCAAGACACAGTCCCGGACTTGAAGAATTTACAATGTAAGGCCCCAGTCTTAGTTTTATCCCAGCAGACACATTCCAGCACCTGTATGGAGCCCCTCTGACTTCAGCTGGCGTTTGTGTGTGCAGATCCTTAGGTCAACAGCAAATCAGGCTGCAAGATCAGGGCCTAATTTTAGGCACAAGACAATGAGCGACCGAAACTACCAATAGGAAGAGTGGAGACTAGGATGGGGAAGGGTAACTATTTTGGCATTGGATCCTTGGTTGGTTACTTAAGGTAAACACACAGACTGAGGAATCTCTCCATATACCTTTGTACGAAATAGGTGATGTGGAAGAAGTGAGTTTGTAAGAGGGATGATCTGCTCTTTATTTAAAGAGACGTTCAAGCAGGGAATGGGAAAGCTATCTCCTGTCTTCGGTGATTACTCTTGGGCTGGGTATGGTAAGACACCCCTTGCAAACAAAAGGATCAGAAAATGTACTACCATCAGGTAATGAGAGCTGCAGCTGAATACATGCATTACAAAAAAATGGCATTTCGCTACCCAAAGTACTCTCATAATATATTGTACGTTTGAATAAGGCCCTGTGAATGACATAATGACCTCAGATAAAACTCCTATTGAATCTGACATGAGTTTTATCAAAGTAAGTACTGCAGATCAAGCCCTGAGTCTTACAATGGCATGAAATAATGAAACTGCACTTCACAGTTAAAAATGTATATACAATAGAGTGAAGAATTTCTACATTACATTATACACTGAGCAATGCACAGTTTAGACAATGGCTAAGATGTAAATGTCTATTCTAAATGTTACTGTATATTTTGAAACACAATGCACATTGTATTTATGCATAGGTCCAGAACCAAATCCCATTGAAGTCAATAGAAAAACTCCCACTGGGAGTTTTCAATGGGATTTAAATCATTAAGTATCCTACAGTCCAAATCTGGTCCTGTTAGCCCTTAGCAGTGTAAATGAACTCCAGATAAGCAAAAACTTTTTGACTCAATGTTACAGTACTATGGAAGGTGGGGACCATCGCATCCAGGAGAGAATACCAGTGGAAAGTAATGTAATTGCTGACAAAATGAACTTGACCTATCCAGCAAAGGTTGGGGTAGCTTAGTGAATAGGCCACCAAACTGGGACTGTCTACAGAGCCTAAGAGTTTGTGGGCACATGCACGTAAAATTTTACAGAAAACCTTTGAGAGACGTTTTTGATAAAATCCCAGTCTGGTCTGTTTGGGTGACGGATCTATAAAACAACACAAAACTGTGTTTGTTCAGAATATTAGCAATTGCAGCAAGGAAATGCATGCTATGTTCACAAGAGAAAATCCTACAATTCTGTAGCTAAACAAAACAGGAGATATGGAACCGCTCAGAGCTCAGTGGCTTTTTACCAACAATCTGACAAAGCCAGAGATGTAATCCCACAATTCTCAATGGATACAATACTGTGTGTAGATTCAATACAATGCCTTTAAGAAACTTGCATTGAGAAATTTAAATGAGCCTTTCTGATAGAAGTGGGGCCATATAATGATGTAATGCATTTGTACAGAACTATGGGGATCTCCCGGTATTAGAGAATATCTCTAAAACTTATATTAAAAAGGAAAATGATTTTTATACTCCCTTCCAAAGTAAAGAGCCAGAAATTCCAATGTCTCAAAGATGTGCTGGGAAGCCATGTTTTCTTTTCACTTAAGTATTTCAATGGCATTTTTAGCATTATTTTAATGAGATACTGCATTACCAAAGATCATTTTGGTGGATAATGCACTTACTATTTATGGAGAAATGTACTGCTAAATCTCCTTATTGTTGAAGTTGCTTATGAAACACACATAGAAATTAAAACACTGATCATAACAGTGATCTGAAAATATATTGGGGGGGGGAATAATTTTTTCAATTTATTTATCATATAAAAAGACTTGATTTTTGTCTTGTGAAGAAGAAAGATGTGGAAGTTGTTATAGGGAAAAAGAACTATGGTATTGTTGCTTTGAATTTCAGTGACAGTTCAGAGAGCAAGTAGCATTCTGTGTTTGAGAGAGTTTCAAACCACAGAAAGAGTCTGGTTATAATATGTTAAGTTACTACATGGTATATGGTGCCATTGAAACCTCATTCAAAGCCCGCTGGAGTCAATGGGAATATTTCCATTGATTTCAGTGGGGTCTGAATCAGGCTTCTCCTGAATGAATAGTGTTGGCTTCTCTATTCTACACTGAAAAGAGACTCTTCCCTGGAAACCGTATTTACTTCTGTCTTACGGGGAATCTTGTTTGACTTTAATTTTGTAAATTACTGCTTAAAAGCTTCTGAAGAACATGAAATTGTGGACAATGTGTGTCCCCCAGAAATATTAACTCCAGATACTATCACATGTCTTCTCTTGGTCCTAGCTCTTCAAAGACACATCTAAACTTCAGAATACTGGGTGAAATTCACCTCTGGGCAGAGGGTTCACATACGTAAATCCCTTTTATGCCTTTCTTCAATCTTAAATGATGACTGGGTCTTGTGCCGGTCTGCTGGGCACCAGATCTCTCAGTGGGCACTCTAATTGGCTTTTGTCATTTGGAATTAAGTCTGGCAAATGTACTACTTAAGTTCAGAAGAAGCATCCCAGATCTCTTTCAGATCTGTTTGGATGATTTATATGTACTCACCTTGAAAAGTGAATACCCCCATTTTAACCACTAGTGATTATTTCAGTGAAAGCAATCTCCTGTTAGTCAGTGGCACTAATACCTGGTATGACACTGACCAATATTTCTCTCTCTCGTCTTTGGGCTTTAATTTAGTATGAGGTATTATCTTTCTCCTCCTCCTCCAGTTTCTTCTTAAACTCTCTCTGATATTGAAGAGGCAGAATTAAGCTTTTTAAATGTTTTTCTTTGAGCAATATCTGGAATATTCTTGCTCTGTGTGCTCTCACAAGCAATTTATAATCTTGCCCAGTCTGCTACAGTACTGAATACTGGGAACTGCTAGGACTAAGTGAACCCGTTTCTTTTTGTTTTTTTAAAAAAGATGAGAACAGGTTCCAATTTGCAGTTCTGACTCCAGTCCCTTCTGAGATTCTCCAACCACTAGTACCTCCCTTAAGATTTAGCTCACTGAACAGTATCTGTATTCAAAATTTAGTATGTTTCATCCTGCTGGAAAGCTGTTATGTGCTGTGCTGTGGCATGTTTCTAGTGACCCTACTTTATAACGTGTCATGGCACTGTCCATTCCTTTTGTGACAGCATTGCTTTCCTTCTATTTTCTTCCCATTCCTTCTGCCCCGTATCTTGGGTCATCTAATTATTTGAATTATCTTGAACGCAGTGCTTTTCCTCCATAATCGGCCTTCATGAAAGTATGCAGGGTAAGCAGAAATCAAAACTCGGCATCTGATTTTCCTGGGAGATTTCCAATGTACACTTCTTCCCCCACCCAAATAGATCCCTTCCATCTCCTGATGTGTAACAGCACAAAATATACCCCGGGGGGAGTGGTAGAATCCAAAGATTGAAGTAGGGGATTTGGAGTCAAGAAGCCTGAATTCTTTTCCCGACTGTCACTGACTGCAAGATGTGATGTTGGACAAGTTCCTTAACCACTCTGTCTCCATTTTTTCCTCTTACCCAGCACCATATAGTGTTTTGAGATGTTCTGATAACAGGTGCTGCATACAGTTTTCTCTTCATATTGATACTTTACCTGTCTTTAGGTCAGGATTTTTTTTTTTTAAACCAATAAGGGTTTCCACCAAACTGACTTATTCAGCACTTTAAAAGTAAAATTGGAACAGACTGTCAAGCCTTCCCCATACCTGTCTTACCTAGGTGTCTTCTTGCCATAGTGTTTGAGTGCTTCACAGCACCGATATGTAGTAGATAGTAGCAATATCCCCATTTTACAAATAGGAAACTGAGGCACAGAGAGATAAAGTAACTTAGACTCTGGGATGCTTTGTACATTGCAGCAAATTGCACTCAGGACCAAGTCTGGACTATCCTTCCATTATATAGTTGGTGTCTCATCAGGGAAAGCAAAGGCACTGAGGGAAAGTAGAATTCATGCAGCAAGAAGAACTCCTAAAAAAGATCAAAACCCTGCCAGTATTCCCAGAGCTGATGATGATTTTATAAGGGGTTGCAGAAAAAAACACAATCCTTTCTCTGCTGATTCCCAGCTCCATGTGCTAAGCAAATTTACATCCTGCAATACGGGCTAGGGAAGTAACATTATTAAAGAGTTAACCCAAGCAACCGTGGGAGAAGTGTAAAATTATTCATAAGGCGGCTGCAGGTTTTTCTAAAATTAGAATTTACTGTGGTAATCACAACTAACGCAGTGGATGGCTACGACATCCCTTCTCAGAATGAAAAAATAGATTGAACAGGCCATCATAAAGTGTACGTAACTGAGTCAATCATATTTATTGCATTTAATCAAAAGTTGATTCAGTTAAATTTATTCCATATGATAACTGTGCAGTTCACATGATAAATTCCTACTTGAAGCCAGTGGGGAGGCCCAGTAAATACTTTGCTTTTAAACAAAGGGGAAGGTTCAAATTTTGTGGTGTTGCACATTAACCAGATTAGTGGTGCTAATTTGCATACACTGTTCTGAGCACAGCAGGTACATCCCTAGGGGATATTTACTGTATATCGATAAGGTTAATCTAATAATATAGATTATGCTCCACTGCTGCACTAATGTTTTGTGAAAGTGAAATTCTCCTCTGTGCAGAAAAGCAGTGCAAAACAGGCACCAATTTAAGCCCTTGTTTGAGGGTTTTGGTAGGATTTAAAGAGTGGCAGAGGCCTATTGCTGGATCTTTGCACAGGGGAGAATTTCACCCTCTTTAGCCCTTCACCCAGTGATCAGATTCGCATGAGCAGACCAGATCCCACTGAAATAAACATGTCCAAGGCTCTAGTGGACTGGACCAATTGCAAGATGGGTTTCTAAAATTGTAAATCCTTTGGGGTAGGAATTCTTACATGGAGGGGGTGGGAAAGGTGACTATCGTGTACATTCTCCAGGGTGGGGTGTCAGGCAATCCCACTTCAAATATAGTGATCTGCTCTGAGCAAAGGGACGTTCCGTGTAAAGTCCAGACTCCTGGCTGTATTGCTATATGGACTTTATGCTCTAACAATAGCAACATAATATAAATTTCAGCCTGAACTTTTTCCCCCAGCATGACCAATCCTACAGAACCCTTCTGATCCAGGCCCTAATTACCATTGCCCCAAGAGAGGCTTGTATGCATATTGTATCTTGGTCTGTGCTAATTGAATCTACTTGACTTGGTAATCATTGCACTGTACCTTCAGGCTAGGGTTCAAGCACCTAAGAGGATTCCCTGAGAACAGAGCCAGTTTAGACCCAAATTTGCCTGAAGTCTGGGGTTGGTTGGAAGCAGACCTAGATCAAAGCTCTATCTCAGAGTGCACGTTCTGTACCTTTCCCATTTCGTCTCATGATACATCCTGAAGTAATGCATTGCTCGCTCGGCCCTGTCCTCTGGCCCTCTTTATTTGCTCTATGATGAGAAGCTAGTTTGCTTTAATGACTTCTTCCTATATAAATAGGTTCTCCATTGTTACCTCATGCTCATGGCAGATGGAATCGGGAATATGTGGCTGTCGGAACCCACCTGTGATTCTTAAAGTTAATGAAATCCTGTTGGAAAACAGGACAATAGGTACAATAGTTAGCTGTATGAGATTCTTGTCCTGTTTGCTGAAATAAAGTTTCTGACAAGTCTTGGAGCAAAGGTTGTCTGCCCCTTCTGGGGCTTGGAAAGCCCTAGTGTGTTGCTGGTGTTTAATAATGAAGGTTCTCTTCTGAAAAGAAGATTGAAGCAACACAAACATTTTTCCTTGTCCTACAAGTTAAGTATTAGAATTCTTCCTCACTACATGTGTAATTCATGTCATTAATCTTCCTTAAAACCTTCTCCTTCCACAAAGCCTCTCTGTATTGATACAACAAAGACAATTATATGCTTGGGGGGGAAACAGCTGAAATGTTTGAGACTGGGCCGTCAGCTGAATTTATTATGTGTCTGCACTATATTGTCTACCTATTTTTTTAATTCTAAGCCCCTATGACAGGGGTCATGTCATCTTCTATATACTGTACAGTACTGAGCACACTGATGGGGCTATATTAAATACTAAAAATGATTCAGAGCAATGTATAAATAAGCACACACTGCTGTTTTGGTTAGAGAGCTATAAAACAGATATAACAATACAATCTTAGGGCCCGCTCCTGCTCCTGTTAAAAGCAGTGATGTAAGCAGGTGGGGTCCCAACCAAATCACTATATGTGTGTATTGTCAAAAAGTCACCTCTCCTGGGGTTGGAGAGGTGTGTTAAGGAAAAGATCATTTCAAAATAATACTATATGAAACTGCAGCCTAAACTTTCTGTCCAGGCTTGACTGCACTTAGGATTCCTTCCTTCAGGGTCTGTCTGTCACCGGCCTTAGCTTCCCTCTTCAGAAGGCTACTTTCACCACCACCACCCCCCCCTTAGACTGCAGGCAGGCTAATGAGTTACACCTACTTCAGTGAGTAGCTGTAATTAATCTTTAGGGTTTCAACTCCTGCTAATACAGCAGGGCTAGTGGAGAATCCTGCTTCTCTGTTACAAATGGCAAAACTCCCATCACTTTCAATGTAAGCAGCATCACAGACCCTTATTCTGCATAGCACCTTCAGACAGACCACGTTCCAAAAGGCTTTAGAGTTACTGCATTAAAAAAAACCCAAATTGCAGAGTTCAATAATGAAACCTACCACACAGGGCTAGGGGGAAAGATTTTTCAACTGATGTCTGGAACACAGCTGGCTGGGGGGAAAAAATGGGGTTTGGATTGGGTTTGGTTCCCCCCCACACTGAAAATTTTGATTAAAACAAAAATGGTCTTGACCAAATTAACCCAACCTGTTTTTCAATTCTTCAATCAGAAGTCAGGAAAGAAAATTTTGCTTAACCAAACCATCCCCCTTGATCTCCCATTTTCTCCTGGAAACCATTTTGATGGACATTTTTCAGCAAATGCTAGTTGGAGTTGCTGAGGCAGAAGGGCACAGAAGTCTCTTTCAGATGACAGATGCCACCGCTGGGAAGGCCTGGTGCCAAGGGTAGCACGTTTGCATGGAGGGACAGAGAGCAAGTCATTGCTAGACAAGCAGGGGGAGTAAGGTGGGACTAGGAAGAAACTATGTCAGTGAGTGAGGTTGGGAAAAGTTTAAAAAAAAAAAGACTTTCAGCTTGGATCCTGACTGAATGGGTGAGTGAATGAAAGGTAGTTTTTAAGTGCAGCTTAACTGTACAGGTTCCCCTGGATGCATGTGCAATCAAGTAAACTGGTCACTCATCATATTAAGGCTCTACTTATAAAGGGCTAATAACTGATGTTTTAAGAAATGGCAAGTCAACTCTTAGAGAGTCCAATAACTCAATAATGTGCTTAGAGGCTCAAACCTTCAACGGCACCGCTACTCCTGTCTGCGTCATGCTTATACTATGTGGTATTAACCATTTATAAATAAAATCTCAGTATAAATGGGGGCTGGGAAATTTAACCACTTGATATTTCATACTAGGCAAAAAAAATGTTGTAAGTGAATATTGATACACCCTTGACCACAGAGACTGACTGTGCTTTACTCCACACTGAGTCCTGGCCCCCAGTTTGGTGACCCCATGTTTTAATGTTTGGTGGTGTGGTCCACGAGGCCTGGGTTCCCTTTCTGGGTTCATTCTCTCATTGGCCCAGACTAGCAGACGGCAGCAATGCTTGTCTGTAGCACATGCTGCTGGCCTCTGAAGGGAGTCCCCTCCAGCGCTCCTCAGCTGAAGGATACCGATTCACGACCTTGCAATGAGACGCAGGGTACAAATCCAAAGACTGTTTCTGCAAAACTCACATTGCTTTCCCTGTAGAAGTCTCAAGGATCCCAGGATCAGACCCCAAGGGGAGAAATTAGCAGCCAGCAATAGTAGCGCTCCCATCGCAGATCCCCTTTGGAAATCCTTGTAAACAGCCAGGGCAGGGAAAGGAAGATCCAGTGCTGAGAAGAGGCTTGTGTGTCCAAAATATGAATTTGTATAGTAAATGAAGCCAGGCCAGCTAAGCTGGAAGAGTTTTTACAAAGCCTAACTGGAAGAAAAATGAGAAAATAATGAATTACCCGGATTGACTATTTCTAAACATGCCCTAGATTAATGTGCAAAGTCTTCTCCATAATGCAGAAGGCATGAAATAAATCTTGCGCTACGAGAATAATAAGGGAATCAATAGGATTATGAGGTTAGGGCTGGAGTAAACCTGAATGACAGCTGCAAAATAAATTTTATTTGGAGGACATGGCTGAGGTTAAATGAAACATCATAAATAATTTCAAGTATTTGGAGGGGGCAGGGAGTAGTCCTTACATCTCTGGACGAACAGCAGCCCCCATGATCACTGAATCTGTGCAGTTTGTACCAGTTGCCTGCTTTCTTGAACAACATGACGTATGTAGTGTCCCAGACTTGGTTCTGGGCTATTTTTTTTTTTTTTTTAATGATTAAGCCTCTCCTCCACCTGCCTGGCATCAGCTTGGAGTTGGAAGAGCTCGTACTAGGTGTGAGGATAAATGAACGGGGTAGCATCCCCTTTAAACCGTTTGTGAGCCTTGTGGTGGTGGCATGGTTTATGTATTTAGAACCTGCCTGGACCAAACCAGAGCAGCAGTGTGTATATGTAGTTAGACCTCATGTGTTGGGTATATTCAGTAAATAGTTAGTTATTTGCACCCCCGCCAGCCCATGAGTTTCTTTGTAGTAGTAGTGTTGTATGAAGAGCAAAAGACCCACACATTGGTAATGAGATGTTCCTCAGACCGAAGCCACAGTTCTGGTTTTCTCCCACCTTCAGTCTTCCACCTCTTCTAGGGAGACCTGATTTCCACCCACCCCTGTTCCCTACTTAGCTGTTAAAAGCTGACTGAAGAGCTCCACAGTGCACAAATGCACACTGTCCCATGCACAAGTACCCCGGGAGCAGGACCATCTGCTCAAAAGAGGCCTGTAATTTTGCTCTGAAAATCAATTGCAAGTGCAAACTTATAGGGGGAATTAAATGCACCTATGCTAGATGCTTTTGGCATCTGGATCCCAGTAATGAAATCCTAGCACGTGCTCACAATCAGGCCCCAGCAGCTGACAGCAGACACAAAAGTTAGCAGCCAGGGTGGGACTTTTTGAACTTCTAGGCCAGAATTCTTAATCACCTTATAAAATACACAAAAGAAACAGCAAAAAGGATGAATAACAAAAGTTCCACAGCACCTCTTCATGACTTTCTTGGCAACGGACTTGGAAATATAGTGCTGTAATAGACGGACATAAGGCCATTATTGTTTACCTTGCTTCCTGCATATGATGCCACACTAATGTCATGCACACTAACCTTTTAAAAAATAGTTGTAGTGTATCATCAAAGCAGTGCATTGACTCCTAGTCTGGAACTTCTGGTTTGATTCTCCCTTCCTTCCCCCGAGAAGCTGAGCACCTAGTTTGATGATCTCTTTGACAATACAGCTACTCCTTTTGATGCTTGAATAAAAACTGAACTCTCTTGAAAATCTTGGCCACAGTTGTGGGGGCCGAGCCTGTCTGAAAACTTTAGCCATAACGGTTGCTCTAATTTTGCCTCTAATGTATTGATGGTTGATGCTCTTTCCCATACACCACAAAAATATAGCTTATATGGTACCCAAAGTGTGCTATGGGCTTTATAGACAGATAAGGGACATGGTTCCTGCCCCAAACAACTTGCAATCATACATGTTCCTTCCTACAATAGTATGGGGGAGGGATATCGGTTACACGATAAGAATATGTGATTGCTTTGCTTTGTTTGGCTGTGCATGAGTATTCCAAACAATACCTGGCATTCCTTTGTAGATCTTAAAGTGCCTTTCAAAGTAGTATCCCCCGTTACAAGTAGGGAAACTGAGGCACAGAGCAATGCTGTGACAGGTGATCAGTAGCAGAGCCAGTCCTTGACTTTTTGCTTTGCAGTAGCACCTAGGAGCCTCAGTCGTGGACCAGAGCCCCATTACACTAGGTGGTGTACAAACACAGCACAAAAACATGACCTGTGCCCAGCTAGCACCAGGCTCTTGAGTGACAAAAAGACACTAAGGCTACACATTTCTTAAAATGCTGGATTCAAAGGTCAAACAAGCTCTGGGGAAAACTTGCTAGGTGCATCTGGGGGAAATTCGCAAAACTTGCAATGCAGGGGCAAAGTCAAAACTCAGATTCTGCTCCTAGCGTGACTTTTCCCTTCCCACTCTATTGCATTATAAGGCAAACCAGACAGAATCTCTGGGGGTAATCAGGGAACTATGTAGCCCTTGGTCTTAAGGACCAAATTCTGAAGTTGGCACAGAAATCCAAGCAGTTTTCAAGCCTCTCATATCATAGAATCAGAATATTTGAGTTGGAAGGGACCTCAGGAGGTCATCTAGACCAACCCCCTGCTCAAAGTAGGACTAACCTCAGCTAAATCATCCCAGCCAGGGCTTTGTCAAGCTGCAGCTTAAAAACCTCTAAAGATGGAGATTCCACCACCTCCCTGGGTAACCCATTCCAGTGCTTCACCACCCTCCTAGTGAAAAACTTTTTCCTAATATCCAACCTAGACCTCTCCCACTGCAACTTGAGACCATTGCTCCTTGTTCTGTCATCTACTACCATTGAGAACAGCCTAGCTCCATCCTTCCTGGAACCCCCTTTCAGGTAGCTAAAGGCCTCTATCAAATCCCCTCTCATTCTTCTATTTTGCAGACTGAACAAGCTTAGTTTTCCTCCATGCATTATTTTAGGCAGTTTGCAGCCCTGAAAGGTATTTGTGTGTCAAAGCCAGAGTGGGATTTCACTTTGTTTTATCTTGTGAGGCTGAGGGACTCACTTTGAAGTCTCTTCCTCTCTACCCCTTCTTTGGAAAGCAATTTTGAACAGCAGATGGTTCCCAAGAGAGCGAAGAGCACTCCCCAGTGGGGGAGATTTGAAATTCAGCCCTGTGAAAGTCCACTCCAAGATGCTGCTCATCTCAGGTGCTTCTGCATGGACAACTACGCTGTTCTGTAAAGGCTTGTCCTCTAGCATTGCAGCTTGAACATGTTGCCCTGTGCTACTAAGAATGACGGCATCTGTTTTTCCTCACGTGAAGCATGTGACCCATAGATCTGTTCTGGCTGCAGACAGCAAGCTGACAACAGGTATTTCCGAGAGGGGAGGGGTTTGAAGAAAAGGATTTATGAACTTCATTCTATTAGCAGGAGAGGTGTTAGCTTCTCCACGCTGATATCATTGGTAGACTTGGAGGTTGGGGAGACACTGACCTCTGTCCTAGCCCCACACCGACCCAGTGAAGCCTCTAGGGCCTGATCCTGCTACTTCAGTTCAGCGGCGTCTGAGGGTGCTCAGCCCCATACAGGATCAGATGTCTGCCTGTCTATCTGAGAGGAGCTGGAGTTTTGTACAGAAGGTCTGCCAGTTTTCTGAGCCTTGTTTGCGTTTTCCTCTCAAGCGGCTTCAGATTAAAAATCATTAATTAAAAAAATTCTTTGTTGTTAAGGGCTAGCTCTGACATTCTTATTTGTGCTGAATAACACTCAACTCTCAGAGCAGTTCCATTTCAATCACCTTTTGGAGTAAAGTGCTGCTAAATTTGTACCTAAATGATTATTGCTATAAATACAGTATTATTAGCAATACAGAGATACAGGTTCCATTTCCAGTTCTGCCATAGATTTGCTGTATGATCTTGGGCAAAATATTTTTCTTAATTTTTCCACATATAAAAATGGGATAATCCTGCATACCATATTTGTAGTATCTCCCTGGCATATTGTGCAGCTAATCCATTAATGTTTGCAAAGTGCTTTGAGAATCTCTGATGGAAGATGCTAGTGCCAACGAAAAAGACATGCAAGTTTATAATTGAGAAGAACACTTGAAAGATTTAATTTGCTTTCCATCACTTATGCTGCTAATTTACTACTTGCATTTCATCTCAGGCAAGGAAAAATGAGTAGCTGGCTGTGGTTGTCAAAGTAGCCTGGGTTATTTAGACAATAGACACACAACTTCTATTAATCTCAAATTCTGATAGTTCAATTCCCCTAGATTGTGTCAAAATTCTCTTAGCTAGTTTCTAATCACGTTCACTGCCTGGTTGTTATGAACCAGAAGAACGCTCCCATGTCGTTTGGGTTGCAAACTCTGCAGGGGAATTGTTTAAAGTCCAAACCAAAACCCTGCAACTCTACCTGTTTTTACTGAAATTTTGGAAAATGCACACAGATTCTTGCACAGTCGTTGTTTGTTGTTACCAGGTTACAGTGTAAAATTATCGCTTCTGCAGTTGGAAGCTCTCAAGTTTGGTTGGGTTAGATGAGAAGGTCAGCAATGACCAAAACCTGATACCATCTGATGGCTGTTTGGTGGCCTCTGTGAAATGGGTTCAAATGTTCACATTGCAGTTGGTCCTATGGTCTCCTGGTTTGCAGCCTCCACAGAGGGGCCAAAGACTGACCGGGTGATGGTGAATGAAGCACTCTCTGACCCATTAAACTCTTGCATGGTCGGGATTGAGGCCTGTGTGAGGGAAGCTGGCACTGCCCCTGCTTCCTGTGCAGTGCTTGTTCTGTGGATAAATAGAAGGCCTCGCTTTGCAGGTTTTCAGTCCAGCAAATTTTCATGAGTGCACGCAACAGATCTTAGTGCTAAATGTTACAGGGTGAGTCAGAAATGCGAACTATGACCCCATTAAAATATGTAGGAAGGTTCAAACTCCCTCTCCCTTCAGTTAAGTTGATTTCTGTCCTAGAGTATCCACAGAATTACTCACTGCATGATCCTGGTCTCCAATCTGCATCTTGGTATTTATGGCTCCGAGTCGGGTGGTTTTCTGGCAGTGGGTGTTGGCGCATGTCACAGAACCAGCACTCATTCTGGCACGTTTCATCAGGCTTTGCAGCCTCTGCTGGGAGAGGCCCCTAATGGGAATAACAGGAGGTATCACAAGTCAGACTGAGGTGCATTACCGGAGCTGTGCGGGGAAACACATGCACGGAAAGCATCTGCCCCCAACCACAGCTGGCTTTATCCAATTGTATTAGCCCCTCGCTTTCACAAGCGCCAGATACACATGGCGTGGGAAACAAATGCACAGAAAACTCCAGGATCGCTGGACCCTCTCCCCAGCTTTGGCATCTTCTCCAGGTTCCACACCATCTGCTTGGTGACGAGAGAGTAGATCCGTCATCATGGAAAACAAATTAAAAGGGCCTAGGGGACTCTCACAAACCAAGAGACTGCTGGGCAATAATGAGCTGAATTGTGTGGTAAATCCAGATTTTCCACCTCATGCAGCCACATGGAGTATTCCATATTTGGGATGTGCCCCAGACCCTACCTATGCTAGTGGGGCATTGTTTAATCGAGACTCCTGGTTTTTGATCTTTTGCACACACAAAAAAAAAAGGCTCATCAACATTTCCCTGCATCTCACGTGAGTGACCCTGGGTGTTTCCTTCCCTCCTCTTCTGCCAAATAGCCTCTTTACCTGTGGGTCTTGAGTGGAAGGGTCACCATTTTTTGACCTAACTTCCAGAAGTGTTTGGCTCGTTCCAAGAACAAGGGAAACTGCATTGCTGTGGAAGAAATGTCTCAGACAGCAGCAATGCTTTCCATGCTCTTCTGAGACTGATTCAGCTCCCATTGAAGTCCGTGGGAGTCTTACCATCGACTTCAATGGAGGTGGGTTTGGGCCCAGGCTGCTTCTGAGATTCAAAGCCCTTTCCTAGTCTAATTGTGTGTGTGTTTGGACCCTGCTTTTATTAGAAACTTACCAATGTGTCCTGACAGTTGCAGCCAGTTTCCTGGCCTTTTGGGTTCTGTGTGGGACTTAGCGTGCGTGCTCCCATGCTTTCATGCTCGCTCGCTTGTGTGCTTTCTCTTGCTCTAATCCGATTAAATCCAAAGAGTGGGGTTTTTTTCAATTAAATTCAATGGCATCAGGACCTGGACTTCAGAATTTGTCTGAACACGCAAGTTGCACTGGCTTACCTAAAATGTATCTGGTTAAGCTGGCACAAACTCCTGTGTGGAAATTCTTAATTTGATTTAACCTTGGTTCATATTAAGCAAGGAACTGAGTTAGACCTAAACTTACAGAACCCAGGTTTACATTGAATGTAGGGTGTCCACACATGGCTTTGCACTGGTTTAACTACATTGATTTAAGACACTCTTTTAGTCAAAGAGCCGTAACTGTGTATAGGCTGACCCTTGATGAAATCTTGTTCCGTTTCCTGCTCTGAACATAATGTAAGTGTGTGGCAAAAATCCCTTTCCTATTGCTTATGTACTTGATCAGAGCACACCTATGTGCTCACTGAGTCAGGTTATTAGTGCAAGCTTTTAGTTTTAACACTGGTTCCTTGGGTTTTTTCCCTAGCCCTCCCCGAGGCCAAACAAACATGTAAACTTGTACCTGTCTACATCCTGCAAACCTACACTTGCCTGTATAGAAAGCTCACCCCTGTGGGTATGTTCTCATGCATGTGTCTCATGCACACCCACATGCATTTGTTCCTACCTTATGAACAGCCAGACATACATGTTAATATGAATGTAAAGACTCCTTTTAAGGGAAAATGCAGAAAATACCTTGCTATTTTTTCTCTTGACATAAACTGCTCCTGTAAAGCTTAGAGTTAGTCATGTTGTATGTTAAAGCCTAAGAAATATGAAGGAATTGTTTTTTCATGGAAGACAAAAACTGCCTAGAACGCCAATCAGTTACAATATCTACAGGTTATAGCAACAGTGCTCAGGATATGTTTGACAAGCTTCTGGGAAGAGCTGATCCATGCTTAATAGAAGGATCTGCACACAGTCTAGTTCCAGTCCCAGGACCTACTCCTGTAAGCCCCCACTTGTGAGTAAATTAACTCCCATGACAAGTTGCACTGATTTTTTAAGAGGGACTATCTACAGGATGCAGAGCCATTAGGTGCGTGGGAGTTTGCAGGCTCGGGTTGTTTGTGATTTACGTTGTATTCTGTGATATTTGGTTCCAAAGTGTTTGCAGAAAACGAATTGGGTAATTTAGTTAAAATAATTTGCTCAGTTCTTGTTTTTCTTTTTTTATTTTCTTTGTGTCCGATTTAAAAAAAAAAAGTCTAAGGGCAGATGAGAAATGAGGGATGGTAGTTTCTTTCTGCGCCACTCCTGCTCTTGGAGGAAGACAGCAAGACCAATAACGTGATCTACTGCAGGCAATAAAATGGGAGCGAATAACTTTCTTTGGTCCTTAATGGAGCCAATTACCCATTATAGTTAATGAGCCACCTTCCCCGTTCTTTGCTCTGAGGAATCGCCGAATGACTTTCAGGATTTGTGAAGCTCTCAGAAAGGGACTTCATTTGAGTAAGGGCTGAATAAACCTAAGGACTTTGGGATCCGAATCTTGATGTCTCTACTCCGTGGTCCCATGACAGCTTTTTGCCTGAGGATCCTTGTTTAGTCTATCGGGGACCATGTGATCACTCTTTGTAAGAGGAGAACTTGCACCAAAGCATGGCCGGCATTGCATCTTCAACTTTGTTATGTGTTTCTGGAGACTCTGCGAGTTTTGTTGGGGTGGGTTTTTCTGCTTTGCACATTCAAACTCTCTTCCAAATCTCCTTAGTAGCCGATGGACAATTGGCTGACACCTGCAGTCTGAAATCAGTGCTGCCTACTGCGTGAGACTTCGTGGTGTGTCACTAATTGAAAAGTTTGGGTTTGATTTCAAGAGGCCACACTTCTAAGAATGAGCAAATGGGTAGGCTTCGTGCAGTAAACAGAACATCTCAGCTATTAAGTTATTTATCAGGTTTTGTTTTCCACTGTGAGGAATATTGTTAATTTAGTTTGCAGTGCCTCCTGAGGCTTCTTTGAGATTAAAATGTAGACATCACGCATTAGGCTGAGCTAAATACTGGCAGGAAAACACATTTGGTGTTCTTAATTGGAAAAACATACTCCTTGTTTTATCACCCTAAGGACAATACTCTAGAGAACAACAATATAGTGCATTCCATGAAGTAGAATGAAAATCTACTGGAAGTGCTTGCGGCTAGGGTTCAAATCCAACTACGGATTTGACATGAACCCACAAGTGGGTGCAGAGATAAAAATGAAACCATGCCTTCTGTTAGCAATTTTTGTGTTTTACCTATTGGAGTGAATTTGATGGAGCAACGAGGCCTATGTTCCACGGGGCCCTTTGTAATGTAATGTAATATGTGTCAGGAGCTACTCAGCTCCCTGCTAATATCTAAGGCCTCTGCATGTCCCCAGCACTCCCTTTTAAGCAACCACCTTGTCTTGAAATCCTCCCTTCCCAAACAGGGGTGACCATGTGAGAAATTGGGGGAGACCTAGGAGGAAAACGCATGGCTCAACCTGCAGTTTTATTGGGAGGGAAGTCAACAGTACGGTAAAAGGCTGGGGGACAGCCCTTCCCACTCTTCTAATGGCTGCACCTATGATCCTTTAGAGGCAACTGGTATCCCACAGTCCTTCACCCATGTCTGGAGCAGAAATCCAAGATGGAAGGCCAAAGGGCAGCTTTCCAAGAGGGGAACCAGGGAGGATGGTCCTGGAGTCGGGTGGGAAATGAGGGTGGCACTTCAGCTGGGGAGATCAGGTATGTGCCTGCGGCGTGGGGCTCCTTGAGCAGCGAGGACCTCATGGTTCTCCATAGATTGCACAGGCCTAAGGAGTTCTTCGCTGCTTGTGGCTTTGCCAAGCTCGCTGCAGCTTCTGCAATCAGGCCTTCAGCGCGTGAACTGCACAATTGTCACCATGCTGCGCAGCCGCAGGGTGACCGCAGGGAAAAAACGGTCTTCCCGCCCTAAATCCTGGGGTCCCACTGGCTGACCTGAAGGAGGATCCGTCTTAGCGAGAGGAGAGGTCCTATGATGCACAGATGAGCAGTTCTGCTCATATAGTAGAGGGTATTTCTGTGTGTGAGTGTAACACTAGCTGACTAATGGGTCTGTAATTTTTGTATACATAGAAAAATCAGTTAAATAGGGTGGAAGAAGAAAACTAGTAACACCACCTAAAAGGCACTTATCTAGTTCTTGACATCTTTAAAGTGCTTTATAAGGGGTAACTCCTGAATCCATACAGCATCTCTGGGGGGGAGCGAAAGAAGAGTTCTCTCTTTTGCGAATGACCAGACAGGTCAAACGGCTTTCCCCAGGCCACAGCGGGGAGTCTGTGTCAGAGAGGGGATAGAAGTGCAGCAATTCCTGCCTTCCAGTCCTGCTGTCAGACCCATAGACCAGACCCTTCTCTGTTGCTCTCGGGCCAGGTGAATAACGCACAGCTGGAGCTGCACTGAGAAGGTGCAGGCTGAGGTTTAGAAATCATGATGTGTGAAATGAAATGGGAAGCAATGGATGTAAAGAATCACCACAACTGCTACAAGGTGTTCCTGAAGCTGTCATCAAGCCATCTGCCTGCTTTCCATAGGTAAATAGCCCCGTAATAGAACGGAATGACTTGACGTTCATTAGAAATACATTGACTGAGATGAGAGAAGCCACACGAGCAAATGGGCCCCGAGCTACCCTTGTCGAAGTGAGTTCTGCTCTACACGGGGCAATGAGAAAACAGAGCAAGCCCTGTAACAACTGCAGACAAGGTTGGGCAACTGCTAATGGACAAAACTAGGAGAGAAAAGTGCCTGGACCACGAAAGCTTTCTGCAGTGTTGCAGAAAAGGGGGGTGGAAAGGGATAACAGCCTTTTTTTTTTTTTTTTTTTCCCCATGTTGTTGCAATTCAGGAAACCTCTCTGTTCTGGTGCCCAGCTCCTCGTAACTCATCTGTGGGACGCCCTAACTAAAGGGAAACGTGCAGTTAGCTGAGAAAGAGGCACTGCCGGTTCCAGCGCACAATTTATGGCTCTTGGTTTCAAAAAGAGAGCGGGGCCGCGCGCAAGCAGAGCCTGCCCGGGGTAGGCCTGTTTCCCATTTTAGCTCCCCGCCAGCTCATTACCCAAGCGTTCGCTCTGCTAGTCGCCCCGTGATGTGCACCATGGCAACCCCCTCAACAACAAGCCCGACACACCCTCCCCTGCCTCTGAGGAACTGGGCAGACGGCTGCCCGCGCTTTCATTCCGTCATTTGCCGCAAGGAGCATGTGGGCAGTGGGTCAGGGTTTACACCATACGCGGTGTCTCAAGGTAGCAAGAGTGAGGGGGGGAGGTGGAAAATGTGTTGCGTCCTGGCCCTGACCCTTTGCAATCATTAAAGATCCCATCGCACTCCTTGAACGAATAGGGATGTTAACGCCACTTTCCTAGGCAAACTCCCCCTTGGGCTGGAATTATTTTCGGCCTGTCAGTGGTTGGCTCCGGTTCCCCTCCAAAGCTCGGGTGATGCTGTGCAGTGTTAAATACTTGCTGCTTTCCATCCCAGAGGGGGCTGCACGTCAGTGGTGGAGGAAGCTGTGCCTTCGTACGTAGCTTGCATTGAAATGTGTAATGTGGCCTGGGCTCTGAGGACAACTGGCTTTATGCGATTGTAAGCAATTGGGGGCCAGATCTTATCGCCCCCTCCTGCACCTTACCAGCTGCTTTGCAACCAGGTACTTGTGGTTTCTCTAGTACAAGGGGAGACTCCAAAGGGTGAGGGCTTTGTCCCCCTTCTTCCTGGCCCTCATATAGGGTGTGACCAAGGGCGAGGTGGTGCTTGGAGACCATCGCTGTTGGGATGTAGTTCAGGGCAGTCTTGAGGGCCAAACCAGCCCCTGGAGAGCACAAAGCTCATGGAGAGGGATGTAAAGACATCACGAGTGTGCCGTTGCATATGTACGCCCCGCTCCCTGCGTCACCTTGGCTGCGCCAGGCTGAGTGTTTATTTGAGGAGCAAGCCAATACAAGAACACCCAGCTCTTGTTCTGCACCAGAGCATCCTACTATCTTGCTTTTTTTTTTTCCCCAGCCACATACAAAGTTGCATAGTCTAAGGGTGACTCAGGGTCTGGCTGGGGGAAGCCCGTGTTTCTGATACAAAGAATCCTATAGCCAGAACATTTATCTAAATATTCCCATTGTGTTCCATAAGGCAATATATTAAAGGCCAAATACATCCCTGGGGTAACTCCCTTAAATTCAGTGGCTGACTGGTTCCATCGACACAGGCATGTTCTAGTGCTCACAGCAGCCTGACCTGTTGCTGTTGAAGAAGTGTCTCCCCTCAGGAACAGAATCTTTCTTTCTGCAGCCTCTATGAAGAAATGCAATCAGGCTGTTCCTGAAACAGTCAGCAAAGATGGGGGCTGGGAGCCAAAGAAATTCTTTGCAAACCCTTGTCCTCTCAGACAGCTTTGTGTGGTTGGCGTTTGCTGGCTGTGGTAAGCAGGACGTGATCAAATAAATACATTGATTTGTTTGAGTTTTGAGTGCTTCTGCATGCTCTTTAGTAAATTGAGGGGAAGCATGGTCCAGTGTTGGGGTGCTGTCCTGGGGCATGACTGAGAATCTGAGGTTCGAGTCCTGCATCATGGCTTTTCTGCATGACGTTAGGCAAGTCACTTAGTGCCCTGGTGCCTCAGTCCCATGTCTGTAAAATGGGGATAGCTGTGCTTTGCTACCTCACAGGAATGGTGTTGTGAGGATCAATGTGTTAGTCTGTGAGGGGCTCAGATGCCATGAGGATGTGGGGGTGGGGACATCATATTCCTGTTATGTCTACTGCAAAACTCTCCACAATATGGATGCAGCCCTGAGACTTCCTGGGTGCGAAACAGGAGGGGAGGATGGCAGTGTGGGAGGGCAAAACTAGAGGTGCAAATGGGCAACATTGGCCCTAAACTATGCCTGGTGCCACACCATACTTTACATCCTTCCCTGTCGCAAGCGCTGAATTTGCTTGCAATTAAAAGAATGTCCATGAAACCAGCAGGCCCCTGAGTGTGTAACCTAAAGCCTTGAAAGCTTGAATTTTTAACTTCCCCAAGTCTCTCCTCTGCACCAGCCTCCTCGTTTCTCTTTCGACCCAGTAAACTAAGACCCTTTCTAAAATGCCCAAGGAAGACTCCATCGACAAAATATTGCTCTAATTTAATTTCCTATTCCAAACATGCTCTAATTAATGTCATTTTGTTTGATTTGCTGCCAGCATGCCAGTGTAGCACTTACTTAGTTTCCCAGCCTTTATGGTAACCCTGCAGTAATAAGTATCAAGTGAACACCCTGTAGTTAGTCAGTTACCTTTTTCTATAGAGGGTCCCAAAGCTGCAATTTCCCCTTGATTTGACAGGGAGTTTATTGGTGCAAAGATAAAAATATCAGGATCTCAGATCCTAGGAAGAAAGTTTAGGTAAAGTTTGCACAGTGCTAAAGAGATGAAGGGGGTAACAATGCTTATAGAAAAGGTGCTGGGTCAGTGAACATGATTTCCATTTCACAGAAGGGGAAACCGAAGCACAGAGTGAAGGAAGTGACTTGTCCATGGGTGCCTGAGGAGCCAGGGACAAAATGAAGACTAGAACCCAGAGCTGCTGATTTCTGGTGCTATGCTCCAACTTTCTGGGACTAGTCTGAGGCTTCAAATTCCCAATAAACTGCTTGACTATATTTTCTGGTATTAATCTGGTATCTGACCTTCTCCTGCTTTTGATAGGGAAAGGGTATTGCTAGCAAAACGGCACACATCAGGGACTGTAGGTACTGCTCCTTCGGGAATGTCTCTTATGGGGTTCACAAAGCTCTCCTTGCAATGTATCAATCGTCATGTCAAAACCAAAAGAAAAAGAAATCTGGTTTAGGACACAATTTTCAGACCTATGGATGTCTAAATCCGGCATCCAGATTCTCCATGTTGATGTTAAATTCATGCTAGAGCAGGGAATATAGAATGGAGTATCCTAAACGTAGGCAGTGCCTGTGTTTGTTTGAAAATGGAGTTCCTCAGGCTAAATTCACTTACTGGCTTCATAAAACCACTCCATTCCTTGCTGTTGTACGCAAACCAAGCTCATTAGCCTACTCCTTGGAGATTAGTGGAACTACACCAAGAATCCCCTCCTTCCACACAACCTCCAAGCCATCCCTTGTCTGATTGCTTTAACAAAGACCAATGCAATAAACGTTCAAAAACACGGGAATCTGTTTAACTGTAATGTTTCATTTATTTTTGGATCTTACTTGTAGTGAAATAGGGAAGGGCGCTATGTGAAAGTCACTAGTAGGATATACTGGATAGCAAGGAACCTGGCTGCATCAGTGTGAAATGTGTGAGCATCATATCCTTGCTACTGCTTTCAGTGATGCATCTGTTGATACCAGAGCTGGCGCTAGGGGTTCGTTGGTCAAGAACTGCATTCCTTGCTGTATTATATGTCCAATGAGTTGCTCTCGCTCATCCACAAACTTCACCCTGTTGGTTTGTACCCATACAAGTGTGACCAGCTGCCATGTGCAAACAAGCCAGGCTGCTCTTAGAACAGAACCCCTTCTGCTTTTCTCATTGTGGAGTTTATTTGGTTTCCAGTCCCAGGCAGAAAAGACCTTGATTGCCGATGCTTTATCTAAATGAAAGTTAACTCTGCAGAGAATGGTTATCTATCACCAAGGAATCCTGAGCTTTTTTCTTTTCTGGTCTGAAAATCTATGGCCCTCTTTCCAGACACCCCTCTTTCATTTATGTCATCTACCTTCTCTTCTCTCGTTAAAATGAAGTACAGGTGTGAGAGAGGAAGAACCCTCTGTTCCAGCACTTGCGTCACTCCCCTTTCTCTGTTTTTACCATTCCTTCCCCTCCTATTGCTTACAGAGAGTTTTGGGTTGCAACACATAACAAAGTTCGCTATGGCTAAGAGAAAATTCTCAGCCTCTGGGTCTGATCCTACCATTTGATAATCATCCCAGACTCCCACTGAAGTAAATCACCCACTCCTAATGCCCTTAGCAACTCCTATGCAACTGTAAAATTAATACTTAATGCTCTTGTATCTAGTCTCTGATTTGCAGTAGCTATGATTGGGGAAGAAGACATTCAAGATGGAGAATAGTTCTTCCGAGACATGGCCCCACACCACTGAAATCAATAGGAATTTATCTTCCTGTCAACTTCACTAGAAGCAGGAGAGACGGTGGTGGGTGTTCCATTAATAAGGGAAACGGGCTAGAACCTTTTTAAGTATGGGTTCAACTCTGTGACAGGCAGGTATCTCTTTGGACTTGCATTTCAGCCTTGGTGAAAGCCACTCACATCTGGATGGATTTGCACCTAGCCTCTCTTTGTAGTTCGCTTTTTTTTTGTTTTTAGTTTCATCATGAGAACCTATTGATGGTGGAACAAGGAAAGACCTTCTTGGCGGAGCATGCAATACAACTGGAAATGTCAACTCCTGCATGTGAGCATCCATGTGGAGTCCTGGAGTGAATGCTACTGGAAGTCAAGGAGGTAGCAGAAAGCAAGGACCTAAAGGGGAAGTGAAGGAAACATGAAGTCACCAGGAAACGCCCAAGAAATACAATAACATATGCTTTGGCTCTGATGTCTGGAAAATCAATACCATATAAAATCTGACTTGTATCAATGACTTGATCAAGCAGCCTGGATGGGATTTTAGCTTGACCATCTTTAACTTCAGAAGACGTTATTGGCAGGGGTGCTTGGGCGAGTGCACTGCCTTTCATACTCCCTGAGATAGATATTGTAGTCCATGCCCCTTTATTTCTTGACATCTTAACTATTGCCCCAGCCTTCTTTGGATACCTCCCAATGGCTTCCATGTGTACCAAAAGCTGCTTCCTGCTTTATCATGTGACCAGAGAAACACGATGACCTCCCCCCATCTTCAAACAATTCCATTGCATCACCATTCATTTCAGGGTCCCATTCAAAATTGTCCTTGTTTCTAGTCCTCTCTGGGGATTTCCATTTCTCTGCCTGTTCTTCCCATTCACCAACCTCTGGCCTCTTCTCTGTCCCTTTACTGTACCTGGCCACTGGTGTTGAGGACCATCTCCTCCGTAGCTCTTAGTATCTGGAAGAGCTTTTGTACATCCTTCTCCATCTTCAAGACCAAGAAGGCATGTTTGAGGTCAGCAATCTGAACAGTCCTTGTGACACCTCAACACCTTTCCTCTGTTTCCCTCCTTCCTTTTAAAATCAAACTACTTTTAGATTATCCTTGAATCTCTAACACCCACACGGTGAAAGGTCTCATTTTGTTTTGGCATCAAATATTGGATTTTGTGGTTGGAGATTTGTGAGCAATTACTGAAGCCTGGACAGGACTTTCCTCTTGACTTTCCATACCATGTTCTGTGTCCATTCTAGTCATCATCTATTGTTTTAAATCCAGTGCTCTTGGCTGATACTTTCTATTTGTTCATGGTCTGTCTTCCTCTCTTTCCCCCCCCCCATCTTGTACCTTCAGAATGAGGTGAAGAGCCTTCCCTAATGCTGGCAAACAAGGGACAAGAATACATATCAGGGTAACTGGTAGAAATGACAGTATTGTTCTCTTCCTTGCTCTTCTACTGTTCCTTGAGCTGCTGATCACTAAACTGGAATGAGACCCCCCCCTCCAGTCTGTCTTTGGCATGGTCCTGAGACTGAGACCAGCTTTGCCTGCCATGTGAAAGGAGACTGGCCCCACCTAAAAGGATACATTAGAGTCTCTGTCTGGCTCACTCACTGGGAGGAGGAGGCAGTTTCTCTGTAGAGTGGTCAAAGCTGGAAAGAGACCAAGAACTATTGATTTAAAGAACCAGTGTAACTAGCAAGATAAGGACAGCCATGCTGCATCAGACCAATGGTCCATCTGGGCCAGTATCTGACAGTGCCAGGTGCTTCAGAAGAAATGACTGGAAGAGGCAATCGTCCATCCCATTGCCCATTCCCAGAAGCTAGGGACACTTCAGAACATGGTTTTGTGTGCCTACCCATCCTGGCTAATAGCCCTTGATGAACCTATCCGCCATAAACTTATCTGGTTCTTTTTTGAACCCTGTTATAGTCTTGGCCTTTACAACATCCTCTGGCAAGCAGTTCCACAGATTGACTGTGTGTTATGTGAATAAATATTTCCTTTACTTCGTTTTAAACCTTCTGACTATTAATTTCATTTGGTGACTCCTAGTTTTTGTGTTATGAGGAGGAGTAAATAACACTTTCTCCACTCTAGTCGTGATTTTTATAGATTTCAATCATATATCCTCTTAGTCATCTCTTTTCCAAGCTGAAAAGTCGCAGTTTTAGTCTCTCCTCACGTGGAAGATTTTCCATACCCCAATCATTTTATTTGCTCTTTTCTGTACCTTTTCCAATTCCAATAGATCTTTTTGAGATGTGGTGACCAGATCTACATGCAGTATTCAAGATGTGGCCTAACGTGGCTTTATTTAGAGGCAATACAATATTTTCTGCCTTAGCTATCCCTTTCCTAACCAATTGTATTCATCTATGTGTCTGATAATTCTGTTCTTTACTATAGTTTCCATCAATTTGCCTGGTATTGAAGTTAGGCTTACTGGCCTGTAATTGCCGGGATTGCCTCTCGAGCCTTTTTTAAAAATTGGCATCACATTAGCTAGCCTTCAGTCATCTGGTCCAGAAGTTGGTTTAAATGATAGGTTGCATACCACGGTCAGTACTTCTGCAGTTTCACATCTGAGTTTCTTCAGCACTCTTGGGTGGATACCATCTGGTCCTATTACTGTTTAATTCATCAATTTGTTCCAAAACCACCTCCAGTGACACCTCAATTTGAAACAGTTCCTCAGATTTGTCACCTAAAAAGAATGGCTCAGGTTTGGGAATCTCCCTCACACCCTCAGCCGTGAAGAAGGATGGGAAGAATGCGTTTAGTTTCTCCGCAATAGCCTTATCCTCCTTGAGTGCTCCCTTTAGCATCTCGACCATCCAGTGGCCCCACTGGTTGTTTTGCAGGTTTCTTGCTTCTGATGTACTTTAAAAACATTGCTGTTACTTTTTAAGTCTTTGGGTAGCTGTTCTTCAAGTTCTTTTTTGGCCTTCCTAATTATATGTTTACACTTCACTTGCCAGAGTTTTTCTTTCTATTTTCCTCAATAGGATTTAACTTCCACTTTTTCAAGGATGCCTTTTTGCCTCAGTTTCTTTTACTTTGTTTAGCTATGGTGGCACTTTCTTTAATCCTCTTACTATGTGTTTAATTTGGGGTATACATTTTAAATTGGGTCTCTGTTATGGTGTCTTTAAAAAGTTTCCATGCAGCTTGCAGGGATTTCACTTTGCTCTGGACTCTTTTTTTAATTTCTGTGTAACTAACTTCCTCGAAGATGTTACTTAGGGGGGATGTTTCTCCTTGAGTAGGTGTGAAGGCTGTGCACTTTGAATGGCAAGATCCTGAGTTAGGGTGCAATACCACAGCAAATGGTTGTACATGTAGAAATGTCTGTCCTGAAGACATTGGAGCATTCAGGGATATTTTTTTTAACCGTACTGCTGATTTATGTAAAATAGCAACTCTAGAGTCTGTCTGGCTTTCACGTTAGGTCAGTGTGTTAAATTGACTGAAATTCAGGGCCAAATCCTGACGTGGGTTACACCAATGCAACTGCACGGGGGCTGTACAGGTGTAACTGAGGCAACATAGTTCAGTAGCTAAGATGCTGGACTGACTCAGGCTATGGTGCTATTCTTCTTTCTGCTACTGATCTGCTGTGTGACCTTGGGCAAGTCATTTCACCTCAATGCGTCCGTGTTTCCCCGCCCACTCTGTAGCCTGTCTTTTGTGTATTGAGATTATAAAATCTTCAGGGATGGACACTTACTCTGTGTATGTACAGTCCCTAGCACGCCGGGGCCTCAACCTCGACTACGGGCTTCTAGGTGCTACTGTAATACAAATAATAAAGTAATAAGTGAGGTTATAAACTGGCCCATACTCCTGTATTATCATGCATTGTTTGCTCCTCATTGTTGTGCAGAAATATTAAGCTTACCACATGGTAAAATGTCAAGCTTAGAATAACTTTTTGGCTCTGTTTCTCTCATGCTTTAAGCAGTTTTCTTGAATTGGGTGGGCAGTCCAAGGTTTAGAAGCCACTCCCCCCCCCCCCCCCCTTTTTTTTTTTTTTTTTTTTTTTTTTTTTTAATGGAAGCTGGTGACATGCCTCTATCTTGTCAGGCCAGAAGAGTAACTGATCTTGACTGGCCCAGTTTGAGAAAGATCAGCATTGTGCATGCGGTGTGTGTAAGTGGCGTTCCAAAAGAATGTTTGTGGAACCAATGCAAAAGTGGTGCGTGTTGAGGAGCAACTTGCAAGTTGTCATTTACTTACTGGGTTTATGCAAGTCCCATGTCTTCCCATACCCCATGCACCTGAGAAGCTTAACCTGACTGTTTTCTGAGTCATGCTCCTGTCACATGATGGCCTCTATAAGACACTCCACTATCATGGTGTTGAGTAATTGCTATATCCGTTCCCTCTTTTCTCCATGTGCAGCAATCGACCTTTTAGAGAGTCAAGCTTTTTCTTAATGACTCTGGAAGTCCCTACACTAGCTAGGGGTTCCATTCAGGAATTGCTATCTCAACAATGCTTGAACCTACAACATACCTAAAACTGATTCCTCCTCTTCCCAGAAGGGAGAGAGCTCAAATAGTTGACCCATTGACCTGCCTTAAGCTGTAGCAGCAATGGATGCTGAATGTGAGTTGCAGCAATGTCAGGGTCTGGTGTGTGATGTCTCTAGACTGCAACATCCTTTTGATTTCATTTCCAAAATATCACAAAACTATGGTCATTAATACGTTTGTGGATAAGTTACATAAAAATTATAAAATGCCTAAGGGTTTTTTTTTTTAGGCTACTAAAAGATGTTCCTTATGTTTGTCTGTTTCCAAATGGATTCATCTGTCCAGTCTCACATGCTAAATAAACTATAGTTTTAGGTTTATTTGCACAGTAAAAATTTATTTGTAAATATCAGGCAGATAAAAAGATTTTTCTGATGCATATCTTAGTAAATGAGACATCTGGCTAATAATTATGATTACATATTTTCTCAAAAAAGGATGATCTAAATGACATTCACCAGTGCGATGACCTCTAGGCTTACCTTCCTGGATAAACTGTTTCAAAATTCTCGATTTCGCTCCAACTTATTATGAAAATAATACACAGAGCTTAACTTAAATGTTATTTTCTGACTTGTGATTAAAAATAATAATTCAGTGACAATTGGAATAAACTCCAGAGTGGTTAGGGGAAACTATTGTTCCTTTCAAAAATTAAAATGAATTCTGACGTAAATAATTTATTATTTGCAAAACCTTGGATTCAGTTTTTAATCTCTAGACATGAGAATTTTCATGCATGTTTTCTTCTGAGAAATATTTGCTAAACTACAGAAATTAACATCCCCAAATTCAATCTAGATAATTTTACTTGGCGAGAGTGTACATTTAATACATATGACTCTGCTGTAAACTATCCTCAAAATAATAAATACAACAGCAATGAGAACCATCCTTGTTAATGTGATTATCCTGTTATAGTGCACGTTGTTACAAAGCTTCAGTTGTTGCATGAAATAACATGTCAGTACATAATGATTCCTCTAAAATATTGATTTAAAATATTCCCTTAGTAGCTGTTTACAAAAAAGGCTTTGATCCTGCAAATATTTGCTCACACGTGAAACTTTATGCACAATGGAACAATTCATATGTGTAAAGTTACTCTCACATAAGGCTGTGACCCTGCAAACGCTTATGTATTTTATATACACATGAACATGCACTACAAATTAAAGTGACTGCTTATTGAATATGATTTATCTATGCTTCCGATTGTCATTTTTTTTCTGATTTGTTTTTGTTTTTAATTTCAGCCTGGAAATGTCTGGTACCCACTGCTGGCAAAACTAACTGAGGAATTGAAGAGTACAGAAATATGACCCAGTTGCTATGCACAGTGAGGTATGAAAGCCCTTGTAAAGTATAAATAAGTATGTTACAAAGTTATTAGTAATTTGGCACTCTCTCTGATTGGAAGTTCAAATTAAACCCTGTGTAATTCTCACTGAGTAAATGAATAATGTTGTACCACCATTCCATCTTTTGGATCTCTGCAACTTTTATTCAGTTCTTACCCAGAATCTCAGTGATATAAATTGGTGAAGTTCCTTTACGGTCAATGAAGCTAATTTACAGCAGTGGAGGCTCTGGTCTGCTGATTTCAATTGGGATTATAGCCCACACAATCCAACGCTGTTCCTCTTCCCATTTACGGTGGTGTAAATGGGAAATAACTGGATGGAGTTACACTAGTGTAAAACTGCTCTGAATGAGAGGAGACTGGACAGTTTTGTCTGAGTAAAAACTGCAGGATTTTACCCAAAGGCTTTCAGTTATTTTTTTACAATGAACCAAATCCTGGTCTTTCTGATGACCCAGGGTAGAGTGGCTGTGGATTCTTCCTCTCTCTGGTAACTTTTACATTAAGAGTGGATGTTTTCTAAAAGATCTGTTGTGGTTCAAACTGGAATTGTTTCGGGGGGTGGGGGGGCGAGAGTGGAAAAACAAACCTATACTAAACTCCATGTTTCCCCAAATAATAAGTGAGTAAACTCTGTTTACTGGTCTCTCATCTACCCCACTGATTTCAGGGAAGCTCTCTGACATGTGGTATGCAGGAGGTCAGACTGAATGAGCAGTGGTCCCTTCTGGCTTGAGAACCTATGAACAATGGGAGTGTAACCAGGGTAGGATTTGACCCACTGTGGATACCTTGAATACCTCTTTGGTGAGCAGCCCTTGAGCCCTGTCTCACTTTAGAAACAACCAGCGAAATCTTTAGGCAGGAACTTCTGTTGGGGTTGGTGCTTTGTAGTTCCATAATCCAGAGGGACTTTTTATAGGATTTCTTGGGGGGGGGGGGGAGAAACAAGCAAGGAGAGCTGTGCCACATAGTTCTCAATGCAAATGCTACGTGCCACTTCTTGAAAAATATTTAAACGTCACGGCAGGTAACTCGGAGGCTCGATGTGTTTTTCCATTCCCAAAGACTAAATGTAAATGTAACTTTTAAAGAAAGGCAACACTAAATTTTTATTAATAGTCAGTGTTTGGGGCCAAAGATGAATAAGATCAAGCACAGTGATGAGTGATTTTGAATGTCTGTCCCTGGAAAAATGACTTACCCTCCACCTTCTCTGCTCCTTTAACTCGGTGGTGATGAGCAATGAAAGAGCCAAACTAGCTTTGTGTATCTAACACTTTATCTAATGAGTGATGACAAAGGGTGTTTCAGAATCTCAGAATAAATTGCTGGAGCCTTCTAAAAACATACAGAGGTTCTGCTAACACTTCAAACGCGATAGGGTGGGTGTTTGTTTGTTTGTTTGCTTGTTTTGTATTTAAACCAATCTAATCTGAATGCGTTTAAACCATTCCTGGTGGTGTTTTAACCTGGGATTCAAAAATGTGGTTTGAAAACGAATAGAAATAACTTCCAACCACTTTACATTGGCTGACTAATTTTACAATGATCAAATGATGCATACAGCCCAGCAACAGGATATGTTATGTACTTATTACACGTACTTCGATAGATTTGACATTTCAGATAGTTTATATATTTTCAGAAGAAAGTTGAGATTGAAAGGTAAGCAACAGAGCAGCTGTCAAATGTTTGTGTGTATGCGTAATACAAAATTTCAACTCCGCATCGTGTGAAATTAGTGATTTCCCACCCTTCTGATCTATTACAAAATGTCCTGAAAACTATTTTGAAGATGCCCCCAACCCCCTTAAGAAATATTGATTCTTTCTATCTATGACTTAGATATCTCTAAAACAAATGTTTACTTATTTGCGCTTCAAATAGCTTTAAAATAAAGTTCCCACAGGGAAGTTGATTAATACCCTGGCTATGACTGCAACATGCCAAAAAAAAAAAAAAAAGTCTGCTATTTTGAGTCACTTCTCTTAACAAAATGAAATGACCAGGAGACAGATTTCAATTAAAATGGAAGTGTCCCCTTACTGCTGCAAGAGACCTCGGCGTCAAAAAGTAGGCTTTTTGTTTTTGTTTTTCAAATGCTGCATTGGCCATTGCAAAGATTTGGAGCCACATCCTTGAACTCGAGTCCACTGCTGTGAGTGAACCCTGTCGTCTTAATTGGAGTTACTCCGGGCTGACCAAAATGGGACTCCCAAAATTAAGTATCACATTCTGATCCCTTATGATCATGTTTCCTTCCGTTTATACAACACCGGTCTTTACACCAGAGGGCTTGGGGGCGGGAGAGAGAATTACTGTCCAACGTCGTATCGATAACTGAGCAACATATTGGCAATATTTCTTTGGCATGCCTCTCAAAGAATATTTTCAGTTGATTTTTTTTTCCAAATCCATCTCTAGAAATCTGAAGGGGGAAAGTTCAAAGTGGTGAGGGCTGACAGTTTTTGTACGCACTCACTTTGTGTTTACATAGCAGGGATGGTTTCACTTCTTAAAAATACTTTTTAAAAAAATCGTTAGGGTAATATTTAACTACTTAAAGCCCGCCTAACTAAAGCAAATGAGAGAGGAGGAATTCTAGGGCGATGAAATCAAGATGAAGATATTTTTGTAGAAGTGTCTGATTGCAAAAAATTTAAAAAAAAATGCTCTTAAAAATACAAGCGCAAAATACAATAAATCACCCTATTAATTTATTACCAGCATGAAATTAGATACGAATCTCTCTTCTTTCTTTTTAAATTAGTATTTTTTATAATCCGATCGAGAGGCAGTTGGCGGATGTATTTTAAAAAGCCATGGCATCTTTGCTTATGTATCATTAGATTTGCTAACTCGAGAGCGCTTCTAATCGTCGATCTGTTTCATTGTCAGTATCAATTGCAGGCGGGAACCTCTCCCCTCCGAGATTCTGCGAACCACACACACGTGCTCAAACAAGCACGCTCAGATTTATTGTAAAGCCAAGATTTATACCGTACAAAATCACTGTACACCAAAGTTCAGAGTAATGACAATTCCTTCCTAATGCTAAATGATGTTAATTGCTCCAAGATGATTGTATATCTTCTTGCTGCCTTCTCGGTGCCCTTAGCAGACCATAAAAGAAATTCAGAACGAATTATATTAAATTTAAAAACGAACACGCCTGGATTGCAAAATTCAGTCTCTCTTTATGTAACAGCCCGAATAGCTCTCGGCTAAAGAAAAGGAGATTTAGGAAACACTGATTTTTGTTCTCCAAGTACGTTACGGGAGGGCATCCTCATTTTAATTGTGGAGTGTCCATAATTTATTACAATCCTCTCTAGCAACCGTTTTAGGGTCCGTGGCGGCTCACATGAGAAATCAAGATGATGCGCTAACAAAACAGGATTTAACCAAGACAGATAAAACTCCCCCTAAATAAACCCCGAATCTAGACAGCCCTGGGAATCACTGATCAGATCTGGGCAAGAGCAAATAATAGTCTCTTCTACTTGCAATCACTCGCCACGTTTAGCTTCGCAAAGTGTGCCTGAAATGTACCCAGGGAACAGGAGCCCGAGGAAGGGAACAGCCCCGTTAGTATTTTAGTCATTTTCCCCCAATTAGCAACGTGGTTAATTATTGAAAGTGGAGGGAGAAGGGAAGACAAAGTCGCTTCTTACCGACCCCCCTTTGGCACAGTGAACAGCTCTGAGGATGTGCGGAGAGTGCCCGAATCTGCCAGGCTCTGCTCTGAATTTTACTGTTGTGCCGTCAAATGCTGATCAATACACAAAAAATAGCGTTAAGGGGACAGGGTCGCTCCTTTCTTTGGTCTTTTCATTCCGGCGGCCTCGAGCCGAAAGTCTTTGTTTCCCCTTTCCTAAAACCAAGTGGGCTGGTTGGACTTTTCCCCCCTAGATCTCCCATTTATTATTCGGATCCTTTTTAAAAAAAAACACATTTCATAGATGGCAGGCGAGGCCAGAAAACCTTTGCTTATTTCATTTCCCTCTCCGGTGCTGACCAAAAAAAAGGGGGGGGAACCGACTTCAGTGGACCCTTTTTTAATATATATATATATATATATATATATAAAACAAATAAACAGTGGATTCACCTTGATGTTGAGGCCGGCGGCTCCAGATATCATCAGTCCTTGGGCCCATTGCGCCAGAAAGGTTTCACCCTGGCCCAGCATGGCCCGCGGGAAAAGCTGGTAAACTCAGCCCTGGAGGTGTGAAATCTGGAAAGGGGACAAAAATGTGCAAGTGGAAGTTTGGGAATTCTTCCTTATTGGCGCAAGCAAAGCAGAACCGCAGAGGTGAGGGTGGTTTTTGCCCTCCTTGATCCCAGAACTTTCCAGACCCAATCTATGGGTCGGGGCCAGGTTGTTTTCCCCCCTCCTTCCCTCCCCATCTGTTTGACTCAGGTTTATAGGAACGGATTTGGCCCCTAAACGATGTGGCGTGACTCTCAGGCATTTACGATTCTGAAGTCGAGCCGTACACATTCCTCTAGTAAGGAAGCAAAATGCTGAAACACAACCCGCCATCCGCCGCCTAGCCCGCAGCAAGTCACAACTGGGGTACATGTGCGGCGTGTGTTTGTGTGTCAAAGTCCTGCCTAGACACACGTGTGTGCGCGCCCACATCAATCCAGAAAAACTAACCAACTGCGAGTCAAGCGCGCACATCTTGGCGAACAAAGCCAAGTCAATTCTCATGTCGTAGGGCTCGGTTTTGGTCCCTTTTGAAATTTCCTGCTTAACCCAGAGTTTATAATGTGAACACCCAACTTGTCTCTGGCGATGCAAGAAGTCACAACAGCAACGCGCTTGCATAAAACATCTGAGGATAAAAAGAAAAGAGCTAATATCCGGCGCCCATCCCAAATCCAGCGTTATCAACCCCAGCCTGATCTCTAATTAATAAATAACACCGGGGACAGCTCCCCAAAAGCCAACATTCAGTTACAGACTTGTGGGATTTTTAATCCCATTCCTTTGTTCTTTAGTGGCGAGGAGCAGAAATGTTTCTGCAGCCCAAACGCGCAGGCTCCGCTCTAACTAATCTAGCTAGACTTTAGACCCGAATATTTCCAAAGAATTCACTTAAAACAAAATCCTTTATTCGCTAATGCAACCATGGAGCGAAGCGTTACTCAAAACCCTTTGGGGTTACCCCTTACACCTTCCCAAAACACCTTCCGAGTGCAAATCGCAGATATCTGGGGGAGGGTAAGTGCGTAAAATTCGCGTGTAAATTACAGAAAGCAGCCCACGTGTTTGGGATGCATCGGGACGCTGGGTTGCTGTGGGTTTGTTTTTTTTATTTGCTTTTCTGTTATACCACCGCAACTTCACTTGAACTGAATAACTATCAATCACCTGTTCGCCCCCAGAGTCCTAGCGAAGCCTTGTTCTTTTCTGTATTTAGCCCTCCATCTCCGATATTCACAGGTAATAAAGCAGAGAAGGTCTATCTAGCTTACTTTCCGATTGGTTTTCTGCATTGTCTTCCGGGAATTCTTACGAGACATGGGAAAGCGTCTTCTTATTCCTTGCCTAACATCACATTGGCCTGCCCTGGACATTTTTTTAGGAGTGGGAAAATGGTTCATTAAGAGGTTGACCCCGGTTTAGTTTTTATTCTGCTCCTGTTCCCAATTTCTGCACCACGTGACGGTGGGAGTGCGTTTGGGTTTAAATTCACTTTCAAGAAAACCCTGATAAAAATCTTGCCCCCATAAAGAATCAGTAGTTTTATGACACTGTCTTTTTAAAACCCTGGGTACTCGGGAATAAGAGTCCATTTTGCAAATTAAGATTTTTTTGGGGGGAGGAAAAAAAGGGAAAACTTGGAGTCCAGCTAGAACAAGTAAAGGCGACTGGTAAGAGAATTCGTATTATTTATTCTGCGGCAATTTACTTTTATTGATGAACGAAGGGACAGAAACGGAGGTGGGGAGGAGGTGTATGTGGTTTTTACCAAATAATTCGATATGATCCGCATGAAATCTGATCTCTTTGCATTGGGCATGATAAATGCATCGTTTTTGTGGAGAATTGAATGCGAATTTACATCACTGGTGTGTGTATTCTGTATGTACCTAGAAGACTAGAATTTGATCTCAGAGTTGTGTATAGTAGGATTTGATGGGGGTTGTGGTTGTACGTTATATAGAAAGACAAACAGATTTATAGACTTGTTTACATAGATATTACCTATGTACATATCGGCATGATAGGCACATGTGTATACACAGCATACGTATATCATACACATGTCAAGCTATTTTGTGTGTATATTATTGTGTATCTGCGTAAATGTGCATTTGTCTATTGCACACACACATAGTCCCTTAACCTATCCATTTAGGAATACTTGGGGGTTTGGTTGTGTTTGTTTTGTATTGTTTTACAAACTCAAAAGAGGATTAATTTTAGTTAAACCCTAAACCTCAACTATCTAAAAACCAAACCCGATCCAGCATGGCCATCTATAGCTATAGAGCGACATGGTAGAGTTCAAAAGAATAAACTTCTCCTTGGGATTTATTTTGAGATGGAAACTAAAGAGCGGAGTTTCCCCGATTTGGGGGGGGGAGACGGAGAAAGCGCCCCGCGAGGTGTTTGGCTGTCCACAAAAAATACAAATACAAAATTAAGAAGCAATTTGCAAAGGAAAATTCATCGTAATTTTGGCATTTTTTGCTTCTGATTAACCATCCAGCAGCGCAGTGAAATACGGTGTCTGGACGTGTATGAATCGGTTTTAATGCGGGTGCCTAGCAAATTGCCGATTACCCCAGACCTGCGCTTTCAGCCATAGACACGCATTAGAAAACTCTTGGAGTGTGTTCGTTATTATAATCCAGCTAACATTGGGATAGATCCCCAAAGATTTTTTTCCTCCATCCCCACCCTTTAAAATGGTGATATGCTTCATTCATTAATGAAAGGAGAATAAACTTTTTTTTCTTTCAAAATAAATAATCTCCCTTCTGTGTTACCTGCCTCTACAGCGCTGTGTTTCCCCATCCTTCCCTTCCCACCATATACCCAAGGCAAGAGATTTGGTGCTTGGGTTCGGGCATTTTTAACTTTGACGTAATCTATTCTCTGGTGAGAATGCAGAGGAATGGTGGAAAAGCAGATGGAAGGGGTTGTGTGTGTGTGTGCGCCGGGGTGTTGGTCTGTATGAGACCTGTGTTGAGTTTTCCCGTCGCTTTATGGACAGGAGTAGGTTTTTGCTGCATGATTCTTCTCCGTGGAGGGAACTAAAAACGCGAACTGTTGTGCGAGGTTATACTGAACGTTAATTTATTTTTCTCATCTGCGTCTTTTGACCCCTCCCGTCAGGGGAGACATGCAAAAATGTGGATTATGGTCGTTTTTAAAAAAAAAAGACTTTAATAATTACAACGAATTATAACAAATTCTGGCGCGTTTAAGAGGGAGTGGGGGGGAGTGAGAATTTGGATGAGAAATCCAGGATGGTCTAGATTAACGCTAATCTGATGTATTTAAAAATTAATCTCGCCTTTCACGCCAGAGCCTTCAGAAATTTGACTCTGGGCAAATTCTCACGTTCTGCTGTGAATAGCGGTCGCCTTTCTGTGCCAGGGTTTTGCTGGCCAGAGCTCGCGTTGATTTTTATAAGAGGATTTCTGCTTTAAAAATTGCTCCTAGGGCCTGATCGCTGGAGAGTAAATGAAGAGTTCAAGGGCTCCCCATTTTAATTCTTAGGCAGACGGGAGATCCCCGGGAGCCGGGGCGGTACCTTTGGCTGGTGGTGGTTTGTAGCAGACTTTTTGGGAACAATATCAGAGCACTGAACTGAAAAGGGGAACTAACTGGAAAGCCTAGTCGAGGCTGCAAGAAATTCTGAGATCGCTATTTCAATTATTTAAAACGAAAGGGCGGGGATGAGTTTTGTGTGGAAGGAACCCAGAGTATAAATCTCTCTGCAAATCTCTCCCCGGGGTCGGGTTTAAAGGGAAAGCCCCTTTTGGTCTCGGGAAGTTAGCTCGAACGCGAGGATTGGGCCGGCAGAGCAAGGGAACAGCTGTCCCGGGTACAGCCCGAGCGCTGCGCCGCGTCTCCAAGGGCGCACTGGAAAGTTACATGGCACCGGGGCTGCTTTGAAGTTGCGAACATTCGCAGTGGAGCAAGATCCAGGCCCAGCTGACGCTCTGCAGACTTTCCAAAACATTTATTTATTACAGTCTAGATCCTGGGCCGTTTAATGACGTTTGGCACTAACTCAATAGTTTCCTTTGTATTCTGATATATGGCCATTGGCACCAAAGAACCCCGGCATTGTTCAAGCTTGAATCACAAACCATGTTTCCAATTTTGGGGGGTTGAATTTGGGCGTTAACTTTTATGCCCCCGCATTTATATATTTGGGTTGCATGGGCCGACCCCCGAATCAAAAATGCCTCCCTGGGGCATGTTTGTCATTCTTGCTTCAAGTGGCCCAAGCGTCGCCCCCATTAAACGATTGTAAACTTTGACTGCGGGCCACGAGGTTTGCTGTTGCTTATTACAACCTGTCTAGGCCCATTCTGGATATTTAAATATTACGCATCAACCTGCAACCGTGTTTGTTAGTGGCATAAAACCACCCGTTTATTGCAAAGGGAAAAAAGAGAGGAGATTAATTTTGCGAGCTTGCCAGCAAATGCAGTAAATCACAGGGTTCCCTTAACCGCTGTAATTTTCAGATTGACCCTTTAATCCCAGATTGAATCGATTCCTAACCCTCTCAGTCGCCCATTATATTAAAATAAACCCGCACTATTCTGTAACGACCTATATTTCACATTTATGCACGCGGGGGAGGGTTCCCTTCTTCTCCAGCAGTGGTTCCCACTCCTGCATGGGATTTGGAAAGCCAGAGGTCAGCCGACGCAGGGCTAGTCTCCATCAGCAACCCACGTTATCCTTCAGGAGGAACCCAATCATTGGGGGGGGGGAAGGGGGACAGAAGGGTGCACTGGAAATATACAGGCAAAGGCCGAGCTCTGCGCAAAGAGGGTCTAAACCCCGTGTATGGATGCTAAGGAATAGATTGACCGAGTAGCGGTGGCCGAAGTCCAATTAGACCGTTTTAAGTGTCTAGGAAATAAATCCCGCAATGGAGAAATGGCCCCGTGTAGCGCCACGCAGGGCAGGGAATTTAACTCTGATGCAGGGAGGATAAACGGCGCAGGGTCGATTACATTGTGCAGCGCGATCTGACAGCCTGGCCTAGTTAAAAATGGTAAATTTTGGCCATTAACCCCTCCCCTGCCCTTTTGTTTAATCCAGTCCCCAAAACGTGTCAACGCCTTTCCTAGGACGTCTCTGCGTCCCCCCGAGTCGCACAGCCCCGGTGGCTTTGGACTCGCTGTAAGACCATTTTCCTGCCTCCAAGGCCGGGTCTGGGACGGGGTTGTGCGCGCACAGCCTTGGCTCTGCGCGGGCCAGGGCCTGGGGTGTTTAAAATGCTGCCCCGTGAGCCAGGCCTGGAGGCGCAGCCTGCGTGTTTGCTCGCTGTGAAGCCTCCGCTGCCAGCTCGGCGTTAAAAGGCCCTTGAGCCCCTTGGGGGAGCTGCCTCCCGGGGCAGTGCGAGGACCGAAGGGGGCCCTTGGGCGCTGCGCCCGTGTCCCGGGGCGAGCCAACCCTGTGCGCGGAAACCGTGAGTGGCGCAGCTGGCGCGCAGGTTCGAGGCGCAGTGGGGCCGTGTGGGGAGGGGGGGGACCCTGCTGCAATTCGTGCGCGCCGATTAATCCCGTGCAAAGGGCGGCCTGGTCTAGGGGCGTCCCGCCGGGCCGCGCTCAGGGCCCTTTCATCCCACAGCTCTTGTAGCTGGGGGGAGGAGGTCTGGAGGGTGCAGGGGGGGTGAAATGCTCAGATCCCCCCCGCCCTGCATTTAGCGGGTGCTGGTATTTGCCCCGAGTCGTCTGCTTTGGGCTCTCCCCATGCACTGATCCCAGACCTGCGGAGCCCGTGACCCGCTGCCCGGGGCCCTGTGCCGGGTGGGTGGCAGTGGGGCCTTGGACAGAAAGGGGCTGCTGGGGGGGGCAGTAATTTGGTGTGTTCCCCTCGCAGGAACTGGCTGGGGCTGATTGACAGCAGCAACGTCAGCACCGGAGGGGAAGGGAAAGGGAGGGAGAGAGGGGGGCAGGCGAAAGGCCCCAAACCGGATCGTGAGGGGACATTTCTGGAGGAGATGAAGGGAAAGTGAATCGGTGCGATGGGGACCCGCCGGCCGGCGGCGCCCGCTGAGGCTCCAGGCCAGTGAACCTGAGCTTTCCCCCTGCGAGGCGAGGCGAGCCCCCCGGGGGGAGCTGCAGCATGCGCGGCCCCTGCGGATGCTTTTAATGCAGCAGCAGCCAAATTAAGGCGAAGTGTGAAGATCCCCCCCTAGGCCGAGCCTCCCGCCCCCGGCGATCAGTGTAAGTGCCCCGGACACTCTCCTTGCAAGGATCCCAAGCGGGCCGGGGGGGGGAGACCCGCACAATCAGGGGGTGTTTGAACCCCCCAGCAGCTGCTCCCAGCCCTTCCCTGCAGAGGGGGGGAGAGGCGATTCGCCTGAGCCCGGGGGGCGAAGAGAAGGGTGGTTTTTAAAAGAGGGGCGCATCTGTGGCCTTGTCCCCCTGTGGCCTTCCTGAAAACCCGACTCCCCTTTGCACCCCCGGGGTGCAGACCTTGGGCAGGGATCGCTGGGGGCCTGGGAGGCGGCACCCGTGTTAATCTCCCCCAGGGCCAGGGCCGAAGTTGCCCGCACCCCGTTAATTCGGGCAGGCGGCGTCCAGAGCAGCGGTTTGGGGAAAGGGCCCCCCAAAGAGCGGCCGGGGGCGATGGGCCTTCGGTGAATACGGGGCTGGGGGAGCCCTGGAGCGACCCCGTGTTAACACGGTCCAGGGGGAGACTCCAGCCTGGCGCTTGGTCGAGGGGCTCGGATCCGAAGTGGGGGCGCCAAGGACTCTCCCGGTTTTATTCCTCCTTTGCCTCCAGCCGGCTCTGCCCTGACAAACCAACTGCGCTGGGAAATGCGCTTCTGGGGCGCAAGAGCGTCGGTTTCCCCCCGCGCTTTGCAGCTGCTGGGGACGATGCGTTTGTAAATAGCTGGAGGGGGCCTGACCCACAATCCGGAACGGTCGTTGCAGACAGCGCCGTGTAAACGCTCGCGGAAGGTGTTCTGCCGGGGCTCGAGGGAGGGGAAGGGTCCCCGCCGCGGGTGCAAGACCGGATTCGTCGGTCTGTTCGTCCTGCTGGGCCCCGCTGTGGAGTAGCCGAGAGTGTCCGGGGGGGGGCTGGGTTTTGGCTGGAGGCAGAGGGCCAGACTCTTTCGCCTGACGGGGGCTCAGAGGGGAATTGGGGCGACTCCTCCAGCCCCGTTGGCGCAGGGAAACGAGCCTGTATTTTTTTGGAGACAAACGTGGCGCCAACCTCAGCTTGCAACCTTCAGAAGTTGGTCCCGGGGGGCAGAAAATGTCCTTCCCCCCCCATGCACGCCCTTGGGGATCCCCTTACAGATTCAGGGCCATGGGGAGAGAAGTAGCCGGGTCTGGCTGGGGTGTGCATTTGTGTGCATTGCTCTAACCCGGCTTGGCTGCTTTCTCCCCTTCCCCCCAATAGTCGAGCTACACCGATTCCCCTTTAGCCGGATCCCCCCAAAGGGAGTCTGGCTCTCCGAAAAGCTCTTCAGTGGCTGGCGATAAAGGGATGATTTCCCCAGTTCCAATCGCAGGATTTCTCGCCTGCGCCAATATCAGGCCATTTTGCTGTAAGTCCCTCACGGGGCCACATTTAAAAGCGGCAGCGCACGGGGAACACACACCTCTCCCCCCCCCTTTCCACTCCCAGGTTTTGATTGAGAGGGGGGATCCTTAGCAAAGGCCATAGAGCTTCATCAGTACATGGGTGGGTGCGTTCGTTCCCCCTCCCCGGTGTCTGAATGTGGCTCAGTGCCCCGTGGGGTGTCTCAGCTCCCTGGTTGTGATCTGGAGACTTGCAGGACCCCTGCGGACCGGGCCCCGCTAGGATCCCTCCTGCTTCTGGGTCGCGAATTCCTGGGGTTGTTTTTTTTTTTGTTTTTTTAATAACGATTGCGTCTCTCAGCACTTGAAATCAAGGGGACGGTGTTACACGTTTGCAGATTGTCGAGGCATAAAGCAGAGCAGAGGACGACTCCCTCGCTGAGTGGTCCTGTTAGTAATAAAGAAATGGGCCAGGCTAGGACCTCATTTATTTCCTACAGGGCAAAACCGAGAGCCATGGGGGAGAGGAAAGCTTTCAGCTGGGGGGAAGTTTCAGTGACTCTCAATACATAGATCAATGCAACGATTATATCGGCTGATGGACGCGGTTTGCATGTAAAACACGATCTCGCATTTTGTGCATTTAATTCAGCGCATTAGGTTTCAAGAACGGGCTTGTTCCAGGTGTTGCCTGACCTATAGACCGTGTTTTAATTATACGAATTAATTCTATTAACCTGCACCTATACGCTAGGCAAGTTAAATTTTAAATGTGCCCTTTGGCTCGATCAGACGAATATTGAGGACTTCTGAAACGCGCTCAAATCCCGTTCCAAGCAGCGTTTAATGCACGCTGGAGATACACCGACCCCTGCTCTCCGTGCAATTGTAACTGGAAATCCTACTGGGGTAATCTCTGCACTGTTGAAAATACCCACTCCCTAGACCGCTATGGGCTACTGGGGTTTGAGAATCCTGCAACCGAGGGGAAGAAGAAAATAGCAGACATTTAAAAGATTTCCACCGCGCGTACATTTTTAGCTTATATTTAAACAACTCCTTCTCCAGCGCGGATGCTGCTCCTCCAAACGAATGGCGCAGGATTCACGTTTAAAACAAATAACCAGGTGTTATTTCAGACACACGTACGTGCCTGCTATTGACAAGATCCCTGCTGCATGATATTGACAAGATCTAGGGCTAAACGCGCCGTTTGCTTGCTGCGCTCAGTGCGATACTGTAAATGAAAAGTACATTTGCACAGTAAAAGTCCAGGTTGATGCGCAGCAGCCTGAGGAGAGCTGTCACAGCCTTATCTTTATTGGCTTTTCCCAGTCTCTGTCCAAGTTTAAGAGAGGTCTCCTTTTATCTTAGTGAGCTTGCACTTAGAATGTTTACATAGGGCAACTTTTTGCTTTAGCGTTATTACCGAGGTTAAAAACTGACTTTCAGGCAGGAGATAAGTGGGCAATATCGCGCTGGAGTAAGATCTCAGGACTAGAATCTGTGCAGCAGCTGCCCAGATCACAGAGCAAAATAACATGAAACAGCAAACCCCCCTTGGTGTTTTGCAAACCATTTTACAATGAAGGCGAATTCCCCGCGCCCTATTGCAAATAATTTCAGGGTAACGGATCCCTGTATAGACCAGAGAAGATCGAAGTATAAAGTTTTAAAGATATTTTTGGGAAGTGTATAGCTCTGGAATGGGGGTGAAAGGCAACAATGTAAGCCATTCACTGTCTATGTAAGTAAAAGTAAATCTATAATTGCCTTTTGAGAGAGAGAAAATAGCAAGGGTCAGGTCTTGATCCCATGTACTTAATTGGGACCGAGATTTCGCCTTGATACTTAGTGGAAACTTTCCAACAAACTCAGTGTAAGTGTCCAATGACGACTTTGTTGGATGAAGAAAAGCGAATGCAACTGTTAGTTCGTTTTTCGTTAAAAGGACGTGGAGAACTCCGTCTAAAAGTGTCCTTTTGTAGATAACGTTTTCCATCAGCAGCTAAAACCCTATTATTTGTTCCAATAGGACCGGGGCAAGGGAAACATTTGCGTTTTGGATCCATCCGTTTAACATTGTAACGTGAGGGTGCTGCCTTTTTAAAGTTAAAAAGAAAAACGAATGATATTTTCCTAGCAAACAATAATTTATTGTCACATCAAAACGGAAAGGAGGGCGGTTTCTGTTGCATGCTCTGGGTGGATTCTGCAGTGCTCACTTAGGCAAAACTCAGGCGTATCTCAAAGGTGGTTATTGCCCGAATGTAAACTCCGGCCCCTCTGTTTGCACCCGCTGAACTGATTTTTGAATCCAACTGTTTAATTCCGAGCGAATTGGAAGAGCCGGGCTGAGTGCGCGCGTGTTTTGCCACCCTACCCATAGGTAGAAATATAATTCATTCACGATTTCTTCCGAGTGATGCTGTGTCACTGGACTGGGAAACCTCAGGCCGGGTTGTGAATAATCCAGATCAGGCAGAGAATGAACAAAATGGGACTCAAAACCGGGGACCGGTTTCCTACTCTTTGCAGTAGAAATCCAAAAGGACCCAGCAGCGTGTTTTAGGGGGAGGGATTTTTTTTCCCCAAGTCATACCTGAAATCAAGGGACGGGTGAAGTTTTCCCTGGTTGAAAACGAGCCTTGGGTTAAAATCAAAGCGGGGGTTGAAAATATGCCCCTTCCAAGGTAAATGCACGTAACAAAATCGGAGTCAGCGCTTTGAGGGGTGTGTGTGGGGGGGGGCTTGCAGAGACCTGGGGCGCCCCCCTTCTCCACTGTTTGTAGGATTACCGCAAATATTCAAGCCCCCCCCTCTAGCTAAGCAGGATCCTGTGACTTTCGAGCAGGCGATCGGAAACCAGCTGCAAAACTGGGGGAGCTGAAGCAGCGTCTCTGGCCATGGCCTGTCCCGCGGGGGTGCGGGGCGGGCTCTAACCCTTTAGCCCGGACCAGCCCCGGGCCTGCTGGGAGGAGGGCGGGGGGGGAGGCACGTGTCAGGCCTGGGAAACGCTGCTTGGCTTGCAATGGGCCCGATCCCGCCCTCCTGGCTATGGGAACACTGCCCGAGGAAGGGCGGCTGGGGGCCCTAATTGAGACCAGGACGCGTCTGGCCCCGTCCTAGCCATTCCCGCCTCAAGGGCCTGATCCCGCAGGTCAAATTCCCCGGGAAGTCGAGGGGGGTAAAACCTTTGCTGGAGGGGTCCCCTGGAGTCCAGAGATTTCTTCCCACCCACCGACACCGCCTGGCCCGGCCCGTCCCGACCGCGCACAGCCCCTGCGCTTTTCCCAATGCAAGCAGGCTTTGGACTAACCCCGCGTGTCCCTGTCGAAAAGGAAATGCTCCAGGAGAAAAGCTTGTCTGAAGCGGAAGACGGGTTTCCAGCAGCCCAGGCATCTGGACATGCGGAATCCACAGCGGGCTCCCCGGTTCTTGGCGTAGCAGGCGTCCGCAGCACCCCGCTGGGCAGCCCCCAGGGCCAGGACCCGGAGCAGGTAGGCGCCCTGATTTACACAACAATCGGCATCGTGCTGTCCCCCTGCGCCGCAAACCGCATCCCTCCCCTGCCTCTGCCCGGTGGACTTTCTTAGCACCCTCCTTCCACTCCCTTCACAGCACCAAAGAGCACCGGAGTCCAAGCAGCGCATAATCAGCAAAGCCATTTTGAGGCAATGAATTCCCTTCTCCCCCGATCTCTTCTTGCACCGGGGATTGAGTTTTTATGAAATTCTTTGCTCTAAACTTCTAGGGAGCTCCCCAGAATACTCGACAAATGCTTTCCGTGAAAGAAGCCATAAATAAAGAATTTACCGTCACTGCCCCAGCTAGCAGGATTTAAAAATGTTTCCATTTTTCTCGAATTATTACTTTTTTTCTCCCCTTTTATCTCACTTCATGATCTGGGTTTCTTTGTAGGACGTTTTAAAGACTGCCATTCTGAAGCTTGTCTTTGCACAGTCTATCAAAAACTGCACTTGCTATTGGCAATTAAAATTCAAGATCAAGGGTGCATCAAAACCATTCCCATAATCCAGAGTTCTCAGCAACAGGTTTTTGTTTGAAGGTCTTTAATTTTGTTTAAATTTAGCTCATACCTTTCTGAACCATGTACCTCATTCATCTGCATTGCTACAGAAACCTGTTTATGCCACACAGTTATTTTACGTGCCAGGGTACTGACTTGCAGTTTACCCGTTTTGTAACCTCACGCTCCAACCATGTTATGCATCCTGAGATTTTATACAAGAATTAAATACAATTTGCTTCTTATGCCAAAAAGGTACGACTGTAAATTAGATTGCATTCAGTTATGCCTTCTCATTGGCCAGGGGTATTTAGTGTGCTTTTTTATAAAGTGTTGACAACTTTCCCATATCAGAATTATAACCTGTCAAAGAGGTAGGGAGGGGAAAAAAGGAAGCAAAGATGTAAAACTATGTAGTTTGTATTTGCTGTTTAAGCTAAGCTATTTAAAAAAACCTATATAAACATAAATGCACTAAGTAATAGTAATTATGCCTCAGGCTTTTAGCTCAATTTACCTCTGTTTTCCTTCCAATCTCTAATATCCAGCCAGGTGTTCCAAAAGGAAAATAGAATCAGGAAAGAAATGTACCTAACATGAAATGCAGACAATCAGGGATAGGTTATAGAATACTATAATTTTTAATAGAAAACATATAAACTTCTCAAGATGATCAGTGTCTCACAATACAAGACATGACATACGTTTTTCTAAGCGTTTTTCCTAAGACATCTTTCTAAAAGTTTTAGCTGCAGCTTTTAACATGTTGAGCTAAATTTTTTTTAGTCCGTTTTTAGGAGAAAAACATTACCTTTTCAGAAAAATAAAAAATAAAAATGAATTTAAATATGACCCTGGAAATATGCTTCAGTAACACAATTATCCTGTTCTTAAATTATATATGCATTATTATTTTTCTAGTTGATGCATTTATCCTTAGTTCTATGTGTCTCCTTTTACAGTTCATTACCTGGATAATTCATATTTGTAAAACACTTTAAAGATGAAGAATACTTTTTTATCTGTAGTTCTGTAATCTCTCAGTATTCCCTTGAAAGTAATGAAGCAATCTAGGAGTAACATAAACATACTGATTAAAACTGGATTATCCCAAGTGTTTTTACATAGGACTGCTCATAGGAGGATTTGTCTACATGGGGGGTTATTCCAGAATAGCTAATTCCTGATTTTTATTCTAGAGGAACAGCCTCCACACATATTCCAAATTATTTCAGTCCACTTTGGAAATGCATTCCACACATGGAGTTAATCTGCTATCTATTCACTTATATTTATTCCAGATTAATTTTCATGTATAGCCAAGCCCTGAGTAAAGTTACTTGTGTGTAAGTGTTTGTGGGATCAGGCCCATAGTGTGCGCTGAGAAAGCACAGGGTCATTGCAGGATAATACATAATGTATATGCATCCTGTCATTTATTATAGATCTTGTTATAAAAAACACTTTCTATTAAATAACTAACATGCTACTAGGTTGGCAGGGTGGTGGCCTATAGTACAATCATGTAACCGTTTCTCCTAATTTTAAAACTGTTTATTCTGAATAAACACAAAAAGGTTAATTCCTTTCAACCTTAATGTTTTGCTTTCTTCTCGTATAAGGGTGAATTGCCACCCTGGCCATTGCTGGCTTTTTGTCAGCTAATTTAAAATTAAGCATTTCACAGGTAAACATTCTCCCACCGAACTTCATCCCTTGCTGCTGGTTCCCCTCCTCCCCCCACATTACCAGAACATTTTAGAGAAAAGTATGCTTGTACATTTAATTTATTTTTTTTTTAGGGTAAGTATTTTTCTTACTTTGAATTGAGCAGACAGATAAAAGGTTGGAATTTATTTTGTTTTTTTACCTGTCCCTCGTCTTAAAAGATGGCACTTTATGTACTGATACACAGTTATATGTGATAATATCAACAACTCTTAGAGCGGTTACACAAATGTCTTTTTTTTAAAAAAAAAAATCCATTTGGCTGCAGTATCCTCGCTGGATGTGAAGCATTCTGCAATTAAAATGGATTCAGTTTGTTTCTCTCATTTTTGGCAATAGGAAATGGAATTTTTAAGGTTTGATTCTGCTCCCATTGCAGTCCGTCCTGGTTTGGCTGACTTTTTTCCAAAAAAACATCAGTTAACAGCTTTGCTCTTAGATGAGGAATCCATGGACTGATAGTTCTCTTCGTTATGGTGATTTTTGTTTTTTTGTTTTTGTTGTTTTGACTTTTTTTAGACAATAGAAAACATCAAAGTTTATCTCCATGAGAAAGAACTATGGAAGAAATTTCATGAAGCTGGCACCGAAATGATAATAACCAAAGCAGGCAGGTTGGTGAACATACATTTCACACACTTAACGTCTCTGTTCTATATTAAATGTCACTACTTGCCTACAGCAGAATCTGCCTAAGGACTGGGAGCCCTATGGCAAATGATTACATTTTCTGAGATTAGGCCTTACACACTTGCTTTAGTACTTTGCTGAATAGGGTCATAAGTGAGCACACAATTTAAGAAAAGCAAGGGTAATGTCTAAGGCAATATAATTTTGTTTCCTGATAAAACTAAACTAGGCTTAATTCCTACGGTAATATTTCATTTGATTATTTGTATTTCTAAAACCTTCAGGCCTATCCTGATGCGAGTTCTGTACGTGACAGCAATTCCTTCATTGGAATTGAGAGAGAAATTACCTGCTCTGTATCGAATAGTAGTAAATGCTCTGTGGTGTACTTGGAAGACCTTGTTCTAAGCCGTGGGTATCGAACCTGTGTTGAGTGGAGGGTAGAAGTTGACACATTGTGGGTGATGGTTAGCATGGGTTTGCTTTAGACAGCATGCCGTTGCTTTGCATAAAATGCTATTCACGTATCGGTGGTCTTGATTAGTGTTAGCTACCATCCTCTAACAGTGAGAGAGGGCCCAAACCTGTGGCATTTCTCAACTCTCAGTGAAGTCAATGGGATTGGAGGATGCGCAGCAGCTTGTAGGTGCACCCAGCGTGTTGTAGGCGTGATCCCAAAATCCATCTGAAATCTGGCATTTTACCCCGCACACGCTAGGTGGTTCCCAGCGTGTTGTCATAGTGGAATCTCCCAGCCGGGAACGTGTGACAGGCTGCAAGGCCTCAGTCTAACAACTCTTCCGCTCAGGTGCGATGCCCTTTGGCATCAGTGGAAAGGTTGCCCTTGACATCCGGGGAATTGAATCGCAGGTACTTGTTGTCCAAAAATAAAGAATGACCATAAAGATGTTTTAAAACCCCTTTAATTCACCCTTTTACCGTAAGTGCTGATATAATACGAAAGCACCTCAGAGACTCATAAGGTGTAAAGAAGAGCAACAAAAATGGTGTGAAATCACCAGAAAACAATATCCAAGTCTTTATAGCGATAATGTTTCTTCTATGAGGCCTGATCCATAGCCCTTGGTAGTCAATGGGAGGCTTTCTCTTGTCTTCAGTAGGTTTTAGGTCAGGCCCATGGTGCGCTGGGGCTAAATCTGGCTGTAAGATCCAGACTCCAGAATTGTGCTGCAATGTGGCATGTGACCAGGCTCTCCAGGGTGATGGTGTTCTGCTCTCAACCTGAAAGGAAGTATTCAGCGCAAGTTTCCTTATAGGCCATCTTTCTGCGTTATTGCTCTTGGAGCATTTAAAGGGTTGTCCACTCCTCCCCATGCCTTCCCCCTCCTCGTCCAAAAAAAGCGTCGCTTTTTGTCCCAGGTAGTGAGAAACACTAGACTCTTGCTTTGGAATAACTGAACCTATCCCACCAGAGAGATGAGGTGAAATTGTGTTTAAAGTAGCTGACATAAATATGTCAATATTTACAATGGGTTGGCTATATGACCCAGTCTGGCAATTATTATGTAGGTAAGATCCGGCAGCAATCGGCTATATGAAGTCTTGGGGCTGTATCTTATTCACATTCATACTCCTGTTAATTTCAGTAAGATTGCGACTCACATTAGTAAAAACTGCAGGATCAGGACCTCAAATTGAGGTCTTTAATAGAGGGGGGGGCATGTAATATCTTTACCAAATTCTAGAAACTAAACATCCCAAATGTGTATGTTCTCTCTGTATAAATCTTAACTTGGATTGTTTAAACAAATCCCTGTGCACAGGAGCCAATCCTGAATTCTTTGTGTGCTTAAAACTCCCCGTGAAATCCTATTTGTGGTTCAAAGCTGCTTAGACGGGACAGGGTGCTGCTGGTAATCGTGCCTGGGATGTGGAGCCTTTCGCTTCTAGAAGACCAGGGCCAAATTCTGTACTGGTGAAAATCAGTGCCGCTCCAACATAGTTAATGGAGGAGTGCCAGTGTATGCCAGCAGAAAATTTGGCCCTCAGCCTGAACCAGGGCTTTGTAGCGACTGATGATTCATTAGCAAACAGTATGAAATAAGTATGTGGTTTCATTTCTGCGGTGAGTGGACAGTTACAATCAACTTTAGCACAAACGGCACCTTACTGACTTCTTGGCAATCAGCAGCGCGGCCAAGGACTGAATGGGCCTTGCTCCTCAATGGCTGTCTAATACATCTAGGTATAATGCACCCATTGATGCATTGGCTTCTAAAGGTGATCCCTCCAATGTCCAGGATGAGGCAAGTTGGCAGGGTGTGTCCGTGTGCTCTGACAATGCTTGTGCCCGTTCTGCAGTAAGAGTGGATGTCAGTCTCCTCTAGGCCTGTCACTCCAGCAATTCCCATCAGCACTGAAAATAAAAGCACCTGTGATAATTAATAAAAGAATGAACCTTACAACAACTAAACAACCAAGTCCAGCAGCATGACGATAAGTCTGATTTAGCTGCACAGGTCACAACGGATCAGTGTACAAAGCCCTCCAGTACCAACTCTAGAAGCAGACCAGTCCAGCAGCAGAACAGTGGACTTAGGTTCCATCCTTACTGAACATCTTATTTCACCCAAACCATTTCAATAAATAGTAACAATAAACCCTCCCCCCTCTGATGACCAATTTTAAAAAGAGGAGACAGACTGTGATGTTTAAAGGGGTCTTATACCAGGCTCTCGTTCTGTGTCTGCCCAAAAAAAGAAAAAAAAAGGCATAAATTATGTCCTGCAACAGACTGTGTGTGTTGAGGTTTGGGGGGTTCTAGGCAGGCACAGGGATTCACCCATGTGCACTCCATTGAAGGATGAGCTCACTTAAATGTCTAATTATTTAATTTCAAAGGGTAAAAAAAAAAAAAAAGTGGTGGTGTTCTTCGAAACTGAAAATGTAACTTGAATGGCTAGTTATTTCAAAGGAGGGTGAAAAGTAAGGTCAGTGGGAAAGCTAGTTCTATAGCGATGGTGTAAAAGAGGCTTTCTCAAATTGTAAGCCAAACACTGATCACTCAAGAGTGTGTTTATTTCACTGGTTGTCAATCTGTATAACTCCATAGACCAAGTCAACTATAAATTACCAGGAGTTTAAGACTAAGAATTACTTGGGAGGATTATGACTCCCTTTTAGGACTGATCTGTAGGAGACGTTCGGAGAACAGAGGAAGCTCGGTATTGAAATCGGAATGATGCTCTTGCCAAGAAAGCTTGATTTATAGAGTGGAAACATCTTTAAAATGCACTCACTATTTTTTAGTGTTTGACTCGTTCATTGTGGGAGGGGTAAAAAAGGAGATTATTTTATATTAAAAGGATCATCAGATGATAAAAAGTTTATGTTAGCAAAGTTCCTCAAACTCTGCGTAAAACCATTCTCCTCCTGTGCAATGCAGGGTATTTTATATACAAAGAGGACATGAAACGTTGTGGTATGCAAATCAATGCCTTTGTTGTGTCGTCTTTTTTTATTTTTATAGGCTTGTTCTACTTCTCAATTTGTATTGTCTTAATTATTTTTAAAGTACCACATTAAACATAACTCAACAATTAAAAACCCAGTCCTGCATTCTTTGCACACGTGCAGTTCCTGGGAGTTTTGGGTGTGCACAAATGCAGGATTAGGCCCTAAAGAAATGATGGAAAATTAAAGTAAAATTCGTTGTCCTTTTTTAATGCAAAAAATTCAAGATTTGCATTTTATTAAATGTAAGATTAATACCTTTTACTGCACTGTGGAGCCAATGTTGCCCTTATTTACAACCCACTGATTTCAATGGCTGTAACAACAGTCCTAATCTGCAAGGAGGAGCACGTAAGTGAAACTCTGTACTTGCATGGAGACCAAGTGAAGTCAAGATGTGCAGTGATCTGGCGATGTGGTTCTTTTTGCAGCATCATGGCCTAGATGTGGATTATTGTGTGTGAAATGTTATGTCAGGCATTCGACTCTAAATTACAGATTGAGATACTCGTGCGTATTGATGCAATACAGATTTTCAAAAAGATAGAAGTTGTTTTACCTACAGAAAGATAATCCCCAAACATAGTTGGCTTGAAAATAAAGGAGGGTATGTGCATGTCTGTGTGAGAGAGTGTGTGTGTTCCTCTTCCCTGTATATACTTGCTCCACTGTATGTATCACCATAGCTACATTTTTAAAGTTTGCTCCTGGTTAATATACGCTCCTCACATAGGGCAATGGTGCTCTTTTTCTTTTGTATTTAAAGCATGTAATAGTCACAAATGTAATATGATGGAGCAACTTATATCAAAAGCAAATTGTACACTGTCATTGCAAGTTGCTTTTCTGTCCTGGCCCTATTCTCTTCCGTGCAGCATCAAATTTGACAGGCCCTGTAGCTGTAGCTATCTTTGTGGCTAAAATCCGTCTCTGTCTCAGTTCTCTGATAGGTTTGACTCTCCAAACCCTCATTCGTTCAAGTAGCCTCTCATGAGTAATCCTATTGGTTTCAGGATTTCTTCTTCCCTTATACCATTTTCCAGATTGATCTGTCCTATAATTTTAGGGCATGTTTTTCCCTCTGAGATGTCAGTTTTTCAGTTCCTACCCAGAACCATTCCACTGCCCAAGTGAATGGGCACACAAACACCTCATAGGCCGTATTAAGAAATCTTTACGGCTAATCAGCAGGGAATGCCAATCCACAGGGCATCTGACCCCCTTTCCGTGGAGGCCTGACATAAAATAATATGTAAATTCTTCTGTAGTGACAAATATCTGAATCATCATAATAGTGGGTTTGTAACCCTGGAGCGGGTTTCAGGGCACAATATAAATGTGCATGGATACAAAGCCAGCCTCAGTCTTTCTTTATTATAACATCTCTTAAGAACTGCATATGAATGGATGTACATTGTTTTAAGCTCTTCTAAGGACTTTCTTGCAACATACTGCACAAAACAACTTTCACCTCCATGTACATGGAAAAGGTGCAAACCCCTGTGTGATTTTTAGAATTTGATTTAAGAGTGGCTTATTTCACTTTAGCTTCAACGAGTTCACAGTCGACGTCAGATAAGCCGAAACACCCTGGCTGAAGGTCACAGGGGTTTGCACAAGTTTAATCAGTTTAAATTCACCCCTTAGATTAAGCTGGTGAAACGTGTCTTGTGTAGACATGCCCTGACAGGTTAAGATTTTCAGTCCGCTAGTAGATATGGATGCCTAGTTCCCATTAAAACGAAAGGGAATTGCATGTCCAGAATCCTTTCAGGCAGTTTTGAAAATTGTTTACAACTTTTTGAAAAGTTCAGAAGTTGGACATGAATTAGTGATTCAAAGAATGTTTGCCCTACCTCACCCTACATTCAGGGTTCTGCAATTACCCTCTGTGGGGAATCAGCAAAATCAGTGGGAACAAAAGCAGGCTGCCATGGCTTTTGGCTTCGTTGCTAGAGATTTCAACAGCTCCAGCAGGGAACATACAGTTTCTTGAAGTTGGAACAAGACAGGGAAGTGAAGGACAACATATTTTTTTAAGTCTCTCCTTTATTTTCTGTTAATGATTTGGGATGTTAATAGTTAAATATGTTTCCAAAGTGTTTCCAGTTCACTTTTAGATCACTCTTGTGTCAATAAGTCCTGGCAGCGCAGGTCTCCAGTACCTGGACCGCTTGTTTGCCTTTGCCTTGAAGGGCATAGAAGCTAAAAACCCTCATGCTGGACCCAGAAGGATCCAATTCATGCTGAGGAACTAAATCAAATACTGTAAGTGATCTGAGTGCCATTATGAGCTAGATCTGCTCCTCCTCCTCCTAATGTCTCCTACAGCGGGTGTAACACTAATGGATAAACACCAAGGATCAAATTGGCTGTCTTTAGAAGAACAGTTAAAATCATTATGAAACAGCACAGAGTTGTTAACTGCCATAATTCTTGTGCCATTTCTGTGTGGGTTACCTATGTACTTTGCTATTTCTGCTTCATTAAACTTAATCTAATTGTAGCTCATCCATCCTCTGTTATGGTTGGGACCTTTATAAAAGAATGCTGTAAGTTTTTAAGCCTTCATAGGGGGAAAATCAAACAGGAGGTAAAACATCTTATTGCAAGAAGTTTGTCTAGATTTTAATTTGCTCTGGGGCAAGAAGAGGAAATTATACTAGATCATTAAAGCAATTGCATAGTTAACCAAGTTCCCAAGCGCATGAGAAACAATGTTTTATTTAAAGCTTTGATGAGTTAGCCAGAAAAATTTAAATATAACCTCCTTTTGCCAAACTAGAAAAATTCCCTAGCTGTCTGACCCCCTCATCATTGGGTCACGGTCCTGCCACCAGATAAATCTCTCCTATCTGTCTATAGACGGAGAGTTCAATGTTGCTTGTGTTAGTGACAGTGAATTTGGAGCTGAAAAATGAACTACTGATGAGAACTCCTGTTGAACCTGTATTGTTTGTTATTCTGAGGCAAGGATCTGGCCTGGGCTAATCCAGCACTTCAAAGCTAACTGCTCTTACTTTGTATACAGAGCGTCCTAGTGGAGTGGCGCGGGTGATAAGAGAAATAAGGGACTGGAGAGCTAGGATTCACGAGGAAAATGGGACCCTGTTGAAAAACTCTTTGATCTCTTTAAAGCATTTTCTGAAAGCAAGAATCTATCAAAGAAGGAAATGCCATTAAAAAAAAAAAAAGCTAAAAGAAACAGTTGACATGACCATATTTGTATGTATTTACCTCTGGAAAACATTTTTAAAAATGCTTTATGTTGACATGGGAAATATTTGTCACAAAGGGGAAAAACAGAAGAATAAGAAGAGATCATTAAAAATAATTTTGTTCTTGAAATATCTACATATTGTTAGTTTGCCTTCTGGACAATAAAGGCACTGTAAAATTTTCACTTGTGCTTAAGTCCTAATTTTCAAAAGGCATGGGGGGCTGGATTTTCCCATCAATGGGAGAGAGGTGCCTATCCTGCATAGGTGCTTTTGAAGATCCCACAAAGTACTCATCTAGCCTAAACACCTTTGAAAATCTGCCACTTGAGGCTCCCAAGTCTTACTGAAAACCCTTTTGAAAATGGCACATAGGCCTCTAAATCACTTAGGTGCTTTTGAACATTTTACCCAAATGCAAAGACTGATTTAAATGCTTAGTGGCAACTGGAATGTCTTGTGAACCAGCCTGTAATGTTGGTAGGGCCTAATCTGAAACGCTCTGGAGTCGATGGCGTAAGACTCCCATTCATTTCAGCGGGCTTTAGATCACACTCTGGGTGAATAAATTAGTTCCTTCTAAAACTGCAAAGAAAAATTTGGTGCTGCCAGCACACCGTGCTGTCAGCCATCTGCAGGATTAAGGCTCTTGCTTCCAGTCAATCTTCTCAGAGAGGGTGAGCGGTAACGGCCCTCCCAAGTTGCACTACAACTTCCTGTTCACCATACCACCATGGGAGGTTCAGAAAAGAAGACCATCTTTTCTCAAGAGCAGGCTAGATGCTTCACTGAAAAGGAAGGTTAGATCAAGGCTATTAGGGGCTAAAAAGGGCATTAACAAAGAAGGGATGTATAGAAACCACTTCACAACCCAGTCTAGACCAAACCATGATCTGACGTCCGTGGCAGATGCATGCAGCTTCTAGGCATGTCTCGTATCAGGTCTGAGTATGCAAAGGAGAGACAAGCCTTACAGCTTGTTTCCAAACTAGTCGTTCTTGTACCAATGCTGGTGCATTAGGCTTTTGCGACTGACACGCAAGGTTCCTCTTTCCTACATCAACAGTAAAATACAGCTAGATCCTGGGCCGTCATAACTGTCCACCTCCCATTTTCATGTACGTACTCTCCAATCCCCCATCACCCAAACAAGTATCCTTTTGGGTTAGGGCTTGTACAGCTGAATAGATGCCAGGGTTCCCGGTTGGTACCACTGAAATTTTAAACTGGTACAGCCGCTCTTAAAGGCTGGGAACTCCCTGCCTTAGAGGAATGAGTCAGACTATGTCTACACTGATGGTGGAAAAGTTGCCACTGTCAGATCGACTTCTCTGGACTGACTGAGCGGTCAGTGAAGACCTGCTCAGTTCATCCAGAAGTCAATGCACCTCAAGCGGCATAGCGCTGTGTCGACGGGATTTCCCGTCAGCACAATGCAGTGAAGACGGCACGCAGAAGAGAAGCAGAGATGTCGGCGGGAGTTACGCAAGTTCTTTGTGTAACTCCGGTTGACTGTCGCCGAAGCGCCGAGGGAAATGTAGACAAGCCCTCTGTCTCTTTCTCTCTCTCTCTGTTCATTCTGCTTCATAGCCAACCAATCACACAATTAAACACCAATTAAACTTTGTATGAACATCAGAAGTTTTGGCTCCATGTCAGTAACTGCTGCATAGTAAAGGGGATTGGACTGTAAAAGAATAAATAAATAAACAGAGGACGCTTATTCTAACAGTTCATTTTAAAACAATTTGTGAATATCATGTAGAGATAAAATGTGCATAGCACAAACTTAGCTAAGCAAAGACTGCTTCATTATCAGAGCACATAATTCACTAGCACGTCAACTCTAAAGCTTGTGAGGGCTATAGAATTGTGCTGCTTGCTTATTTTTCTTGCTCTTACTGTTTTTGTTACATTTCATCTGTATAGCGCCATGGGGAAGAATTTAGCTGGGGCTGTTTTGTTGCCCTGCCAACCTTTTCATATGGGTTCTGTCATCTCCCTCCTCAGCCCCACGCTGTCCTTCAACTTCCAGAAGCAATGCACACCGTATTTTTGCTATCTGTAGGCCTCCCAAGAGAGCATCGATCTGCAGGTTACCTGATGGCAATTAAGAGCCAAATGACAGTATTTTAACATGAGGTGCTGGACTCCCCGAGGGATAAGGCAGAACTTTGACGGCTCATCTTTTTGATCTCTTCCATTGAGGATGCCTACCTTTATGTGAACATAAAGACAATGTTAATTCTTCACCACTATGCTCCACTGAGCCACAGTTATTACAAAGCAAGAGCCTCTGAGCATCTGCCAATACTGGGAAACTTGGGGAGGAAAATAGCAATGTACCTTTAAAATCCATTCATAGACCAGTGTTGATATTTGGAGGGATGGAGAAGACCGGTGGAGGGGGTAAGAATGCACCTGAGATACAAACAAGGTGTGACCGTTCCTATGTCTGGAGTTGTTAGGGGCGGGGATTTTATTCTGCCCACTACACCGAAGGAGGGCTGCAGTAGAGAGCTAGGAGTTGAGATCCCCCAAGTTCAGAGGTGTTGGCTCAGGGGTTTTGGTTCAGGCCTAGATGTGCTTTGGGGTTGGCGACTGTTCTGGCTGACACAGCAAGACTGGAAGTGGGCACATCCAGAGCCAAACATTTGAGTCTTTACAGCTTGAGCTAGACAGCCATGCTTTATAGCTAGGGGCTGTAACAGATTCCTGTCTTCTGTGGATCTTAAGCAAAAAGAGATGACTAGCAAACACTGACCAGTGGGTTATACCCAGTACGTGGCTTGCTTTCTAAAAAAAGCACAAGGGGGAACAAATCAGTCCAATAAATCCATGACTTCTGTAGCACAGGGTGTCGGTGTAGGGGACTGGCTTTCTCCACTGCTCTTCCTTCCCCTATCCACCAGACAGGAGGGGATGCAGGGTGGGAAAGGAGCAGGGCTAAGAAACAGGAACAGACCCATGAGAGAGCTGGAACCTATGCCTAGAGAGCTAGATGCATGGAAGGCGTCTCCTACTTCATTCCCATAGTCCCACCACAGGCTGCCCAGAATATGCTTTGACTCTGTGACCCCTTCCAATGCAGGGTCAGGGAGTTCACAACTAGAAGCAAAGCTACTTAAAGCAGCACCAACTTTGTGCTATGTTTCCTGCCTGGCCGCTGTGGTTTCCACAGGGGAACATGCTATTTAGCATGGCCCATCCCCGACACATCTTCGTTGCTGGTCCCCCCGTTGGTGCCTATGTGGATGTTGTACGGAGGGGCGTTCGGTGGCTGTTTGGAAGAGGAGAAAAGGGACAGTAGATTTCTAAGTGACAGTGTGGTCCTAGCAGTCATCTCTGTTGGCAGTAAACGAAGCCTTCCCATAGCAAGAGCAACCCATTGAATCCCATGAGGCAAAGGAAACTCTTAACCCTTCCAGTATCCATTCCGCTTTACCTGTTTTGCAACACACCTATTATTTGGTGTCTGCTTCGTCGCTTCCTAACTTATCTGTAGCGCTCTCAGTTGTGGAGACAAGAGCAGGGGGGAGAGAGGGATTTCTGAGGCTCCGGGAGCATGGGGAATACCAGGGGAGGGCAGCTGGAAAGCCTCTGATGTGACAGTTCTCTCTGTGCCGAGGTTTCCAGGAGTTGCTTCAGAAGAGCAGCAAAACAGCATGCGCTGTTCTCCTGCGCGAGTGAAGAAGGCTTTTGTGCTCTGACAGTCTGGAGGCCACACCTGCGACAGTGAAAGATGCCTGACGTTTGGGATGGGACCGGGAGGCCGCATTGCAATTGCTTCTGTTTCTGGACAGCAACACTGGCAACTGCCCTAGTCCTGGTAACACAATGCACTGGAATCTCCCTTTGAACCGGGGCACCTGTTCAAGGAAGCACTAGTTTAAAAAACCAACTAACCAGTAATAAGCTTTGTCCTGAGCAGGTAGCCCATCAGCAGTGGCTGGAAGCCTTTCAGTTAATGTCTTTTAAAAAGGAAATGAAGGCTAGCAGGCAAGAAGAGGCATTTTAATTGCACTTCCTTAGATGTAATGGGGCTGACGCTCAGGCACAGATCTTCGTGAAGTGCAGCAGCTTGGAATTTCTGCATTTCCTCCTCTCTTTGGTCATTTCCCCCCACCACTCCCCGGCTGTAGATTTCTTATGGAGCAAAAGTCATCTGTATTCACTACAGATAAGTGTAATCTAGCCCGTCGGACTGTGAGGATAGGAACTACTTGGCATTAATCCCAGGTCTAATACTGATTCATTCTGTGGCCTCAGGCAAATTATAAATAGCTGATTTATATAGGGCTGTAAATCCACACAATGCTTAACCTCTCTCTCTCAGTTCCTCCATCTGTAAGCTGCTTGCGGAGGGAACCGTCTTTTTGTTCTGTGTTTGTACAGCACCTAGCACGTTGCATTTCTGGTCCACAACCAGGGCACCTAGGTGCTACAGTTATACACATAATAAGCAGGAATAAGCCTATTTTGCCTCCCTTCTTCAAGGAAGGTGTTCTTGAGGATTAATGTGCAGTCGCAGCATGCAACAGCCCATGGTTTCAGATGGGACAGGAACTGAAAGAACGTACAGTGAGACAGGCTATGATCCAGGTATTCCTCGCCCAGGCACAATGAAAGAGTATCAAAAAAGAATCTTGAGAGAGAGTCAAACTTGCAACAGGTCAATGGAACTAGTCACAGCAATAAGATCAGCATTCAGCGGTAACTGTTGCAGGATCAAGCCCTCAGCCAATTCTCACTGGACAGAAATTCTCCTGAGAGCAGGCGAAGCATGCAGACTTTTGGCTGCTTACCAGGACTTGCTAGCAGATATATGGCCTCACTGTAAGAGTGTGTGCTCCCCGTACTGCTCTGTAGATGTGCTTCCCCTGCTTTCTCTCTCAGATTGGACCTTCTAATAAGAGCCCAGGCAAAACTATACAGTACTAACACACTCTGTCTTTAACTCTTGAATCAAAACGCTGACTGCATTTTGGGGCCTCGGCTCCCCAGTGTGTTGTGCATCCGCACCAGAAACGCATGACCCATATCTGTATCATATTGCACAGAGCTATTTGCTAAACTAGACTTTGCCAAGGGGTTGAGAAATATGTTTTCATTAAGAAAATTAAAGTGACAAGTCCCTAGACAGCATGTTAGTCGCATATTATTTGATGCCAAAATGTAGCCGCTAATAATACTAATGATGAAAAGTCCGTGCGGGGCCAGAATTACTAACTAAACTCAATGCTTTCCTGGAAACAAATGCAGAGAGTTGGCAGATTCCACTGTGTCTCACTCTATAGACTTGGGAAGTGAATGCTACCACAGCTAGATCCTGAACGGTTTGCAAGTTAAGCAACACCTTCAATCAGATGTGAGTTCCCATTTGTTATCCTTAAAGAATTTCAGCTGTGTATATTATGGTAGTACTTTGGCTTTTTGTATTTATTTTAGAGGGCTATACTAAAGAACATTATAAACTCAGGCATGTCTACACTATATGAACTCCATATGCTGAAGCTTAATTTTAAATGCCATTAAAAAAGCACTTAACATTTACAGTATATCAGTCTGGCTACTTTAGCAGCTTGGATGTAGTACAGTATGTGAAATAATTGGGGGAAAAAGACGTTCAGAAGCTACAGGTTATTAAAAAACTTCTGTAGCGTCCTTTATTGGTACATCTCAATAACTATCCAAAATCGCATTGCTCGCATTCCTTTTTTAAAGTCAATTTTTTCTTTCATTTCATTTTTAAGTGTCATTTTAAGACCTAATTGGAAAAAAAAAATCTTGGCGTTCCGATTGGATTCCTCATGCCATGTTTTTAAAGTGTGAATTGGGCTGTGTATTCACAAACTGAAATGTCCTGCTGTATTTATCCAGGTGCTTACCTGTGTGAGGACAAGGTTAAGAGGAGTGCACAATTTATGAATGAAAATCAAATATGGACCTTGGTAAACCACCCCTTTTTAGTTCCAACTAAATACATAATAAACATCTGGAAATTATGCAGGATGCTAAAAGAGCCAATTCAAGTGAATCCTAACAGGCCCCATTTTGTTGCCTTCTCCCCGAGCAGTTACAAAATGGTGGCATAGACAACAACTACTGCGTATCTCACAGGCAGACTGTTCAGCTGTCACTAGCACTCGCCACTTCCTTTAGCCCTTGCAATTATCCCTTTTATTGGCTGGAAGAAAACTGCACTTTAAAAAGAGAAAAGAGGGAGAAGGGGAGGAAAGAGAATATAAAATGCCATGTCTATCCATGGGTGGGGGGGAAAGGTCTTTCTGACGGGCCCATCTATTAATCTGGACTAAACTCTCACTTAAATTGCCAGGCATTTGGATGGAGTAACGCCATCAGGATATGGCCCATTGTTGCTAATGCCGATTGTGACAATGCTGTCTCAGGGCATAGATATTTTCATCCACTCACCCTCTTTTTTTGCTAGTGAAAATGAGCCGTCACTGCACGTTGATGTATTGGGTTGTTTTGTCTTATTGCTTAAAGACCGCGATGAGCCAGTTTGCACAAGCGTCTTATTTTTATTGGATGAGGAGAGGCTTGGTTTTATGGAGCCAACAGAAAAGTTACTCATAAGATTTAAGATGCGTGATCCTGCAAACCCTTACTGCTTCCTTAGTATTTAGTCCCCTGGAAACCAATGGAAGTAGTCACATGGACCAAAGCTACCCACACCAGTAAGGGTTGCAAGCTCACACACTGTGATTGTGTAAATTAATTGCCCAATCACGTCCAGTTGTTTTTTTAACACGGTAAATGCTGCTCAAGAATAAACATCTTCGGGTGAGATTTTCTGCTTGTGTCAATTGGCACAACTCCTCTGGCTACAACCACACTGTGCCAATTGACACTAGCAGGGAGTTTGACTGAGACACTCTGTTCTTGAGCAGCATTTACAATATTCCGTGAAAGTGCAATAAAGTCAATGGAGCTGCACCTGTTTACATCAGCATAGACTTTGACCCTTAATCTGCCTGCCTCCCTTGGAGAGGGAAATCCTGGGATCTCTGAGGCAGGGTTCTACAATAGGTCACTATTGATTAGTGAAACTTTTTTCCCTGCCATCTCCCTTGATTATCAAGTTTTTTCCCCCAATATGATTATTATATATTATTTGTATTACCCTAGCACCTAGGAGCCCCAATTGCAGAACATGACCCCCTGGTGTGAGGTACTATACTGATACATCATCTCTGCCTACCTGATCAAAATTCAGTGCATGGGGAACTACATGTGCACGAGTTTCCCCAAGATAACTTGTGTCTTTTAGGTTGTTAGCCTGACCTTGGGAGGCAGATATCCCTTCACGGGAGAAGTGCAGAATTCATTGTTAAGTGGTTCCTTTGTCTCTTTCAGACCCATGGTCTTTGTCAGCAGTCGTTGTGCTTTGTGTTCCCTGTGGAAGGCACAAAGCCAACTAGTATCATTCTCTGATGATCCTGAGTAGCTTTTAAAATCAAGTCAAGAAGCACCCCAGTTTTTTTAGGGTGACAATCACATCCAGGCCAAAGGCCTGTACAAGGTGTAGTGCACCAATTAAGGGCCTACCCACTGCCCTGAGTATGCCTTAAGGGTTGCATTCTGAAAATGGTCAATGCAAGGCCTACATAGGCTCCCTGTAAGTTCCCTTTTTGCTCTGTTATGAGGCTGAAAGGGGGCTTAAGTGGTGCATAGACCTTGTGCTGGCTCTCTGCATAGGGATGAATGTCATTCAGATGGCTTAAGTGACACTTAAATTGTACATAGTCTTTTCTAAATGATCTAGATCAGCTACCTTGGGGTGAATTTCACCTTTGGACTTTCACACTTTGTCAGTGGAACCTCCTTTTGGGGCTTCTCTCTGCTATTCCATTAGTTTATACTATGTTAAGTTACGTACTAACATATTAACCCTTTGCTTTTCATAAGGAGGATGTTTCCTAGCTACAAAATTAAGGTAACTGGCATGAACCCCAAGACCAAGTACATCTTGTTGATCGACATCGTCCCAGCTGATGATCATCGATACAAATTTTGTGACAACAAATGGTAAGAAACTATTTGGTTGTTTTCCTTGGGCTATCAAAGAGACGTATTCAGATCTGTGTCAACTGTTTGCAGTAAGCACTGAGGAGATGGTAGATCCTGGGGAGAAAATACCAGATACCAAAGTGCTCTTTAACCTGGCCAAGAAAGGTAGAGCAAGAGCCAATGGTTGAAAGTTAAAGCCAGACAAATTCAAATGTAGAAACCAGGTACAACTTATTTGATAGCAAAGACAGTTAACAATCGGAACAAACTACAAAGGGAAATGGTGGAGGCTCCAACTCTTGAGGTCTTCAGATCAAGCCTAGACGCCTTTCTAGAGGACATGCTCTAGTCAGACACAAGTTCGTGGAGCCAATCCAGGGGTAATGGCATGAAACTCTATGGCCTATGATATACAGTTTAGACTAGATGATATAATGGTCCCTTCTGGCCTTAAAATTTTTGTATGTATGAGGCCTTAGATTTACAGTGGGTCGAGTGTTGATCGTTTCTTCTCTAATTATATTTGTTCTGTGGGAAACAGCCACAGAGCCACAAGATGAAGATTTATGGGGCAGACCAGATGAATAGTCCTCATTTACCCAAACTGCTGCAACTTTTCTTGGCCTCATCTGCAACTAGTCTCAGTAGAGCTGTTTATGGTGGCCATCTTGGATTTGCATCTTTTGAGCAAAAATACTTGTCACTCCTGAGACTTCATTGTCTGTTGGAAACATCCCATATGCTTTAAAATAAATAAATAACAAATTCACCACCAACAGAGAGCTTAAGTGCCTGCTCTGCTTTCCTGCTGCCACTTTGGAAATACAGATGCAGTAGGGATTTTGCCATTCTTGTGGTGCTAGGGTCCCATGGGAATTGAGGCCTATCCCAGATTGAAAGTCACAGCCCCTAGAGGTTGGATAGTTAAAATATAGGCCTTTTTTGTGGTCTCATAAACAGGGAGGACATCTGGAATTGGTCAGTTGAAGTCTGGAGCCATTTTTATTCCCCCCCATGTTTCTTTCTTTTTTATTTTGCTTTATTGCTCTTTCCCCAGATTTTCACCCTTTATGTCTCTCCTCTCACTGACAGTAAGATTACTCGGCATGAAGGCAGGTTTACTATTTACTTTCCTGTCCATGTGAATCTTATGCATCTTATCACCTGAAAATCTCTCTTTGCTGAAAACATGCCACGCTCTTCCCAGAACGCCTCCCACATCCTTTTGGTGGAGCTTCATCTGTTCCACTGAGTGCCGACATTGTTTCTGTCCAAGTCAATGGCAAAATTCTCATTGACTTTGAGGGGAGGGAAATTGGCTTTTTTATAGTGATATCCTATACAAATGTAATCAATGTGCACATTTTAGGGCACTGTTCTTGTTTTTCTGGAGTCCCCGCAGGATGGGAGTCACTGGGAACCTTACATAACCCATGGCCCATTCTTTGCTTTATCATTATATTCTAGATGATAACTCTTTTAATTTAACTTTGGCTAGTCACTAGAACTATTTCCCCCTTTCAATTTTTTAATGCTGTTGGGAACGTCTCTGTTTTTGGGTAATACTGCTTTTAGTGGTGTTTTATAGTGCACAGTAAGTTGCTGTTACATGCTCTATTAGACTATTAGATCCATGAAAACTAATGGAGCTTTTGACGTGTGAACAAAGGTGGCTGGTAGGAGGAATGTGAGGACAAATCAGTGTCCCAGCCACAGCCTGAGAACTGTGCTTCCACAGGGGGTGGAGGAGAAGGAGTCGCTTTCCAAGAGCTTCTACCCAGCTGATATTGCAGCCTCGGGCTACAGTCATCTCTGCTCTTGTTACAACCCTGTTACATGAACCCAGTCCTGGACTTGTCCCCTTCACATTTCCCAGGATATCTTCTCCCCCCACTAGGATGAAGGGAGTCCCCCCAGAGTAATGCTGGATTTTGCCCTTCTGCAGAGCAGACCCACACTGCTTCCCCTATGCTCAGGGTTCTCTGAGTGGTAAAGGCCATACTTGTCCTTGGCCTGTTCTAATGCAGTTGCTGTGTAGCATCACTCAGACAATACGATGTATCCAGATAAAATCCTGCCTAGGCAACGACAATTTTACTCCGCTGTGATCTGCAAAAACTTAAATAAGAAAAGAGGCCTGTGTTCCCTGCCCTCCTTTTTGCTTCATCCTTACAGGATTCATGCATATTCCTCCTCCTAAATTTCTTGTGTTTCTCCTCATGGCCAACCTATCCAGGCCTAGTCCATCTTCGACTACAAACCCTAGCTCAGGAGTTGCAAAACAGTTACCCTGTTCAATCAGGTAATGAATTGCTCTGATGCACTAGTTGGCCAAGAAGATGTCATCCATAAGTGCCTTGTTCACAGGATGGTGGCTGGAAAAGCAGAGCCTGCAATGCCTGGGCGCTTATACGTTCATCCGGACTCACCGGCCACAGGAGCTCACTGGATGCGGCAGCTGGTGTCATTTCAGAAGCTGAAGCTCACCAACAATCACCTGGATCCTTTCGGACATGTAAGTTGTGGAAATGTTATCGCCAGAGGTGGGCACAAGTCACTGTTTGCAGTGGGGTTAAACCTCCCCAGATTTCAAGCAGGCTTGGATCTGGGGTTCTACTTAGGAGTGGCTTCTAATGAATTAATTTTTATAATTATTAGTAACATTTCTTTTATTCTATTCTGTCATTGGGAATGGGGATGATTTAATTATATAAGATCAAGCACCCACCACTATATGCTGTAGTGATGCTTCATTGGCCTGTTGAACTGCAGCGCGTGACTTGTTCAGATATTCATCTGCGTATTGCGATGGGGCTTCTATACTCTGCTATGGAATTTCCAAGTCAGTGTTTTCAGCTCTTTCAGCCACCGCCTTTGATGCGTGCGGTACGTAATGCACTCAGAAACAGGTTATATAAGCTCAGTTTTTTTCCAAGCTGGCTTTGGCAGGCCTATAAAAGATGGAGTATTTTATTTGGAAAACTCTTAATTCCTGTGTATTGCAGATGTAGCGAAGTACACAGTTATCTACCATAACACATTTAATAGCTTAGAACACTGGCCTTTCCACACTGACAGCCGTGTGTGCACATGTTTACACAAATGCAACATTCACTCTGCAAGTTGAACGACATGTAAAAAACAAACAGCATTGGCTGTTAAAAATAAAGTTAGATTTTTAGGCTTTGTAGAATTCTTTTAATTAAGCACTTAGTGACACAGGTAAGAGCATTTGCTTTGTATTATAACACATGATTTTTTACCTGCTATTCCTTGACGTGCCCGTGGCCTTGGGAGGGGCAGTGGGATAGGGGTGTGCTGGTAGGATTGCAAAGTGAAGAGGGAGCAGGCCTGTCTGGCTCAAATGGAGCAGATAGCCAGAGATCTTCAGCTGGGGTAAATTGTCGCAGCTCCCCAATCATGAGCTATGAACAGTGTAACTTGTCAAGGCTATGCCAGACATGGATCTGCCGCTAATGGAGCCAGGATTTCACCCTTGACATACACGGTAGTTTTCAAGAGGGCTCAGCATTGGCATAGCTCTGTTCCCATTTAAGTCAATATGAATTTTGCCATTAACTATAATGGGAGCAGAAGCTAATGCTAATGGTTTGCACATTAGAGCATCCTATGGTGAATAAAAAACAAACAGCCCCCATTGCAAAATCAGGTGCTCTTATTAATGTATTTGTCCTGAAATATACAAAATTACCATTAAATGTACCAATCTGGGGCCTTTGCCAAAGCCTATTGAAGTCAGTAGAAGCCAATGACCAGTGCGCTGGGATCAGGTCTATGGCATGTAAAGGTTTCAGCAGAACCTAACAAAGCTTTTTGGGGAATCAAATTTTGCCCTTTCTCCCTGACTGGCTCCAGCAGAAAGAGGGCGGCTGATGAGATACTGTACATAGGGAGATTGTAAAAGTCAAATAGAAGCACAATAATGTTCTAAACCAAAACCAAACCCTGATTAACATAGGAAAAGCAGAATGCTGCAAGTCCCAAATATATTGCAGATCCTGTAATTTTAGGCCCTTTGCAGAACTTCGACTTATGCAAATTCTAAACTAGCCTCCCGTTTCTAAATGTCAGTGTTGCACAGATCCCAGCCATCACAATGTGCTGCCTTGATAACCTGGCTTTACAGAAAACAGTCAAGCAAAGTTGGGAACTTGACCCCTCTTCTCCAACCTATTGACCCCAATGAAATGTGTGTGAACTTCAAAGACTAATCAGAACCATTTAAATGCTCACATTATTAAGCTCAGGCAATTTCTTTCTCCTCCTCCCACCCCAGCCTCTCTTTAGGGAAAACACCCAGGAAATTAAATGCAAACAACTACGCAAAAGATTAAATGACTGGCATTTTCTGAAGGTGAAATTTTTAAAATTAAGGTCTCAGTGGCAGCAGTAACTTGATGCTTTGCACGTCACATTTTTTCTCTTGTTCTCCCCGCCCCTCCCTCCACTTAACTGTGTATCTTAATATATTACTGTTTATCTTGTCAAATGTATACTGTAAAACATACAGGATGTTCAGTGTGGTCATAAAAAAAAAAACAGGATAGCCAGGGTTACTGATGGACCTTTCAGCATCTGCTCTTCCTGACTTTTTATCATTTTTAACTGTGCAAATTGGACACTACGTTTAATGCGGGAGTTGGTGGAGGCGGGGATTGGTTTAATTGATTAAACATTTTGTTTGTCACGCTGTGAGGACACATTCATGAAATAGGATTTAGGTGCTTTTGAAATTTTTAATTTTTTTGATATGCATATTAAGGAAAGTAGGACCATGTACTGGGCCAATCAGGATTTTCCTAGCAATGCAGGATATTTGGTGAAGAAGTTGCCTTCATTGCATCACTTACGCCTTCACGAACACTACCTAGGGCTTGTCTACACCGGAAGTTATTCTGAAATAGCAGTTCCTGATTTAACTCTTAACTCCATGTATGGACACTCTTATTCTGGAATCAGAGCGCTTTATTCCAAATTAGCTTAATCAGGTTAATCCGCTTTGAATTCACACCGTACGTTCTTCCTGATTCATTTGTACAGTTCTAAACAGACTTTTATAGCATCAGCTCTTCAGGGCAGAGGAAGTGACTGTGCATGTGTTTGTACAGTCCCTAGCACAACATAGGCACCAGTTGTGATTGGGGCTAAGGGGTACTACTTCATAATAACAGCTTGTAATTTCTAGGACCTTGCTCTCAAAGTATTTGCAAATTATTTCTTAATGCTCCCTAAAAACAGGACATAAAACCCAGGCTGCTTGTTTGCCTTCTGTCCCTGCTCAAGCATGGCTAGCCTGCCATTTCCTTTTGTCTTTGCTTTTCCTAAAACCTCAAAACCCCTGCGAGCCATTTCCTCAGGCTACAGTTACTTTCTTTTGTGGTGCACAGACACTAACCCAGAAAGAAGCCTCAACACCAGCCCTCTCCAGCACTGTTAGTTTAAGGGAAACTGTTAGTGCCAACCAGGTGTGTTAATGCTGTGTTTGTTACCTGGAGATCCAGCCCACCAAATCTCAGCACACAGAGAGTGAATTGTTAAGTGAGCAGTCCTAAATGCACTGCATGGTTTGGTGCAGAATCTCTGTTACGGTACCCTGCCCTAGTTTGCAGCTGTTTTATGTGTGTAAGTAATCCCTTTATAACCTGTGCCTTGCTTTGACATGCAGAACTCTTACAGGCGCCTCGAAGACAACCTTTGCTATCTTGGGTGGGGGGAAGTGTACTGCAAAATAGTTCTGCTTTTAATGACTCCATTTCTGCATTAACATTTTTTGGCAAACACATCATTTGAAAAAATGTCCTTACAACTGCCCTGTTTGTTCACTTAACAGCTAAATTACAGCGGGGTTGAGTATTTTCATCTTTGGATCACGTACGCCATAATGCTGCTCTCATAAGCACGGTAGAGGAGTGTTGTTTACCGAACTTTACTGGGCTGTGACAGCAGAAACTTGTGAAGCACAAAAAATGGCTGGGCTCCCTCTTCCCATCTCCAGCCTCCATTTATAATAGTTTATGAGACTTCCATCTTTGGGGGATTTGGTATGCAGTGCATAGCTGAGTGTTTATCTTTAACATGGCTGTACCTTGGCAGCGAGATACCTGGTATTTTATTTAAAAAATCAATGAGTAGGCAAATCATTACATGTCCCATCAGTGAGTTCCTTAGGGAAAAAAATCCATGCCCTGATTCTCTGCACTCTAATAACCAATGAAGGCCTTGATCTTGCAAATACTCATGCGTATGTTTAACTTGAGCCACTGAGTTCATAAAGTTGAGTGTGCAGAACTGAGGCCTAGTTGTGCAAATTAGTTAAATTGATTGATCATAATAAAAGGACTTTGAGCTCTATTCTGCAAAGCCTCATTGAACTCAGTGGGGTATGACTGAAGATTACTTGCCTTAGGAAGGTTTTGAGGGATCAGGACCTTACAGTATGCTCTGAAAGTCCTCGTATTCTGACTTTGAGATTGAACAGGATCACCCAAAACATCCACAGCTGTCACTTGAGTGAAGACTCATCATTGGGCCTCTGAATTTTTCACTGGTAAATTATCTGTTATTTTTAATGCTTTGGATTATGAATGGCACCCACAATATGATAGATACTGTCCAAGATGCAGTTCCTGTCTGAAAGAATTCACATTGTAAGGGCCCATCTGCATGAGAAAATTGCACTGATGTAACTTAAATTGATTTAAGGTAAAGTGATGAAAATCCATGCATGGAGACTCTTATTTAATGTTGAGTGGTTTATCTGAATTCAGTTTAAACTGACGCCTAATCTAAACCAAAAATATGCCTGGCTTGAACTGAAATAGGTATCAGCACAAGAGTTTGCTCCCATTCAAACAGATTTAAAATCTCACCGTTCGTTAAACCAGTGCAACTCTCTCCTATGGACAAGTCCTGAGATCATTGTGGGGAAGGATAAAGAGAGAGCGTGAATTTAAAATGTGTTAACTCTGTTCGCACTCACCTCCTGCCTGTGTTGTGCCTCTTTGGACATGGAAATACTTATTCAACAACCAGGGGAGGAGTCGTGTTGGAGTGCTTGTCAGAAGGAGCTGCTGATGCGCTTTTTTCGTGTGGCTGGCAGGTGGGTGGAGAAGGAGTTTGCTGCATTTGGGCATTTGCAGCAGGTAGAGGCAAATGTTTATTTTGTCTGGGAACAATTTGAAAATAATTATGTCGCTCTGCAGCTCTTCACTGCCCTGCAGGTGTAGATCCATCAATTAGAAAGATAATGCACAGAATAAAAAGATTAGCATACTTTTTTTTTATTTGGTCACGAACCTGTGGAGATTGGAAGGATGCTCTTGTGCTGAGGCATAGGTCTAAGAGACTTGTGTTGCATGCCAAGCTCTGCCATATATTTCTTGAGTGACCTTGGGCGAACTGCTTCCCCACGCTGTACTTCAGTTTACACTTCATTCACGTCATGAGTTGTGAAGCTTGTCTGTATTGGGGACTTCTGTGCCCGTGTATCTACACTGATGTAACAGCACTGGTGGAAGCCCCTTGTATTGATGCACTGCACAAATACAAAACCTGACTCGCACAGGATAAGTTGCACTGGGCAAATGACCTTATACATCAGTGCAACATGTCTACACTAGGAGTCTGCATCGGTACAGAAGTCCCCAGTGCAGGAAGGCCCTTAATGCTATACTTTTATCTGGTGGAGCAATTTTTGATCAGGACAGGTGTGTGTTTGCATCTGAAAAATACTCATGTTAAATACAGATTCAGTAGCCAGCAAGTGCCTGTGATATTCAGCTACAGAGTTTATCAGATCCTAAAGAAATCATTTAAAGCCACTTCTGTTTAAAGATACAAGCCCTCCTCCTAGAATAAGTTCTTAATTTATGTATTTTAAAACTTTACATGTACAGATAATCAGCCTGACGGAACCTCTGATTTACAATACATCCCATCCAGCTACTGGTTCCAGATGCAAAATGAGAATTACTCCTTCAGAACACTGACCATGAGCTTTAGCAGATCTGTTAATACATTTAGTGAATATTATCTGTCATCTCCTGGTAATTCTACAAAAACATGTCTTCATTAAAAAGGACTACATAATATTTGTATTTTGTGTTGAGGGTTAGCACGGCGCATTAAGGGAAGTATCTATGAGAGACCTGACAAATATTCTTTGAGGTTAGACCCTTAAGAATGGAATTCCATTGTCTTTTAAAGATTTAAAGTGTGTTTATGAGTTCTCTGTCTACAAGTCTCTGGGTGAGAGAGCACTTATAGACTGTGTTACACAAGAATTCTCTGCCAGGTTTTTATTCTCATTGATTTCACTGGGTTTTGAATCAGGCCCACAGTGAATTATTTTTTCCCTCAGAAACAAATTTATTTCTAAGCCAAGGCTTCACTCCAACCACAATTGAAATTTTCAGGGCATTGACTTTCATCTGCCCTCAAGCTTCAGTTTACTCATCTGTAAAATGGGTGGATGGTAAAGCCCTAGTGCTCCTCGAGGGTGTTGGCAGGACTAAGTGTTAGTGTAAGTATTCTGCAGAGGAGTGCCATGCATTTTGGTATACAAGTGCTGAGTATATTCATTCGACCACAACGTACCACGTATTATTATTTTTTAATCTGTGCAAATAGCCACTTGATACATGGGGATGGGGAGACAGAATTGCTTCCATGCAGCTGGGATATTAACATTCTTAAAGGGACATCCTACTCATTTAAATATTATTTTCATGGTGGTTTTTGACCGTTCAAGGATTCGTTTCCATTGATCTCAGTGAAATAATAATCGCCAGGAAAAGCCAGTGTGAACTCAGTAGATTATCCTGGTTCGTTTGGAGTGTTTTCTGAGCATGCTTCTCAGCACACAGGAACTTTAAGAAGTAGATGTAAAAATAACAAGACTTCTACTGAAACCATACAGTTCTGGGGGACCTGCCACATTCATCAGGCTTTACTATCACTGAGGTTAGCTTGGCTGCAAAGGCACAGGCATATCGCAGGCTTTCTGAGAGTTTTTCACCAACCTCACGCTGTGTCAGGCTCTTTCACAGGCATGTAATGACACTGAAAACTGCAAGGGGGCAAATACGCCACATCAGAATTGTTTGTCTGTTGTTGTTTTTAAATAAAAGACTACACTGAATTTAAACTTCTGCCGCAGAGATCAGGGTTTACACAGACCGCCCTTCCGTTTAGACCAGCTTGGGAGGAGCAACAGCAACACATCAGCATTTCTTGAAAATGTCAGTTGAAACCAGATCAATTGGAGATTCTTATTTTTACAGAGTGTCTGAAGTATTCCTACCACTTGGCGACAAATGAAACAGGCAGACACCGAAAATGCAGGCTGATAAATATATCATTGGAGATATATCTTAACCCTGAAAGCTCAGAATTTCAGAGGTGCATTTGTTCTTCACGCTGTCTGGAAATTTCTCTCTTTACTGCATTTTCTTCACCTGAGTATTCTGACTGCAAGGATCTTTGTACATACTTCTGTTATTCATTCCATTGCTGGGGGTTTGTTGCTCTTTAATTCACATCATTGTGTCTTTGTCTTATTTTAAGTGCATTTTATTTTGTGAAGATGAGGACTGCTGCAGTTTGATGTTATGGGACATTCTAGATGGCCTATCAGTTGCAGCGAGGATTTAAATCGTGCTTTTGGTTTTCTTAATCGGCACCTTCTTGCAACTCTTTAATTTGCTGTTTGGTTTTGATCAGTTCTGTAATTTCTCCCCATACTTATTGCTTACCACCAACTGTTTTTATTGGACTCTTTCTGAAAGGCCTTGCTTTTTCTTACCTTTGGGGCTTTTCTCTTGTTTTTCTATTAATTTGATCATTGCATTTTCTGTCTCTTTGTTGTCCAGGGTACTCAGCACATTTAATCATGTTAACATCCTATTCATTTTATAAAAGCCTGACTCTTATAAAGTTAGATAGTTAATTTTTGCAGTTTTACTTTATGACTTGTGGTCAAGAAATGTTTCCTATCTGGGAACTGGTATGTAAATTTCTGTGCATGCTTTACCAACAACCTTCACATGGTGCTTTCTGGAGAAATGTTGCCTGTGCACTGGTAAGCATTTATTTTGGGCTCAGTGATAACTTGGAAACTCTGGGCCAAGTTCACTGCTTGCATAAAATGGCACAGCTCCATGGATTTGTTATACCACTTACACCAATGCTGAATATGTCCTGACATCCTTAGCAATGGACTTGCCTGATGTCCTTGTTCTCTGGAAGTTTATATTTCAGTTAGATTCACTTTTCCATGATCTGTTGTTTCTGAAGTCAATACATTTCTGTCTAGCGTGGTTGGATGTCCCATTCACTCTTTTGAGTTGCTTATTGGGTTGGTTCTGCCAGTAGAAATATCTGTGTGAGGGATTCTATTTTTGGCCTCCTTTTCGGATGTGTGTTGAAACTGATCTGATTCCAGGGGTGCAGAGATACTGAATTATAAAGGCTAAAGTGAACTTTTACATTATCTGCTTTGTACCTATGAAAAGGAACTGAGCTGTGTGCTGATATATTGTATGGGCCTGACAGAGATTAATAGGTCATGACATGCTATTTATTTACATGGATAAGAAATGGCTTGTGTGATTCCTGGCTGAGTTTAAATTATGTGGGTTGAGATGAAGATTTATATTTGATGTTTTAGGTCTTTTTTGTTGTCACGCTGTTAGTGTAAATCAGTCTAAAGAAGGCCAGTTTTTTTTGTTTTACTTAATATAGAATCAGATCTGGAAGTCTTTATTCAGTTCTCAGTGGGAAGTTTGCCTGAATAAGGTATGAGTGAAAGATGTCAAGATATGCAAAGCACCTTTGCTCCTATTGGTACCTAAGGCCAAATTCTATGAATATGGACCTCAGCACTGGCTCTGTTTGTTACCATTTAGGAAAAAAAGACTTGAGTTGTTGGACAAGTTAAAGGCCCATCTCTCTCCTCTTTCCCCCCTCAGTTTTTACTCAGGCAAAATTTCCATGACTGCAATGGAAGTCAGATAGAATAAGGACTGAATGAGGATCTCTGAATTTGGCCCTCTAGAAGGAACAATTTGTCTGCTCTCGTGTTGAATCTTTTCCCAAGGTTTTCCACTTTCTCTTTCTCTCTGTAAATTGTCAGGTCACGTATCATTTTGGACTGACTCCTTTTCTGCTTGCTCCAGTGGCAGAGTACAAGGAAACAGCACAGAAGGATTCAGGATGTGGGCCATGTGGAAGAGACAGAACTTTCATGATTTAGCCATGAATACTCTTGCATTAGGGCTCTATTCTCAGAGCATATGGCACCCATAAGACATTTACTTTTTATGCTGGAGTATATTTTATCTCAGCTCACCTTTCAAGGACATTTAAAAATAACCAGGAGGTCTATAGCAGGCCAGGGAAGCTAAGAGGCCTTTGAAAAATCTGAACAAAAGAAAAAGGGCTATTGAGGGAGCACATGTTTAAGGAAAGCATGCTTTTTTCATAGCACTTAAACAAGGATTATCATAGCCGCTTGAGTGGAAATGTGTAGTTTACATGCAATGGCAACAATGTCCTGTGCTGCTGTTTGGCGCACGATAGTTCAGATCAGGCTGAATTCACTGAGCCTTCACAAAAATAATAAAATCACACAAATGTAGGGCTGGAAGGGACCTCGAGAGGTCATTCAGTCCGGCCTCTTGGGCTGAAGGCAGGACCAAGTCAACCTAGATCACTCCTGACAGGCATTTGTCCAACCTGTTCTTAAAAACCTCCAATGATGGGGATTTTAAAACCTCGCTTGAAAGCATATTTCAGAGCTTAGTGACCCTTACAATTAGAAAGTTTTTCCCGGTAACTAATCTAAATCTCCCGTGTTGCAAATTAAGCCCATTACCTGTCCTACTTTAAGTGGACCTGGAGAACAATTGATCACATTCCTTTTGATAACAGCCCTTAACATATTTGAAGACTGTTATCAGGACCCACCTCAGCTGTCCTTTCCCAAGACTAAACATGCCCCATTTTTTTAAATCTTTCCTCATAGGTCAGGTTTGCTAAAACCTTTTGTCATTTTTTGTTGCTCGCCTCTGGATTCTGTCCAATTTGCCCACATCTTTCCTGAAGTGTGGTACCCAGGATCAGACAAAGCACATCAGCTGAGGCCTTGGAGTGGGACAGTTATCTCCCGTGTCTTATTGCGACACTCCTGTTAATATACCCCACAATGATATTAGCCTTTTTCAGAACTGCATCACATAGTTGACTTATATTAAATGTATGATCTGCCAGAACCCCCACATCCTTTTCAACAGTACTACCACCTAGCCATTTATTCTCCATTTTGTATTTATGCATTTGGTTTTTCTCCTTCCGAAGTGTAGATCCTGTTTTTAATGAATTTCATCTTGTTTTTGTCAGACAAATTCTCCAATTTCTCAAGATCATTTTGAATTCTAATCCTGTCCTCTGAAGTGTTTGCAACCCCTCCCAGCTTAGTGTTATCTGCAAATTTTATAAGCACAATCTCCACTCCGTTATCCAAGTCATTAGTGAAAATATTGAATAGTACCAGATCCAGGACTGACCTCCAAAGGATCCCACTAGATGCACTTTCCCAGTTTGATAGCAACCCTTTGATAACTAGTGTTTGAGCACATTCTTTCAACCAGTTGTGCACCCACCTTATATTAAGATATATTAGATCTACTGCTTCCAGTAGGCTAGTAGCCTTATCACAGAAGGAAATGAGGCTGGTATGGCATTATTTCTTCTTAACAAATACATGAGAGTTATTGCTTATAGCCCTATTATCCTCTAGGTGCTTACAAACTGATTGTTTAATAATTTTGTTCCAGTATCTTTCCAGGTATCCAATTAGGCTGAGTCATGCATAATTCTGAGGGTTCTCTTAGTACCCTTTTTAAAGAGAGACATGTTTACTCTTCTCCAGTCCTCTGGGACCTCGCCCCTCCTTCCTGAGTTCTCAAAGATAATTGCTAACACTTGACTGCTTCAGCTAGTTCCTTAAGTATCCCAGGATGAATTTAATCAGGCCCAGCCTACTTAACTACATCTAACTCTTCTTTAACCTATTTTTCCTGTATTTTGGCATACAGTCCTTCCCTCTTGTTATTAATATTCATTGGGCTGCATATCTAGTCTCCAATATCTTTTTTAGTGAAGACTGAAGCAAAATAGGCATTAAATGCCTCAGCCTTGTTGATGTCATCAGTTATTAGCTCTCCTGACTCACTAAGTAGAGGCCCTGCAATTTCCTTCATCATCTTCTTGCTCTTAATATATTTAAATAAGCTCTCCTTCATGTCCCTTACTAGGTTTAACTCATTTTGTCCTTACATGCTTTTACTGATATATTTTTTTTTTTACATTGCAGTATGTCCATGGTTCCCCTTTTGAAGAATTTGTTTTTGATTTTCATGTAATTAAAAAGCTCCTTTAATGAGTAGAATTGAGAGTTGGTTTAGTTTGTTTTAGGGATGTTTTTATTTATTTATTTTAAATCTGAACATAGAGTTTCTTTAAACACTTAGTTTAGGTACATTTCAGGTCTGCAGACTCAACATCAGTAGAGACTGCTGCACCTATCCCCAGGTGAATGGTATTTAATTTCCAATGGGCCTGTGGGGAGTTGAATTAGATTGCTTTTACTATAACTGCATCTAGTTCATGTTCTGAATGGAGTAACTGGGCATCTTGGGGAATCAAGATTCACAATGGGCTAGATCTTCTGTGGTGTGAAATGGCTCTTGAGAACTGCTAAGCACGTTAAGGAACCCATTACTAGCTAGGCAAATCAGCATTTTTGGGTACCCTGAAGAATCAGGTGTTGCAAAAGCTGCACTAGTAGCTGATAGTAAAATTAGGACTGGAGAAGGCATCCCCAGAAGAGGTCAAGCACGGCTTGGTATTCTGGTGGTTGGTTTTCATTGCTTGATTTTTCAGTAAACACTAGCAAGATCATTTAAATGAGCTGCTCCCACAAATGACCAATCACCTTCATGCATTATAAATATTCATCAATGACTCGCACTGAGTGATTTTTTTTTTTTTTAGAAAAAGCATGAAAGCTGTTCAAGTGTGCCACATTCTGTGCAGGAAAAGTAAAAGTGATTAAGCAGAGGATGACAAACACCTTGTTTGTCTAGCAAATATGTGGGCTAACGATGGACTAAGCTGCAGTTTATCACCTGGAGAGCTACTCATAGATCCTCCCACTTACTTCCAAACCTGGGGGGCCACCAACTTTTTGTCATTCCTGTGGGGCATTGAGGGTGGAAAGAGAGAGAGGGGTAGGTATAAATACTGACTTGCCCTTGGGATATGCTAAGTTTGGCCCATTTTTTGTGGTCTCTGCCTGACGAGCTCCGATTTGTTTAGACACAGGTTATTTTTATGCACAAATGAAAAGGGTCCTTTTTATTATATACCTGTTTGAGGCCCAACTTGAAGAACAGGCTCTAATGCTCATTCAGCTTAAAGAGAATAGAAGGAAGAAAGAAACAGAAAAGACATTAAAAGGAGAGAGTTGACATTAATTACATGATCCTCTGGGACCAACCATAAAATTATGTGGCTTTTATGTAGCTATTTACTATTCAATATAAAAAGGGTAGTTGCCATGACAGTCTTTGCCTCACATGATACACGATACCATGGAGAAACAGCAAGCTCTCTTAAATCAATTTCCAAAATGTCACGTGAAAGTTAATACATTTTACAATGATTTGAGGGAAAATTTGCATTACAGTGAGCAGGCTGCATATGTACCTAAGTTTTCACCCAAAGAGCCCAATCCTTAGGGTGACCAGATAACAAATGTGAAAAATCGGGATGGGGTGGGGGGGTAATAGGCGCCTTTATAAGAGAAAGCTCCGAATATCAGGACTGTCCCTATAAAATCAGAACATCTGGTCACCCTACCAATTCTACAGAGTGCCAAGTCTTGGTACTGACACTACTTTAGCATCTTGCGGGGTTAGCCCCAAAGCAGTATTTTCCTAGCTAAAATGAAACGAATGGAGCAGATGATTCTATTTGGTTTTCACCACTTGTTGCTAATCTAGAGTATGCAAGAAACATATTATTTAATTAAGCCACATTAAAGTTTAATTTCCAGCTGCCAACCATGTGACCAGCGCATGGGAGGAAAAAAGACATTTTCTTAAGCTCGTATTGGTTTTAGGAGTAGAAATAAGGCTGTCATGAAAGGCTCACTGAATGCTAGGCTGCGAGACTATAAAATTGATACGACTCTTGATATGTGTGTGTAAAATGCCCATGTTAGCACATACCTTATGCACCGCCACAAAGGGAGTATGACTCAATAGCATTACTACAGTGTGTGTAATATTGACTGTCCTTAAAGGCTACAGCTGTAAAATATTGCCCAAGTGATGGAAAAGTTATTGGGTGATGTCCAGCTTGGAGTATGATTTCACAAGTCAGGAAAGCTTTTCTGTTGCTAATGGTAATATTTCTCATACTGAAGAACACAAGTCAATGTACACCATGTTCATCCATCATGGCCATGGTCGTACACCAGGGAGTTAAATGGCCCTGTGTGCTTTATGAAAAGATATGAATTGTTATACATACCTGTAAAACAAGAGGCCCGATCCCATCGCTCACTGAAGGCTCAGCACATGTGTGCTGAGTCAGCCATTTTGTTTTCTGAAGAACGGTGAGTATCAATTGCCTTTTCCTGGTTTTCCAAGCATCCATGGATGTCGCAGTGAGGGGGATCATCCAGGTCCCTAAATAAATCAACAGGATATTATTGATTAAGATGGTATATGACAAGTAAGAATGGACAGCTCAATGTTTAGAAATGAAGGGCATAAAATTAGACTCGTTAGCTTTGTATTTCCACTCATGCTGGTCAGCAGAGTAGCAGTTTCTTACATTTGTTTTGAGTATTTTTGGCCAGTGACAGAAGACAAGTATTTTCAATGGCAGCTTCTAATATCATGGTCTGAGTTTGGGGTACCTAAGGGTTTGTCCGTACAAACAGATGGATTTACATCTCAGCTTGTCATGAGCTAGCTCACACCACCTTGCTCTGCTGTCTGTGTGGACACTGCTGTGGTGCGCTAAAAGTGGCGTAGTTTGCTTTGGAATGGGAACAGATCAAAGCACATTCTGCAACTTTCAGTGTGTCATGCAGCATTTACATAGACAGTTGGTGTGCAGCAGGCTGCTGTGAGGTAGATTTACACCCAGCTTGCCACATGCTAGCTGCTTGTAGAGGCACACTCGAACTTTTCACATGCACACTATTTCATGCTTAAGTTTGTTTTGTTTTGTTTTTTTGGGGGGGAGGAGTTGTGCACATATAACCTAAATCAAATACAAGTAAGAAATATTTGTGTGTGCAAATACAACCTGCATGCACAACTTCACGCTTTTGTGCATGCACAACTTTTTGATGGGAAAAAAATGAAGCATCCAAAAACTCCTGCATGCACAGCCCAGAGAAGGGCCTGAGGCTCTTGAAATGTTGTTAGTGTCGGAAAAGTAATGATGATTTTCCTTTTTTTTTTTTTTTTGGTCTTTAATTTGAAATGCTAACTATTCTACCATGCTCTGTCATACCCTATTTGTGGTTGTCTTCCTGTAACCACAAAAGGCATCAGTTGGAAATTTGGCATGTCAGCACAAAATCTCAGGCATTAAAACGTTTGACTGACAGTGATACCAGGAATGTTGTGAAGAAATAAAGGGCATAAGGCCAATTCAGATCTCTCAGTTGGCGAAGCGTTCAACACTCTGTAAATTCTTGCTAGATTCTAGCATCATGTAGATACTGGGGAATGATAAAGATGTAAATGCAAGCATCAATAGAGTGTTTTAAAATATATATGTTTTTAAGGGGAAGGTTAATTGATTTCACGTTCCAGTGAGAGAATTGTTCACCTTAAAATGCCTGCTTCTCTACCCATACCTTATAATTCAATGGGAGTTGAACTCTGTAATCACACAGGCTACCTTGCTGCATAATAACATGTTAAATGATATCTAGTAAACGTGCTTATGGCTAGAGTTATGAGTGAATGTATTTTCAGTGGTGCCAGTATCATAAAAAAAAGAGAGTGAGCGAGAGAGGAAAGAGAATGAAAAGACATTTCTCTAGCCTCACATTTTGGCAAAAACAAATGGCAGTTTTGCAGGTGTAATTTGTCCTTGGGCCATGAAAAGCTGCTTTTATTTTTCATCAAGAAAACGGCAAGTTTCCCTTCTGTGCTGTTTGCTTCTGTGCTTTTCTGCTCTTTGCTGCAAGCTGTTCCTCATTCATGTCCATGGACACTGACTAAATCAAGTTAACCTCAGCTGTCTGCATTTCTCATGTATATTCATCACACTTCATGTTAAGGGATCACCATTCTGCTTTGATCTGGCAAAGCTGAAGCCATTTCCTTTCATGGGCTCTGCACTATCCAGTCTCTGCGTTTTCCTGAGCAGCAGTGAATTTTCAGATTGGTGCAGCAAGGACAAAAGTGCAAACCCACCTAAGGGGGTGGGACAGCTTAACAATAATGGAGTTTGTGTTCGCAAATCTCCTGTCCAACAGTTCAGAATGAACCTCAAGACAGGTTTATGGTCACACCAGTATCCTTTGGAGTCTCTGTAAAATATCCTTCTTGGTTCAAACTCTGAATGCTTCTGTCAAGGTCTACAAAATAGTAATACTGGCTTAGACATCGCCTTGACTTCTTTCTAGGTGGTTCAAGCAGGGCATTGAAACATGCTTTATAGGGGAGGAAGTACAGCCCAGTGGATAAGGCCCTGACGTAGGAGTCAGGAGATTTAGCTGTGGCTTTTCAAAGGCGCCCCCAAGGGCATTGTGCAGCCAAATTCCATTCAAATGTAATGCAAGTTGGACTCCTAGTTTGCCCTTTGAAAAAATCCCAGTTTAAAGTTCTATTTCTGGTTCTGCCACTGACCCACTGCATGACATGGGCAAGTCACATCATGCCCTGTGCCTTCAGAAATGGCACTTGTTTCAGAGCCGGTCTATGGCCTGTATTACACAGAGGTAAGACTAGAGGGTAAGATGGGTCTTAGAATCTATGGAGCTGCAAAATTGGACTAATGACGCTTGAACTGAACTGAACCTTTGCTTCAAAAGACTCCTGATTTGGGGCAAGTTCACATCTGAACTGGATTCTGCAGCTTGGGCTCATCTTGGACTACCAATAATTAAAAACCTCCTCATCATGAAAGCCTCCGCTCTTTGGCCCTGCTCACCTATGGATTTGTGCTTCCAGGGACTGATTCCAGAACAGACAGCAAAGGCTACCACCCAAGCAATAAGCTGCCCCTCTCATCACTAAACCCTGCAATGTAACGGCAGCAAAACGGTTAAGAGAAACGATGCAAAGTTGATAAAATGCCAAAAATTCCTCATTCTTCTGTGGCGGGGATGGGGGAGAGGGAAGGGTGTCTGGAAAATGTCAACAATAAAAATTACATTTAAATGGTAAATGATGCAGCCAGCTACTGTTGCAGACAGCAGACTTACGTGCTGCCAGATGAGGAGACTTTCGAGCCCCAGTACTATCCTGTAGTACCTGCTGCTTTGTCTGAAATGCCGAATTTGATGCCGTTTCATTTGCTGCACATGTCAGTGCTGAAGGGGAAAGTCTGAAACTTTTACTAACTAAACCGGCGGATCACACAGGATGAAGCCAGCATCTTTTGTTTCTTCATATAAACCAGCCCAGCTCCTTAGCTGATGTCAGTCAGTGCAGCTCCGCTGATGTCAATGGACCAGTGCCTGTTTGCCCCAGGTGAGGAGCTGGCCCCTTGTAGTCTTGTCCATTTCCTGTCAGAGATTAACATTAATACAGTTGCCTTGCCATTCACAGGCAGTTTTGGGCACCTCTGTATGCAGCAAAGAATAAGGATTTTGCAAAGGGTGGGGGGAAAAGAAACCTCACTCTCCCATTAGAGATGAATGGGACCCTTGGGACAAACAAGAACGAAATAAGAGACTGTAGGGGGAAAAGAAAAGATAGGGGGAATAACCCTCGCACTAAGAAGACAGGCAAGGGGGGGATAGGAGCGGAGGGATTTTTTTTTTAGTAGTTTTGGCACTAAAGGCAGCAATCACTAGGCACTTAGTTTTGTAACATGAGCAAATGCAGTGCTTGGGAAGGTCTGAAGGGCTAACAGAACGGGAATGAACCAAGCATCACAGCTAGCTGCTGAGCTAGCGTCCCCATGCAGCTTTGTTAATGCAACTCAATCCTGATTGGATAGTTCAGTCCTGACCTACTCCTCCCCCCTAGCCCCCCCAGCTGCCATCTTAGTCACTACAGCTCAAACCCAATCTGCTGCAAACCTTGATACGCCAGGCTGGGATCCCCCAGACAGCTCTGTTAATACCCCTCAGTTATGATCTGCTGCCCCCATGTTTCCCCAGTCCTTAGCTGTCCATGCAACCACACTGATACACCACAGTCCTGCTGTTACAATTCGGGGCCTCACTTAAGGAGATACGTGGCCAAGAATGTAAAAATTATGGCACATTGTGGGGTGATTTTTTCTTATGTTGAAGCACTGAAATGGGTTACAGAAATGGACTCGCCAGCCTTCGATGTTTTTAAAGGTGCAGCTTGACAAAGCCCTGGCTGGGATGATTTAGTTTGTGTTGGCCCTGCTTTGAGCAGGTCATTGGACTAGACTGTCTGAGGTCCTGTCCAACCCTAATCTTCTATGAGTCTATGTGCACAAATGGGGCCAGATTGAGATCCCCAAGTTTATTCCTCCCTTCCCCCCCCATGGTTCTTTCTCACAAACATGATGGGGAAAAAATTCTGTAATTGACCAATTTTGCTCTACAGGTAGACGTTTGTTTTACACAGCCCTGTAGCTACAGCTCTCTAGATGTTGCTTGTGATAAACTGGATGTTATTAAGTACAGCAATGTATTTCTAATGCCTGTTTCTGGAACACACACTAACCTGTTAGATTCAGTTTTAGCTGAAATCCAAGCACACAGCTAAAGCTGTTACGTACTATGTTATTGCAATCACATACGCTGATTGACAATGGTAAACAAACTTGTAATTTTTGAATTTGTTTTTCAGATTATTCTTAATTCAATGCATAAATACCAACCGCGACTGCACATTGTGAAAGCAGATGAAAACAACGCCTTTGGGTCTAAGAACACAGCTTTCTGCACACACGTGTTTCCAGAGACATCCTTTATATCGGTGACCTCCTATCAGAATCACAAGGTAAAGTGCTTGGCAGCAACAGGTGCTTTAGCTGTGGTTAATTTTTGCAGCCCTCCAGTGATGACTGAAATTAACAGCTCTGCTGGGGAACTGGCCCAGGACTACCATTATAGGCACTGCACGTTGAGGCACAATTGTGTAGCAGGAAATATGTGCTTTTAAAGACAAGCAGCTCCTATCCAAACATAGCGATCAGTTAGCATGACTGAGGGGCAAAATATGCAGCTAAGGTGAAGTATGAAAATATATTGGGTAAAAATATCTTGGCAGCCTCCGCTAGTATAGTAACTAATGAATCAGAGAGCTCATAAACTCTCAGCTGTCATTCAAAACAGCAAGCAAATCTAATAATGACTAGTAAAGCTTGCTCATAAATCTACAGTGAAAAGTAATTACTGTATACGTATTTAGTGAGACATACAAGGAATGTGACCATAAAAGTGCAGCTAAGAGCCTGATGTGTGGTTAGTACATGCAGGAAGAACGGCGTGTGTGTTGTTTTTGGGGGACTGTCAAAGGGTGAGTTGTGTTCTTCAGATGCACGTAATGGCTTATCAGCTATTGTTTGGTTTGGTTTTGGGGGGAGGGGCGGGGTTGGAGTGGGAGGGGACTGGCATAATTTGGTGTGGTCTCATCTACAATTGGGAGATGTGGAAGGTGCCTGTGAAGAGCAGAGAGTGGTTGGGGAGGTGAAGAAAAGAGAGAGGAACGTGACCGATTCCATCATGCACATTCTTTTCCTCTGTCTCCCCACCCCTATTATTTAACCCTTCCAGAAGTTGTCAGTGTGAGCTGAGGCAGCTCTTATTTGAGGGGGGAGAGGCCATATTCGTACACAAATGACCCCGTCACTCCCAGCATGTTAGTTCCAACAGGTTTTCCTACAGTGCGGGGAATGCACGACTAGGGGGGATTTGCTGCTTTTCTTATTCGGCTGGAGGAAGAACACAGGGCAGATCTACGCTGTGTTACCTGAGGATGTCACCTCTCCCAACAACGTACATTGCCACCAAAACCAAGGAGAGGAGGCAGCAGATTCTGAGACTGAGGGAGGGTTGGCACCATTAGCATTGTCAGGCAGGACAGACAAGACGGCAGCCATTCAACTGCTGCCTTCCCAGGACTCGCTGCCCTAGCCATTGCTAACAGCTATCAGGAAGCCGATGAGGGCTCCTCGGTTCTATGCGCAGCCCTGCTAGTGATTTGCTGCTTGCCCTTGGGCAAGGGGCTTCTCGTTTTGTTACACCCTTGAGATCAGTGGATGAAAGTCACTGTGGAAGGGTCAACTCTCATTGCTGGTGAAGGCTGCCCACCTGTGTTAGTGAATGTGAAATCTACGCTATAGGTCAAGATACAGACGCCTCCCTTACATGTCGCGTAAATGCCACAAATGTATGTGAAATTCCTGCTCGCCTTTGGGCTGTTTAAGTCTTTTCCTCCTATGTCTAGGAGTCAGTTTTATTTTGCCAATTGAAGGCCAGAATCCTAGGCAAATTATGCAGTAATGGAGCCAGATTGGAGAATTGCAGTGGGAACATGGATACATGTGTCAAGGTAAAACAGGCCAAAGAGGGCCTTAGCTGAATGCTAATATAGATCCTGGTTACAACCTTGGAACTGTCAATGTAAAACAACCAATAGCCCAAACCTGGTTAACCAGCAAGGCACTGAAGAGCTTATTTAATAGCCACTCACTGTACAGCAGTCATGCCTGTTATCCTGAAGAAGTCCTAAGTGCTTCACAAACTTGATACATACACTAGAACTTGACATGCAGCCACTTCTGGTGGGAGGCTGGTAACTAACCAATGTACACCACACTGCCTGGGGATGGGGGAGACTGGAGGTAAATGCACCAGGCCCCCACTTCTCTTACAAAAAGAGTCAAGGGATTTTTATGGCCAGATTTTCTGAAGAACTCAGCAGAGAGGAGGTGGCTAGACAATTCTGGCAGCTGCAGGGGAGCTGAGCCCTGCAGAAAAACACACTGGTTCCGAACTGGGAGCGGAGCTCTTTAGAAAACCTGAGCTCCATGGCCCATGCCTTTGACAAGAGCTTTGTTAATGACACCTCTGAAATATCAATTCGGAGCCAGGGCTGGATTTACATCTTACATGCCCGTAGGCCCAGCATCATTAGTGCCCCACTTGACCTTCATGGTTTCTGCACAGGAGAGACAGGGGCTGTCTGGGCCAGCTCCACACAGGAGGTGGGGGATGTAGAGGGTTTAGGTGCCCCTAGAATGCCGGCAGCCCACGCTCGTGCCTAACTGGAAAGCCAGCTCCGGCCCGAGTAAAACAACTGGAACTTCACGTGTCTACCTAAAAGGATAAAGGGCCAGCTAGCATTGCTAGCAGAGCAGCATGATCTAGAGGACAAGGCGTCTAAGGGCCTGGGCTCTAATCGCGACTCTGCCACAGACTCACTGTGTGGGCTTGAGCGAATCACCACCTCACCATGCAAAATAAATTATAGGGTCTCTATTACAAAACCAGCCTTTCTGGCCTAGATATTGAAAACCGCAGAACCACAAGAGATGCACATCATCTTTAAGGAGTTCTGTTTTCTAGATTTCAGCAAATTGCCAAACTCCTTGGCTTGAGAAACATTGAGCGAGCCAGAGATGCACTTATTAATAACGGCGGCCTTTCTGAAGGAAAAATGAGAACTTGATTTCACAGTTTAATCTGAAGTTGAGCTGAGCGTAATAATACTGGATAAATTCCCCAGCTCCACAGTGCTTTCTCCTGGTATATTTACCCAAAACATCCCTTTTGGAACAGATGAAGGCGGGGTGAAATCCCGGTTCTGAAGAAATCAATGTCCTTGCAGCGAGGTGGGGGAAAATTTCACCCCACCCAGCATAAATATGGGGAGCTGCCGTGTCTTGCTGACTGACAGTAGTCTCAAAAGACTTGGAAAAGAAAAGAAAAGGACAAAAGAGCAGCAGGAATGCAGTTTAAAATGTTATTTCTTCTGCAATAAGGGGGCTTAAGAATGTGTTGTGACCCCCTCAGAACCAAGTCAGAATGCATGTCACAGCATCACTAAAGAAATTAAATTAAGGCTTACATGGTTGCACATTGGTCTGTGGGTGGGGAGGCTGGCAATTTCGTAAGCTTCTTGTGGTTCATCAGATGAGCGTTTAGGCTACCACAGAATCCACTCTTGATTCAAAGGGGAAAATAAGAGCGTGCTGACACCCACCAAACTGGAGCCAATAACATCAATGCGAGGCTGTGTTTACAGTCTGCACAGAACATCTCCTGACAGAGCTGTTGGAAGTGGCATCCAGTGTTGGTTACATTCACAAACTGCCACAGCTTGTCTCTGGTCACAGTACCAGCTGATCCATGGGGGGGGCGGGGTGTGGAGAGAGTGAGGATCTCTTTTACAATCTTTATTCTGTTTGGTAAGGGATATTTTTGAAATGTTATTGACAGTACTGAGGCTATTTATAGCAACAGTCTTGGAAAGGCTTTGAAAGAAGCAACCCCCTCTCTCAAGGCCACATGCTGGTTGGTACAGGGCATAGGTACATGCCAGAAAACCCACAGCCAGTCTCAGATCACAGAGGTAGGAGTGGCTGGTGTTCAGAGACATGGTGTGCAATGATGTGTGTGTGTGCCCCCTTACACACCAGCACCGCTTCTCCACAGAAATTGTTCATCTTTACATTTGCAATCAAATGCATGGGGAGACGAGGTGTGGTGTTGCTTTAACAGCACATTAATCCAGGGCCTTCTGTCGGCTAGATTTCATCTCTCCGATTTCTCAAGCTGGGTCTACACTGATGGTGGCAAATTTGCTGCCGTCAGATCGATTGCTCTGGATCGACTGAGCGGTCTGTGTAGACACGCTCAGTCGATCCAGCAAGCGACACAGGAAAACCACCCCGGTAAGTGGCGTAGCGCTGCATTGAAGGGAACGCTGTTCCCTTTGACGCAGCGCAGTGTGGACACCGTGCAGAGGAGACGCTGCAAAGTCGACGGGAGATGCACAAGTGATTTATGTCTCTTGCATATCTCCCATCGACTGCTGCCGAATCACAAAGGTAAGTGTAGACCGGGCCTCAGATTTGTATAAACTTGGTATCAAAGGGTGTGTGTAGAGGAGTGTTGCGTACAAGCAACCTTGGGGAAGAGATGCACTACACCAATTTCCGGGCACCAGAGCTCCTGGGTCAGTGTTCTGATATAAAATAATCTGGTGGTAATTATTTGACACCTCAGTGTTCAGTGGGAGGAAGAACATAGAATTGTGCAAATTATGTGATGTGGATTGTAACTACATTTTTGGAGGAACTGAGAGGCAGTAGTGAAACCCAAAGCCTTCGTTCCCTGACGCTCAGCCTGTCTTGCCTTGAGAAGAACTATTTTGCAAAGGTTGGTGCCTTCAATCTGAGCAAGTCACGAAGAGGCCACTCATTGCCGTAACATGAGATGTTCATTGGATTTGACATACACAGCAGGTCCTTGCCCCATGCAGCTGACATCATTAACCAATAGAAGCCAAAAACATGAATCAGGCGCAAGAACACTGGAAAAAAGGTCCCTGTGTGGCTTAAGACGTTACTTTTAAAGAAGGGACTTGGAAGAGGTTACCTTGGAGGGCTACCTATATGAGATTCAGGATGAACAGCAGGAAGAAACAGAGGACACACGGGAGGAAGAGAATTGAGACAAACTTAAAGCAGGGGTGCTGAGAGCAAATGAATGCAGCAATTTAGGCAGGTGCTGGAACCGTGGGGAGATTTGATGAGGAGACTGAATTTCGTCACAAGAGCAGAAAGTCAGTAGCCAGCCAGAGAATCCAAGACCATAGATGATGGGAAGTAGCAAGGAGAAAAAGTGTTGCAAAAACCCTGATAAGATTAAAGTGGTCCATGGGAGAGAAGGAGAAGGAAATACAGAAAAACCAACCAGCTTGCGTGAAGCATAAGCCCTCCTGCTAGTGAGGATGTCATTGATGAAAGCTTTATAGGCTTGTAATTCACAGTTGGTTATCATGCTGGCTCTAGCGCTTAGATATTTTTATTTCCTTGGTATCGTGTTACACATGCACCACAAGAAAGACGCCCCTGAGGCCTATGATGTCGCACTAAACCCTGAGATGACCTAGTGAGCTCTACCTTGCTCCTCCTGTAATCACAGGGAGTTGTGCCATTGACTCAGTAGAGCAGAGCCAAGCCCTTTGCCATTGGTGTAGATGGCCTGATTTTTCAGAGTGAAAACATTTCTTTGATATGTCAGCTGCCCCCGCCAGCTCCAAAATGTGACCAGAATCACTTGAAGTAGGTATTATCCCAACTGGTCTGTCAGTGCCCCCAGGGCTGCTTCAAGTAAGTAGGAAAGTTTTTAAAAGCTCTTATCCATGTAAGGCATTCTTCTTTGCATGATGGGCTGGATACATGTGTGTGTGAACACACCCTGAGCTGCTAGCCATGTGTTATAGCAGCATAAGGAGTAAATACTGTTCCTTGAGACATTTAAGGTACTGGAACGAAAGTTAGTGCCCGGTGACTTTGGTGCAAACCCCTCTCTAGGGTAAAATTTTCCAAAGTACCTAAGTATGTCTACAGCGCAAATAAACCCCAAACAAACCACCCACACGCGTGGGTCAATTTGATTTGAGCTTGCAACAGCAGTACAGAGGTTTGGGCTTGGTGTGGAGTCAGGGATCTGAGCCCCTTCCCCACTTACCAGGTCACAACCCAAACTCAAACATCTAGACTATGCTTTTTAACCCTACAGCATGAGCCCTGTCACATGACGTGAACTCTGAGGCCACAGGCTTTTTGGTGGTTTTTGTTTGTTTTTTTTTGCTGTGTAGACTTGCCCACGTCCCAACTTAGAATCAGCAGGTCAGATACTGCTCTCAATGGTGTAACCCCCATGGCTGGCAGGAGAATACCGCTGGATTTATATATGTTTAGCAGCTCAGGGGCTGGCCCAGTTTCTTCATCAAAGGCCTGTTCTCACTAATGTCATTTGCAAATCCAGGTTTGGCTCATTTTGCACAGTTAAAATTGTGACTTTGCTGCCATTGCACAAAGGCGAGAGGAGACGGAAGCCTGCCTGCACTGAAAAGCCTCAATCTACTTGCTAGTGGTTATGGTTTTAGCAACCAGAAGTGTGGCTGTGAAAACCAAACCAGATAGTGTAGAATGTCCAATGCTGCTGCCTGAGAAAGCTGACCTATGTTGACTGTGGTGTGCTTCTAAGTAAACAAGAAGGCCAAGCTGTGATTTCCTCATAGAGGCGCTGAGCCAAACCATTAAGGTCAGTGACAAGACTCTATTAGCCTTTAACCATAATGGCTTCTGTGCACAAGGTTGATGTTTGTTATCACCTGGAGTTTTATCAAGGGGGCGCTTATAAAGTAAGCAAAGTTGGAGCCCTGTGCATGTGTGGGCTCTGTAGCGAAAACTCAGGGTGCTGAAGGCATATGGGTTGGTGACACAATTGCTATTGAAACGCCATTAGAACACGTTACGGAGGAAGATCGTGCTGGTGGATTCGCACTCACGTGCAAGCTTTCCAGCAGGGCTGGAGGCAATGTTCTAGCGCAACCACAGTCTGCTTGACAAAGAAATTACTGGGCCAAATTCTGTGGCCAGTGTTCGATCAGACTAGCTGATCATAATGGTCTCTTCTGGCCTTGATCTATGGATTTTCATGTCCTTAGCTCTGGAGATGGGCTTGAAGCAGTGGCCCAGCATTGTGCTATTGGCGATGCCTGCTTTCTTGAGAGGCAAAACAGGTCCTGATCCTTTCTGGTTCTTGAAGGTCCCATGGCACTCGGCGGAAAGATGGGGGGGAGTAACTACAGTTTTGCTCCATAGACTCTTCCTGCTGTAGCTCTTTTTCACTAAGCTGTGGGGTAGTAGTGCTGTGCACGTGCTGAAGAGCAGATATGTACCTGCCTATTTGCATTACATGTCGGGTGAAGTGATCCCTGTGTACGTAGAGTTTATAAAGGAGACAAAGTTCTAACTAAGACAAAAAGGGATTTGCTCTGCTTTCTGTACTTGGATGAGTGATAATGTGAAATATCAGCGCATTTGATGCCCTTCCCCCATTCTCCTCATATATTCTCCACAAAAATAATTTGGGAAAAGAGACTTTTGAGTGATAGTTTAAAGAATACCTTGCAGCAAAACTCTTTCTATGACTTTGTGGGTGGTTGCACTGTGGAAGATGCTTGTTCACTTGTGCTTTTAGAAGAGTGAAAATAGTTAAAAAGAAATTTCACACAAGGCCCCAGAGCAGCCCTTTATAGCGGGGGGCAAAGTTTTCATGAAGTTATAGCATTTGATCTCAGTTCAGATTTCCCTCTAAAAGGCTTAGGATTTTAGATCACAGCCGTTGGGGAAAGCTCAACTCTAGACCCAAACTCCGCAGCTCAGGCCTCTCTAACTGATCCAGCCCCTTCGGCCGTAGCATTTTTTAGGTGACTGAAGCTGTGCAGGAAACAGACTCTGAATTCCACTGAATGATACATGTAAAAAAGCATCTTTTACAAACCCAATACCACAACCAGACATGTGGTTCTGCTACACTAGTAAATGACTCCTGTTTTGTTTCATTTTTTTAAAGATAACCCAGCTGAAAATTGAAAACAACCCATTTGCCAAGGGATTCAGGGGAAGCGACGACAGCGATTTGCGTGTGGCACGGCTACAAAGGTGTGGATAAAAAGAGCGATGAGAGGGCAGCTGTTTAGAATACAGTATCTAGTGCGAACATCTGTTCTACCATTTGCATTCAGAGGGCTTTGATACAATGTGAATGTATGTACTGAATGCAGTATGGGTTTGCACCTGCATATATGCATTCAGTGTATAGTCAGAGCAGTGGGAGTTTTTTGTGTGTTCTCCCATCCAATACTATATGTTCTGAGCCGAGCTTGGCCACAAATTTGCTGTATGTACTTGTGCATGTCTTAACCTCGCTGTGGCTCAACCTGTGATAGAGTTACTGTAATACTCACTTACCACCACAAGGCGGTTGTGAAACTTAGTTAATCGTTTTTGGTAAAGTGCCTTGAAATCCTAGGCTACAAGGTGCTAAAGTGGTATTATTTTGTCCTTCTAAAAGGGGTGACTGCTATCTAACTAGTAAATAACTTTTCTCCTCTCCTGCAGCAAAGAATATCCAGTGATTTCCAAAAGCATCATGAGGCAGAGGTTGGTTTCTACTCATGGCCAGCTTTCAACTAAAACAGATGTCAACCCGCTTCATGGGAATCACCAGACGCTTCAGCATTATCAGTATGAGAACGGTGCTCACATGCAGTTTGCAGCTTCGGATGCTCAAGATCTACCACTCAACACTTTCACAGCACAGAGAGATTCAGGGCTCTTTTATCACTGCCTGAAAAGAAGAGGTAACAGGCATTTACAGATGGGGGAAATGAACCTTCCTCCATATAAACGAAACACCCTAGTCGATTGGGTGGTACCTTTTCCTGGCTCTCCAGGGCTAGGAGAGCCATGCTAACCTATTGCAGCAAAGCACTGCTGGCTCTTCTGATTGGACAGTGTTTGGGTGCTGTGCACCTGTTACAAAGCAAGCATTTGTAACTCACCCTGAAGGCAAAGGTAGACAGGTCCCTTTAGGATCAGGCCCTGAGAGAACAATGCTGTTGCTGAGGGAAATGATATTTTGGATGTCAACATTTTTTTTTCCCCCTCTAAGAAATTCAGGTTATCTGAGCTCAACATCTAGCCTACAAGCAAAATAATTTGTACTCTAAATCTGTGCATAAAGCTGCCATTTTTGTCTATGCACTTTAAATGTGTTTAGCAAAGAGCACCAATTTTATAAGAAAGGAGAATCTAGAAACAACGATTATGAGACACCTTTAGCCCAAGTCTACCACCTTTACTCACACTGGGTAGTACATGTGAATAAGTTCATTGAAACGAACAGTACTACTTCTCAAATAAAGTTCATGTGACAGAATCATAGGGCTGGAGGGGGCCTCGAGGTCTTCTAGACCTGTCCCCGGCACTCAAGGCAGGACTAAGTATTACCTAATGTAGACCATCCCTCACAGGTGTTTGACTAATTTGATTTTAAATGTCTTGAATGACAGGGAGGTTGTAGACTCTCTAGGTAATTTAGTCTTCAGTGGAGTACTTTGCATTTGTCCTTACTGAATTTCATCTTGTTTATGCCAGATCATTTTGAATTTTAATCCTACCCTCCATAGCAGTTGCAACCCCTCCCATCATAAAGGTGACAGATATATTGCCATAAGTGACTTACTAATTATCACTTTGGTAGTGCCACAAAGGCACATTTACTAGCTTGAAGAGCAGGGGAGGGGCCTGCTTCAAGCCACTGGAAGGCATGCAAGCCTTGCCACTGATTCCCGTAGGCTGTGGATTAGATCTAAATCCTGATCTGCAAACATTAGTGAGAGTAGTGCTTATTACCTTACTTACTGGAGTGCCATAGGAGACAGACTCAGGCCCTAAAGTAGAGCAGACAGGCAAAGCAGATGATAAAGGCATGTGTCTAAGAGAGTGAGATTATACGTTCCATTCCAAAAACAGTTACATACGTCTAGTTATAGTCTTCATCAAAAAATGTATTCAGCTGAGGCCTGATCTGGAAACATGCTGAACTCCTCCAGCTACCATTAAGATCATAGGGAGTTGTACACGCTCAGCACTTTTCCTAATTAAGCCTTTAACAAACTTACTAATGTTTAACTATTTTTATGAATACAGTAGCTAGTTGTAAGCATTTTCTTTGCCTGCTGAGCCAGTTTTTAAATGTAAGACCAGCCTTTAAATATACACTGCTCCCTTTAGACAGGTATCAGATGAGATCGTGTGAGATTCTTTTGTTTTTAAGTTAAATGGAAAGGCTTTTCAGAGAAAAATCCTTATACTACCATGTTTCATTTACTGCTAATTAATCTCAGCCTTGATGCTCCTCTGTCCACGGGTACATGGAAAAGCTAAACACAGGTAGTAAGAACTGCAATGCAAAACTTTAATAGCAGCAATCTGCTGGTGCAGTTGCAGCTTCTCCCACAGTAAATAATTGTTCCTAATGACAGAATGCTGGTGAACAACATCCACTGCACTCAAAGTCCATTGAAAGGTGACAACTTTTCCAGCACATAGCAGAAATCCTTACCAGAGCACTCCCTTGGCTTTATCTTGAAATATTTCTGCAGCCCTTGAGATAAATACCTGGTAAATGTATAGTAATTTTTGTGAGGACAGGAAGAAAGGTTGCGATAAGACATTTTAAAAAGACTTCTTGAATTTGTCAAAAGAGTCATGGTCCTCCGTTATCTGGGTAAACGAAAAGTAATCTCTGGCTTTAAAAGTAGTAGCCCAAGTCACTTATTTAAGGTGATTTAATGTAGCCAAAAAATGCTTTAAAACTGATTGCATTAGATGAACACCTTTTTGATACTAAATACTGTTTTCCAAAATGAAGTGACTTAATTGGATTAGTCTGAAGAACAATGCAAGTAACTTGTAAAATTCACATGCTTTTAAGGACACTCCATAAACTTTTGGAGGGGCTTGACAAGATTATGTTAAATGCTATTATACTGCAAGCCTTTCCCTAAATGCTTATTTCTTTGTTTACAGAAAGCGCTCGGCATTTAGACCTGCCCTGCAAACGCTCCTACCTGGAAGCCTCCTCTTCTGTCGGAGATGATCATTATTTTCGTTCGCCACCACCATATGACCAGCAAATGTTAAGTCCTTCCTATTGCAGTGAGGTGACACCTAGGGAAGCGTGTATGTACTCAGGTTCTGGGGCTGAAATGGCAGGTGTCTCGACAGTTGATGACTTACCGCCTCCTCCCCCGCCCCCTCTGAGCTGCAATATGTGGACTTCAGTGGCACCTTACACCAGCTACAGCGTTCAGACAATGGAAACTGTGCCTTATCAGCCTTTCCCTGCTCATTTTACTACCACCACCATGATGCCTAGACTTCCCTCTATCACAAGTCAAAGCTCACAGCCATCAGCTACCAGCCCCTTCAGCGTCTACAATCAGCTGTCACAGTCTCAGGTGCGGGAGCGAGTTCCTTCTTCATCCTTCCCAAGGGAAAGAGTGCACCCATCTGTTTGTGAGAGGAAACCTCCATCTCCACACTTAAACACAGCAAACGAATTTCTGTACTCACAAAGCTTTTCACTGTCGAGGGAATCTTCGTTACCGTACCATGCAGGAATGGGGACTGTGGAAAACTGGACTGATGGATGATTCTAATGTCTAAGCAACAAAACAGCTCATTTTACAGCTCCAGAACAATGTTACTTCAGTGTTAATTTCTGTGGGTAACTTGCACTTCAATGAAACCTACACAAATGTACATTTCCCAAGAGGTTTGTGGGTATGAGGAGTTTGTATCTTTACACACACAATTCAGTGGAAAGAACAGTTCTGTTCAAAGTAACTCTTGGATCAGTGACCTGGATTCATCAATCTCTTGTTAACTTCTAAATTAATTCCGTCCTTGTGGCCCCCAAGAACCATCCAAATGACTAAAATGTGATGTGGCTGCTCCTTTTCCTTTGTTTAAAACAGCAGACACCCATAAGTACATTTTTGGCTTTGTGTGGCTCATTAAGTCATAGAGCCAAAACAATGAAAGAGAGAAACCACCGCTATGAACATATATTCCAATATCTGCAATAGTCATAACAGCACATAATTAGCTTTTTGCATCAATGTGTGTCTGTTTCTTTTTCTACCCACAACAGAGAGATGCTTTAGCAGCCTGTTTACAGCCGGGAAAGCAGAATCTCAGTGAAGTGACTTGCCCGAGGCTGCATACACAAGAAGCCAACTGCAGCTCTAGGAACAGAAGCAGAACCCATGTTGTCTGCCATACACTGCCTCCTTGTAGTATATTTGCTTGAGATTTTCCAGTCTAGCTTTAAATGGCTCTAGAAATGAGGTTTCCGCCATCCCCCTGGGCAGATACTATTTTGTAGTGTATTAGCCCCTAAGTACTCCTTTTCTTTGCACCTGAATTTGTTTTCACAATGGTGGAGATGGTGAACAATTCCTCTCCCCCACTAATTGAAGTTCTCAGATTTTTCAATGGACAAAACTACCTGTGACCAATATATTGGTTGCTAATGTTTTTACTGTGGAATTATTTCAAGGTGATAAATTTGAAGGATCTCCTTCAGTGATCAAATGACTGCCAACATCCATCCGTTCATCCATCAAAAGCAACCACTATGAGAAATGGAATGGACATTTAGGGGCAAAATTCTGCACTCTTTATTAAACAACAAATCTCCCGCTTATTTCAACTGAATAGTTTTGTGGAGCAGGAATTGCATCTTCCTCTATGTATATACAGCACATTTGGTTCCCAGTCCTGAGCTGTTACTATAGAACAAACAGAAGGCTACATAGAAATAATAGAGGGAGTTTGGTTCAGTTAAAGAGTACAGAATTTGGCCATTAGCCATTAATAATTTTTCCTGTTTCCCAAGCATTTGATAGGTGGAAGACAACAAAATTTAAAAATAAGAAAGGTGGAAGTCACTTGTGCTCGTTGATGAATCCATTCCACTGAGGAGAGACTGATAAATAAGATGTTCAAAATTAGATAAGCCTGGGGCCACTGAAGTGAAGTTTATTTTAGCCAGGACATTCATATATACCCCATTCAACAGACAGTATGTGTGACTGGTGTGGATTTTGTAATCAGATTTGGGAAATCACTACAGTTTTTGCATGCTGAATAGCTATTTATATATATAAATATATATCACAAATGCAGGCCACCTGTCCAATTCAGCTTTGCTTTTTTACAAATGAAGTACTTAATAAAAATGAATGTTGCAAGGGTTTTTTTTTTTGAAAGACAACTATTTAAGGTTTTTAAAAAAATTACACACACGCTGTAAAAACTAAGATTTGGTTACACAAAAGAGATATACGACAGATGAAACCACATTAGATACAGGTGGTGTGGAATTGTTAAATGTTTTGTTACATAGCATGGACATTTTATTTTACATATCAGAACATAAAGCCATTTTATTACTATAAACTGTCTCTGGGTGCATTTCAATCATTAATATAAAATGTGCAGTAGAGAGTCATTGGGCATCTGATCTTTCCCTCTGTCGTAATATAAATCTTACTCTTTCCCAGGCTGTGTGCTTGACCTTTTAAGCAGCTGACAGCCACTCAGTAATATTTGCAATGCCTATTTCAATGTTATCATTGTTTTTTTTTAAATTGAGACACACAAGCTCTAGAAACAAAGAGTGGGTTGTGACAGACCATGCTGCAAACCACTTGTGTTTGTGAAGGAGGGGGGAGAGGAATCCTGTACCTACCTTCAGAATGAAATGGTCTCTCTTTACATGTTTAAATGGCATTTATCATTAAAAGCAACATCCCAAGACTTGGGGGGGGGGAGAGGCAACAGAGGTGTCACTGGACATAGGCTGAAGTGTACATTTTCATTTGTCATTGTGACACTGAGTCAACACTAGAAGAAACTAGAGCTGCCACCACTTCCTAAAATTTATGGGGCCATCAGCCTACAGCCTCAACGACCATCTATTCTGGATTCCTTTGCCTGGTTCATCATTTTCCTCTGAACAATTGTCCCTTCCTTTTTTTAAATCCGTTCCATGCCTCCTGTTACATTCAATGCACTGTGGATTGATTTCAAAAGAGCTATGAGAGTGGCACAATTAGCCCTATCAGTGTGCTACTGTGGTGGCGAACGGGGCAGAAAATTAACATAAGGTGGAAAAATCCTACAATACTTGGAAGATGAGCATTTTGTGAGGTAATGTTTTCAGAATTGTGGAGAAGCCTAATCTGTACACAGAATACTATGGGAGCCAATAAGAGCTCTGTGTAAAAAATACAATGGCTAAATATGGCCCTAGTGTTACAAAATGCCACACAGGAATGGCAGCACAGTATCTGTTACACACTATATCATTACTTTGCTTGCTTACTCTACACAATGCTTTCAACTCATTGCTTTTGGGGACAGCGAGTTGAGTTTTTTCAATTATTACAGCTTAGTAGCAAGCTCTGCACATCATAAATAAAACTGTAAAGGGATAAAATAGACAGTGCCTGGTAATATTTATTTATGGTAATTTAAACAGCTCCTCTTTGTATAGAATGCAATATTCAGTGACTAGGCTGGTAGATCATAACAAGGACCCAAAAACCAAATGAAAAAACTTAAGTTCATTTCAAATTACATTAAAGCAAACAGTGAGGGGGGTGGAAAAAAGCTGGATATGTTATGATATGCTGGTGCCGGTTTTCCACTGATACATTCATAACCTATGCCTAACTTCCATTACCATCAATGGAAGTAAATTTTTGTAAAGGTAGGGGTCCAAATTTATTGTTGACGCAAGTTGGGCCGAGTTCCACTGCTTTGAATAGTGTTCATGTCAACACTGAAGTTGGCCCTCACTCTAAATATGTTAGTATTACTTACTTACTCTACAAATTGATACAAATGTCAGAAATTAAACAAGCTAAAATTAATTCATGCCAAAAAAACCAGTAGTCTGGGATCACTGGCAGCTCACATACTGGACAGAGGCCTAAATCTGGAAGAGCTGGGGTGTTGCTGGCATATAAACACACACCATTTTTTTCCCCCAGGCTTAAATGCCTCTTTACTTTTGGGAAGATTTGGGCCTCTCTGTATTAGTTTATGATGTCATTAAATAATTCTTTTTGCAGCTTGTACAGAAAACAAATGTTTCTTTTGAAGACGAGAACTCCCCTGGTAGGATGGTTATAGTGGGGCACTCCATTAGGAGGAAAAGTCATCTCTTTATTAGCCAGCCAAGATCTCCCACTGGTCTTTGAACAGCAAGAGAAGACAATTTTAGAAAATAAGCACCTGATGCAGGGAGGTGCTTAGTACCTCCCATAACATGCTGAATTAGCTTGAATGCAATGAGAGAAGAAGATACTCACACTTTGCTGGATGGAGCTCGAGGATTTCAGGGAAACTGCAACACTGCCAACTTGCTGGTGAGGAAAGTAAGGATTTAAAATTGATCTCCTCTCCATACGCTACAGTATCAATATATTAAAAAGGCGAAACACTGGGAGCAATAAGACCAAGGGTCCCATTCAATAAAGCATGTATATTACCTTAGCAAGACACTGTCATGCTAGAGTCAGGTGCCATCGTGTGCCTTTTAGAAAGAGCAATTGTACAATCGAGTTGTGGAGTCACATAAGACGCAAATGTGAGTCTAAAATACACCTTTCTGACTGCTGTAAGGATCAGCCTCTCATGCTTAGTGGTAGATTTTGCATCCTAGTTCTGCTTTTTGTTTTAAAATGGTAAGAGAACAGCCAGCTGTAAGAGTCTACCAGGGAAATGCAAAGGGGACTGAAGCCACTAAGAAGTGGGAACTATAAAGGGTCACTATAATTGGTTACCTTTTATTGTCAGCCTCAGGGCTTGTATACATGGAGAATTGCACTCGCTTACCTTCAAGTGTGATTTTTAAACCGTTTTAGTGAAATTAGTGCAAAAGCCTTACACCATTAGTATGATTTAAACTAGGCTTATTCTGGTTGAGTCAGTCAATTAGGAACCTGTTTAAGATAAACCAAAATAAGCCACTCAATTGTTTGGCAACTAAAATATTTCAATTTTTAGCTAAAATTGGTTTGACAAAAAACCTGAAAAATTTCATGGTAAACAGGTGTTTCCCATCCACATGTTTATTTTGACCCACAGCTTTTTTTTCCAAAACATTTTGAATGAAAAAATCTGTCTAGCTATGCTGGTGACCAAAGAGGAGTTTGTACTGTCTTAACTAAACTGGTTTAATTAAACCATTGCAAGTTCGTGTGTATACAAAGCCTTGGGTGCTGCTCTTATGGAGTTAAAAAAGCCTTTGACAAAAATCCTTAACAGAGAACAACAGACAAAGAACCACACGCTTTTTGGTGGATATTATGGTCCAACCAAAAATAAATCCTACTTACATTAATTGATTCCTTTGCCAGAAGGGAGCAATGTGATCATCCTGTCTATCTTCCAGTGGAAGAAGTCCCTTTTGAACTACAGCATATCTTGAGGAAAAAAAAATCAGTCTTGATTTAAAAGTGGCCAGTGACGGAGTAGCTACCTTGTCCCTTGGCTAATTGTTCCAAGGTTTACTCACATAGATTTACACCATATTTCCAGTCTGAATGTGGCTAGCTTCAACTTCCAGCCAGAGAGTATCCCACCTTTGATTTAAGTGCTTGGCAGATATAAAAGCCTTAGGGTCCAGTCTTGCTTCCATTGAAGTCAATGGGAAAGCTCCCAAAGGCTTTAAGAACCCACATTGATTTTTATTTTCAACAAGCTAAAGCCCACATTCTTCATATGCCTTTGGATGTGCAATAGGGTACTGACATGCAAGACACAGTTGATGAAGGGCAAAACCACCCACTGCTAAAGGGGTTTACACAAACCTGAACTTAACTCATTTTACTTCATTTCATAAAAATCATAAAAGAGTACAATACAGAGAAGAGAGTAGCCCCAAGCAATGATGAAAATATTACAATCCATGGAGAACACTTAGAATAAATCTGAGAACACCTCAAGCAACTCATTTCATCCTGAAAATATAGAGCAGGTCTCCACAAGACATAAGGAATCAATCATGAGACATCTTGGAAAGGTGATGAACTTGCACTGTGTATCAGAAGTAACGTGAACCAGTCAGCATGGAATGGTAAAGGTGATAAATACTAAGCAACTGGGTGCAGAAGAAAATGGAAGGGTGGAGAGGTAATCAATTCAATTTAAACAGGAGACCAAGGCACACAGTGTCTGTCTTAGTTGATTAGACATCTTTGTCCAAAGCTTCCTCACAAGAGCCATCAAAGGTCAGAAAGTTAAAAAATATCAATGCTGCAGCCCTATAACCAGAGATTCTGTTTTATATGAATCACCATTCTTTCTTCCTGTCCTGTTAAAAAGCAACCAGTCTGAAGATTAGATAGCTTTATTTCCCCCCCCCAACCATTTATCATTATGAAAGAAAGTAGACCAGTTAGAAGCAAGAAAAATGTCCACTGAGATTTCTGTACAGTATCACCAAGGAGGACCAGATTTATGTTTTAAGTTAAAACAAAGCACGATTGTTACAAAAGAGTTGAGTTGTAGTTTTGCTACATTTCTCCCCCTGTAATGTGAAGGGGGAGGGAATTAACTATTTCCATAGATATTTCCTAAGCATTTTAAGAGTCAGAAGCAGTCACCGAAAGCAGGGTGTGCAATGATATGTGTTTTTTAAAAGGGAGGGGGCAAACCCTAGTTATCCTGTGTTTGTACATATTATGCCAGAGTCTCGGTAAGGAAGTGAAACCAATGTGTTTCCACTGTTCAGGAAAGGGGACAGAATTCCTGAACCCTGCACAGAGGATCAACACTCCATGGATCTGTGCTCTGGAGTATTTAGGGGAAAAGCAGGTGAGGACCAGCGTACTTGCCACTACATAGATCTATTGGTCATTTTACTGGCCAGCTGTAGAGTGGGGAGACAGGAGTGACAGAGGCTGCTGCAGAATGGCTCTGAAATCTGGGAAACAGGAAGAATTTCTTCCCTCTCCTTGCTCCAGAGGAGCTATCTTAAGTGTGGCCAGTTGTGTAGGCTGTGGAATCGGGCTAGGATTTTTTACATAAATCTGCTTAGAGAAAATAGAGATGTTTGGCAAACACAGCAAATGGCAATGAATATTTAATGATCATGGAATACTGTGACAATGTGAGTCTTCTGCAGCTCCATCTAGTAGGCAGAAAGCCAGACGTTTGTGAAATAAAGACTCTAGAGATGGCTGTCAGCGTGACCTCTATGCAGGACATGAATATCCTGGAGTCGAAAGACTCCCTGAGGGATGAGATATGTCGTTATCCTGCGTATCATATCCCAATCCCCCGTGGTCTTGTGGAGACTAGGATTTAAAGGTGTGATGTTGGCCCATGTTATCTAACATGAGTTTACCAACACATCTGGTCTAGTGTAGACAAGACAAACTGCCTTCTTAACATGTGCAAGCCTGAGTGAGTTAAAACCTAAGGGGTGCTACCTTTAGATCATAGTTTAGACCAGGCCTATAAGAAAAGAAGTAAATCTGTACCTGCTTGTGCGCATCTTACCCGCATTTCAAAGAGAAAGAGCGTGCCATGATTCAGCGGTCTAAGCAGAAAACTGGGACTCAGGAACTTCTGAGCATTAACCCAACAGCAATCCCATGTGTGGCCTTCAGGAAGTCACTTAAGATCTGCCTTATGTCCCTCACCTGTGAAATAGAAATCATACCGTCACGCCTCCTTCACGGAGGTGAGTGAGGATTGTCTGAAGATGAGAAGCGGTATCAGCACTGCTGGCAGAAGAGTCATCCGTTTATAACGAACTCAAGGGAAACGGGCAATTCAAGGAAAATACAGGCAATTGATTAGGAGGAAAAGGACAAGGAAACTAAATGGAAAGGAAAAAAAACTTTTCAAGTATCAGATGTGACCAATTTTCGAAGGGCCTTTCTGAGGCTTTGAGTCTGCAGAGACTTATGCACATGCTGAAGAGTGTACGTTGTGAGTAGCCCTGCTGCCTTCAATGGAACGGTGCAGTCAGTAAAGTGAAGAGCACGCGTGTACCTCTTTGCAGGGCCAGGGACCTCATTTGTTCTGGTGTGTTCACACATCGCAAGGGTCTTCAAGCACTGGGGGGTCTTATAAACCCCATGCTGTCTGAGACAATACCTACTGTGGGCCCAACAGTGGCAGTTCCAGGCTGCCCTCCAAATTTCCTTCTTTTGACTCTTTCGACACATAATACACTACGGATTACATATCTTGCAAAAGCATCAAAGTTAACTTGAACTACAGTCCCGCTATTGGGGCTCTCTGAAAATGTGAAATAACTGTCATCTTAGTTGTAAACACAACTTTCCTCCTAGACTCGTTACCTCATTAGCCAGTTCTCTAACTGGTTTCAAGGGAACTGGAGTTGGTCAATTATGTCTTTTCCATGTCCCTTTCCTGCAAGATTATTATTATAGCGGTTTCATTTTGCTACTACATGGTGGGCGTATGTTCCATTTTGGGATTATATAATCCCTACTTCTGCCTCTTACTGCAGTTTGAAATTGTTTTGTTTTGAAACGTTGCCTTTGTTGCTTCTGCCATGGTAAAACCATTGGAGTTCATGTCTTTTTCAGTGTCCTTATTGATATATGCTGGAACTGCAGAACTCAGATTCATCAAGATTTTTACTAATAAAACTCCCTCTGAATTGCATGTCAGCAGCCACAGTTCTATAAATTAGATCCTGATCATCATTAGGATTATCATAAGAAGTTTGTTGTTGTCCTGTGACTGTCTTTCCCCCAGGATTCCCAGTGCTTCTGGATAATCTGAGGCCCCCCGAAATACACTGTCCCCGTAAGAGCTACAATTCTTCCTGAGGTCCCTGAAGTCAATTATTACTGTAGGCCACATCCTGCCTCCCATCCTTATGCTCCTGGGAACAGAAGGCCGCAAAGACTAGCAGAAATTTCCAGCACATTATCGGGGCAGGCTGCCGAGTAGCTAGACACATGGTAAGTTCCCCGGGGGTAGAGATATGGTTAGTGGCTCTGAATCTCCACTGACCAAACCCTTAAGTCAGGGAGAGAAGAGACAGTTGTAGCTATTTTTATGTTCAGTGGTGATGGAAGGAGGTGTTGATTCACGCCGATCAATCAGATTTTGCACAGGTGACTTGGATTTGGCTCTGCAAATGGTATGTGACAAACCCTGAATGTCGTCGTATCTGAAATTAGACTGTAAGCTGTTCAGGGAACCAACTGTCTCTTAATATGTTTGTAGAGTTCCTAGCACGCTGGTGCCTCTGGGCACCACAAATAGGAAGTAATGATAGTGATGTTGTTTCAATGTTGAACATTTTGCTTTTGTATGAATACTGAAAATCAATTAAGTACAAGTCAACTAAAAACTCCAGCTATGATTGATCCTTTTCCTGTGCGTGGCCTAACAGCTAATGCCAGTCAGCTGTAATATCTTTGATACTCATGAAGTATACAAATTTTAAACAAATGTTTAGAAGTGCTTGGAACTATGGTAAAATATTAAGAAATAAATAAGACGTTGTGAGATATTCCTTAACTTAGTCTCTGTCCAAATGACCTGGTAATGTTTAATTGCTATAATAAAGTTGCCTTTCCACCAAAAAATAGTCTTGTGTTTTATGTGCTAGTCCAACCCTGACACTGGAAAGATGGTATCATGGCATATCAGTTGATGGACGAAGATATTTCACTTCTATATCTTTCATTTAGTAAGCAGCGTTTTTAATTGTCATTAACTTCCTTATATAAAGATGGGCCAAACTGACTGACTTCAGAGCTACACCAGGGATGAATTTGGCTCAAGACATAAAAACACAGGCTTAGTAATTAAAAAGAAATAGTTGGGTTTCTTTTTTTTATAGAACTCAGTGATCTGGACATCAGAACACACATGCCCAGCCAGTAAAATCCCACAATAAAGATCTAAAGTGTTGAAAATTTCATATGCAGAATAACCAGTGGTGTTTAAGTGCAAGTGATGCCACGTTATAAAAACATTTCTTACCTGGGGAAGGGACCCATTCTCTTTAGAGCAGCTTATTTATTCAAGACATGCTGAGCATTTGCCTGCTGGCTGTAACCTTTCATACCAGTAATTGTGCTGGCTTTTTGACATCTAAGCAGTTGAATATTGTTAATTTTTGGTCTAAACTCTTTGTTTGGGCCTTTGTATTCTTCTTCCAGTGATGGTTTTGAATGTTATAAGATCTTCATTCCTGGTAGAATCCTTTTTAAATTTACTTACTCTCTTCTTTTCTGACACAAAACTTTGCTGTTTCTTCCCCAGTAGGTCTTGTTCACACACCCAGCATCCAGCAGCAGCCGTCTGGAAAGAGGAACAGAATCTAAAACTCGTCTCTCTTTTATTTGCACAAAAGTCCATCTAAACGGTGCCTTTTTGGAGAAAGTGAAATGCCATTATTCATTAATCTCTACTGAGTTCATACCTCACATTTATGTGGCGCTTTTGCTAATTCCTAAGATTCAACCTCTGTGTAGAAATACGATTTTTATGGGTGGGGAAAAAAAGCCTTACACAATTTTCTGATGTTGAGACATGATTTAGAATCATCACCTGCCCTTATCATCCTCATCCTCATGCCTGAATCCTCAGCTTTTGATTAAGTCAATTTCCTGAGTGCGTGTGAAAGCCTGTGGCTGTAGCCTGGAACAATCCTAGCTCAGTGCTTCTCTTCTGTTGTTGATCCTTTAATTTCCTCCAGCCGACTCCAGCAGGGGACTAGTTCTAAGTGTTATGCTACTCTTTTGGACTAATCATTTACAACAGACTCAGGAAAAAAAAAACACACTGCACATGCTGCTATTGCTCTGGATATAAGGGTTACTAATTGGGATGTACTCCTAGCCAAATGGCGACATAAGCTTTAACAGCAAGTTCATCGGACCCTAAAAAACTCTGCCCAAATCTTCACAATCAGAGCAATTATTGATAAACTTAGAATCTTATCCAAAAATTAAAGTTTCTGTCTATGAAATTCTTTCTTAGTGCAATTTTTCACACCTTTAACAAGTGTGCAAGCAGGAGAGCCGTATAAAATATGATTATTAAAAGCTAATGCAACTTAAAGACCAAATTTCATCTTCTATTTTGACTGGTTGCTAAATCACATAAGGAGTTTGATTACCTGACCCAATTCTATATGTTAAATAACAGAATCTTGAGTGTAACATGACTCTCATTTATTAAAAAAGTAGGAAGCACAATGAACTGGAAGTTTAAACATTTATTTTGTTGTTGACTATTGAATACTGACAAACACACAAAATAAGGCTTATAATATGAAAGGTATGTTCATTAATTTCTGCAAGATTCTTAAAGTTAATTATTGGGAAAATGGACTCAAGAACTGCAAGGTTACTAGATAGCAAAAACAAGGTTTACCTAAAACTACATTTGTGATAAAAGCTGATAAAACACTTGAAATTCAAAGTGAAAGCTGATAATCCAAGACTCCTTCCTTAGATCACTTTTGTATCCCCCTTTTCCACAACCTTAGCATATTTAAATGTTCTTTTAGGGTTTAACTTTCTTAAGTATTTTTATAAATACTTATTTAATCGCAATAAATAAAATACAGCTTTACAAAATATTATTGCGTCACAGTCACTGTCTAAAGTTGAATATTTGGTCAGTTTACATGTTGAAAAATTGAAATATTATGGACTCATTGTTTTCCAGATCTTTTCTTTATAAATGTTGGAGACTTCTTTAGCTGTGCAAACTGGGGTAATAATTACAACAGTAACTCTGGCACAAATGGGCAGTTATAGTCATATTTTCATATTTTGCAAAATTGTTCCTCAGCAATTTTGTTATATCGAATAGGTGAATTTCTACAAATTAATGATATATTTTTCATAGCAGCTATGTTTGCAGACTATCGTTAAAACTTAAAATCAATGTTTGTATCTTACTTTGAGTGAAAGTAAAGTCATACTACATTTTCTAGAACAGAAAATCTGCATCTGTTAGTGTATGCTTACTCAAACTGGGAGTAAAAGCTAGTTAGTTAATTGTTTCACATATTCATGATAAAAACGTGGGATTCAATTAACAACATTTTTAGGCATAAGAAACCAAAAGTTGTTTAAAATCCTGTAACAAACAGGGAGAGGGAGATTGTCTAAATAGACCATTTATATAAACAGCCGTGTACAATGGAAATAGAACTAAAAATCTCAAGAAGTGGTCGATTTACACACTAATTCTTTCTTTACACGATCAGACTTAGACTGGTCTGATTTCAGAAGGAAAGTCTTTGCATAGAGATCAATGCTAGTCTCAGGCATTGGATCCTAATGATTTGAAAGGCATTTATTTTCATAGCTTTTTGTGTGTGTCCAAGTCGATGGCATTTTAATGCCTAATGAAAAGGTTGTTTTACAGCAGTCCATCTGTTCAATCTCTGTGCCCATGTCTGTACATTGTGATGCAGGATTTTACCTTTCAAGCTACCAAAAATATTTTCCAAATTCCCAATAAAAGTTTGATATTTCCTAAGATAAATAGCTTGGCTTGTTGTTGTTTTTTCAAACATACTCTAAAATGACACTGATGTAGTATAGATGCCTATCCATTTATGGTATATTTGCAAAAAAGGACTGAGTGTTTGTTTTCATTGTAGGGACATTCTCAGGTAGTTTGGGCAAAAAATGATGGGATTTTTTTGAAACATCAAAGTGACAAAGAAATGTTAATGTTTTCAGAATTTCTGTTTAAAAAATTAATTCAGACATTTTGTGTTGTGTGGATTTAAACATTCCCTTGAAATGTTTGGAGCCCAAACACTGCAGTGCTTGGGCTGCAAATTCATGAAAAACTGAAGCCAACTTGAAACTGACTAGAAACAACTGAAATTGATGAGGCTGCTTTCAACCACTACTCTGACTTGCATATAAACAAACAGCCAGAAACTGAAACTGAAATCAGATTTTAAAAAAATTCTTTACCTGCACTTCTAACAGCTTCAACTAATAACAGTTAAAGATTTCTTTTTAAATAGAATCCTGGATTTATTGATGTCAAGGGTATAACTTCCGTTGACTTCAATGGGGCCAGGACTACACCCACAATTTTTAACCAGCTAATTCTTTTCAATTATTTTGTGTGTACAAAGAGAGCACTGCTTCTGCCACTACACTGAAAAATAGTTTGGAGTTGACATTAAAGAATAAAATCTTTTACTTATCTGTCTTATTAGGCCTGGTAACTGTGTGGCATGCATCAGCAAACTCTTTCAAGATAGACTGTTTGGAGCATAATCTGTTTTCAGCTCGAGGGATCTGTAGCAGTAAGCAATAATGAACAGATGATGGAAGGAGCCAGACCTACAAAAGAAAGTATACTAAAATTACTGCACATAGGGGAAAAAAAGCTTGTCTTTGTACAGAAAGAGATCTATTCATTAAAAGAAGTTTTTACAAGCGTTATAATTTCAAATAAGTGAAAAAACCCCACAAAAAACCCCTGTGAAATACACTTAAAATGAATAAAATATGTGGGTTTTTCTGTGGGTTAAATGTGTCATGCCATAAAGTTCTCCACCCTCCTCCTCCTAATGCCCAATCATAGACCTCATCCTACAAGGTGCCGTGTACCATCCGCTGCAGCTGAAGTAAATGGAAGTTCAGGGTGCTCAGCATTTGGGACCCATAATTATTAAGTCCCTAGTCCTGCAAAGATTATTTCATTAATAGATTTTAAGGGGTCCAGAAGGGATCATCTAAGGTCTGGTCTACACTGGGAATTTACATTGCCATAGCTACATCTCTCTGAGGAATCCACAACCCTGAGAGATGTAGCTATGCCAACCTAATCCTGGATGTAGACAGTGCTAGGTTGATGGAAGAATTCCCCCTCTCTGAGAAGTGGATTAACTACAGCAATGGGAGAACCTCTCCTATCACTGTAGTGTGTCTACAGTGAAGCGCTGCAGCTATGCCACTTTAGTGATTAAGTGTAGACACTGACCATTCTGCATAGCGTAGGCCACAGAATATCACCAATAATTCCTATATCAAACCCATGAGGTATTCCTATAGGCAGACCTATATAGACACGAGTCCTATTGAATAACACTTGAGAATCCCACCGTAGCACAGGGCCCTGCAAGAGTAGTTGCACTACTGAGTAGATGGCCGGCATACTGAAGGTGAAAGAGAAGGTAAGGAATAATTCATAGAGCTCATAGCTATCAAGGGACCTCAAAACAATCAATAGGAGTGACAGCTTCTTATCCAAAGTCTCAGAATCCATTGGTACCAATTCAACACTACTAACCATTTTGGACTCCCTCTAGGTGCCCATATGGTCCCTATCAAGGAGTATCCAAGCATCTCTCATGACAATAGTAGTAATAGTAGATTTAGCCTCAACACCTCTGCGAGGTAGGAAGTATTCTCTTCAGTTTACAGATGGAGAACTGAGGCACAGAGAGACTGACATGAGCAAGGTCACACAGGAAGTGTGTGCAGGTAATAGGGATTTAACCCAGATTTCCTGAATCCCAGGCAAATCTCTTAATTATGTGACTGTCCTTCCTAGCTACAGTACAAATTTTATTCTGCCACCTCATAGCCTTTTATTAATTTTCCCTTTTCCTGTTTAAAACAATATTTAACTCAATAATTGATAGGCAAATGCACCTTGGGATGCCTGCACTAAAGACATCAAGTGTCAGGCACAATTACTTTTCACCTGAATCTGTGAATTATCGACAATGCACATGCCTGTGGTGGACTGGTCTTTCAGGTTCAAAGGCAGTATTGCATCACTTCCCCTCTGGTGGCAATTGTTTTTAAAAGGACTGTTTCTCTGTTTACATCACGGTCATCATCAATACAATAATTATTTCAGCAGTTTATATCCTGCAAAACCTGCTTTATACTTTATGGTATGAAATATTAAATCGAAGTTGACACAAATAAATGCTGCAGGATAAGCAACAGTAACCACCTGGATTTGTTTTGTAGCATTTTTTATTTAGATTTGAGGGGTTTGAATAGTTGTCTTAAGAGACCAAAGGTCTCTTTTAATGCACCTAGTTGGCCATCTAATGTTAAAGTCTTCAGTCTTTGCCAATGCTTGAATGAAACTTAAAGGCGTACCCAACTGGAATAATTATGTGAGAATTAGATTCTTCCCATGTATCCACTTTGCTGGCCCTTGTCCCATTATATGCAGTGGTCCCTTTGACATACACCTCTTTAGATACTGGTGCTGGAAATAAGAGTGCTTGCCACCATAACCCAGATAGTCCTTTCTCCTCTATCTATGATCTCATGGTCTTGCCATGGATACTAATGTGACATCAGAAATTTAGCATGATGATTCCACTCGCTGGTCAAGTAGGAAGATGCCAGAAACATTTTGAAAAACACAAATTCATGTTTTAAAGGTGATATCTTTAAAAGTTGGCTCCTTGTTTGCAATAGGCATCAAGTATGAGCTGTGATTTTCATAGCTTTTTCTCTAGCTACAGTATCAAAATCAAATCAAATAAATTTTAAAAAACTGCTAAACTTCAGCTGGTTGGGCTTTTCCAGAAAGTGGTCGGTCAACCACTTGGCTAATGGGTGCAATCCCAAGTGGCCATCTTTTTACATACATTTCAGCCTCTTGGTATTGAATTAATTCTTCACCAAGACTCCTACTGTGTGCGCTAAACATCCTGATAAATTGGGGCTACAGGAAGTTCTGGTATGCACACATTGGATGTTTTTCTAAATGAAATAACGTGTGCATTTGAAATATTCCACAGCACACATCATATGGATCCTTGTCTTATAACAGACTAAAGATCTTAAAAATCCATCTTTAGAAAAGAAAAAAAATACAGCAGCATATTTTAGATACTGCTGTTAAAAAGCATCTAGATGTTTGAGTTAATATTGTGTTAGAAACCGCTAAAAGGCTGTATTGCCAAGATTCAGCCCAAGGTCTATTTTCTGGGTTGAGCTGTAAACCCATGAAATTAGTGGTCTATAATGGCAACATTGATACTATCTTAAGCATAAATATCACTGGTTGCGGCAAATGAGTTTTTGACAGCTGTGGCACTCACTTGTGTGAGTTGCATTACATGGTCAAATGTCTTTTGATGGTGGGGTTCCTCTGAAATCCCACACTGCCCCAACTCACTGGGCCTGCGGTAGTTTGATGCAGCCATCTGCTTGAGTTCCTTTTGGAGCCTGCTAATACCAACTCCTGAGTGGCTAGAATAAGTTGCTTGAAAGCAACACGAGGCACCAACCAGGGTACCGTGCTGCGTCTCTTCCCCTGCTCTCAGCCCAGAGCACAGACCCATATCATCCCAACTGGCAGTTCCACCTATGGGACAATTTTTTTCTTAGTTCACAGGGCAGAAGATGGGTGTTTCCTCAATATTTCTTTCCTATTCCTCCCTTTCAATACTCACCCTCCTCATGTGGTGACCAGGCATTGCGGCTGAGGAGAGCCAGTGGTTACCACCACTCTTCAGTATCTGAGCATGTGCAAAGTGCTCATGGCTTTGACCTCAAATTTGGAAACCTTAGAATCATAGAACCTTCCTTGAAAGCATCTTGACACTAGAGCGGTGAGGCAGTTCAGACCCAGCTTTCTCAAAGCAACACACATCAGAAACAAATGCGTACAGGGAAACCACACTTGTTATCTACTAAGAGTAATTTAGAGGGTTAGCATCATCATTTCCTATATCCCTATAGAGACCTCATTCCAGAAGAAAAAGGCATAAAGCTACAAAACCCTTTAGAGGTTAAATGGTTAGTGGTAACTAGTTGTCTGTGTAACTCACTGGATTTACAAGTAGATCCTTAAATAAATCATGATGAAGTGAATGCCTCATTAATCTTAACCATAGCAATCTGAGGACCCTTGTAAAGCTGAACACAATAGGCTGCTATCACAAAGGACATCACATGCTCCAGGCAAGAATACACTCACTGCATAGAGAGACATTTTATTAATAATAAAAAAGAACCACTTGCATTCATATAAAAGAGTTTTTACAAATGTGAAGTCGCATGCACATGCAGTTTGCTTCACCCAAATAAATGCATCCACAACTGGCCAACTTATATCTGCTTCCCTCTGAATCCGAACTTGCACATGGCACTGACTTCTTTTATATAAGTATCAGCATTCAGGGCAGGTATCCCAGGGCACTTTATGCCACTTCTGAGCTCTATGCATTCTGGGATTGATCAAACTACGAAGCAAACTATTTTTATATGGCATTATTTCTCCTATAATTTTCATTCAACCTGCCAGCATGTTTTTTTTAAAAGCACCATGGCATCACAAGCTTGACCAAGGCTGGGGGGAGAGGAATTTGGCTGCAGGGAGGGGCTGTGGAGGCTGACAGGCAGAGAGACAGTGCACAAGGGGAATGGGACAGGTGGACTGGATGCTACCATGGCAGATGGTGGTGGGTAATGAAAATATCAGAGAAATAATATCCAGAGATGTCCATTCATGACCTAGCATGTGGGCCAGTCTCTGGGAGGAGTTGGTACCAGCAAGGAATCGTCACTTCCCCTAGTGCCCTTTGCCACATGTGTTGACCAGCAGTGATCTTTTCTGAGGTTGTTCCAGTCCCTCTGGGAAGATGGGGAATAAGAATGACAACTAGAGAGCCACCAGATGGTAAATTCCATGTTTAAATCATGATCATGTGTCACTGGCTAGCCCACCTGTGATTACTCTGAACATTGAGAATATTGCAAACACACCCTTCGCTATTGTGACCTACCCTCTATCCCCTCTCCATCTGTCTATTTAACCACCTGTTTCATGTGGTCATAAACCTAGACTGGGAGCACTCCAGGATTGGGACTAGCTTTGGTTTTACTCTTTCTGTACTGTAGCTAGCAGTATGGGGTTCTGCCCCCTGAATGGGGAATCTAGAGGCTACTGTAACAGAACTAAATAAATACTAATCGTAATGGTGGCTTGACCATTGTGTCAACAAATAATTTGCTGTTACTAATGCTCCTCCTTCCGGTTCTTTCCCCTACAAGTTTCCCCTACAAGTCTCCGAAGTGGTAGAGATGGTTCCGTGCCAGCTGCGATTTCAATCATGACCCCAGTGAGGTAAATACATTTGTTTATTTTCCCCTTTTGGTTTACATGCAATGAGGGGCAAATTGTATATGCTCAGCACATTCTTGGGATCAGTCCCTTGGTATGTAAGTTTTACAAGCATTCCAAGTATTCAAACTAGTTCTGGGAATACAAAACTCTCTAGCATAAAAGAGCAATGCCCTCAGATGAGGGAGTGAGTGTCTTCTGGGAGTGTCAGAGAAACAAGAAATCTGTAAGATGGTAAACAAGATTCTTCTCGTTCCCTGACATCATCCCAGTCACTAAAAGTAAATGTCAACAATTCACTGGAAACACAGAATTTAGAGAGAGAGGAACAATGAAGCTGCAGCTTGTTACCTACTGAAGCCCCATATGTTGTTTCAGGAAATGAGGGAACAGCAAGAAATCTGCTGCAAAAAGTGAAATTTGGGGCCTATCAGAAGAAGTCAGCATGTGAAATACAAGTGAATGAAACAAGTCCAAACTTGACTGTTAATTAAGAACTTTTGTGTTACCAATCCCTGATATAACAAGATGGTTCAGTAAATGGCAGTGCCCAGGAAATTATGACGAATATTGGCTACATTACTCCAGAATGTGTTCATATGTGGTCTCAAGATATGTTGTCATCAGTTCTTAATCAGAACTATGAAAGACTGACATCATTCAAGTCAATAGTTAACAGTTATTTTCATACAGATTTTAAGGTCAGACGGGACCAGCAGATCATCTAGTTAGACCTCCTGTATCTCTCAGGCCACCAACTCCATCCAGCACCCTGCACGCTACACCCAACAACCAAAATATTACAGCTCACAGGAGACTAGATTTTGATGTGCTGCAGACAGAAAATAAGAGGGACCGAGGTACACCAATGCCCAAGGTCCATGCAACGGCAGGGATTTTCATGGCTGCTGAAGAATGGAAGAGATGGGAGGCAGAGGATCCTATGTTCTTAGTATTTTGGAATAAGCCCACCCCTCTCTTAAAAAGAGACTGAGTTTAAGTAGCCTTCTGTCACCTAATTTATTCCAGATCTCAGAGATCCACAGGGAAAAAATTCTCCTCTTGCCACCTCACTGTGAACCCTTTATCCATAACTTGGGTCCCTCTTACATATTCTGCCACTTCGTCATTTCAATGGAAATTTTGGGTGCTCAAGGGATGCATGATCAGGTCCATGCCAAAACATTCTCATGGCAAAGGTCAGGAATGGATGGGAGGGAAATACGTCAATGACTATGGCAGAAGGCCTTGTGCAGGGTGATTATTTCAGAGGAGAGCAGAAACTGAGCTGATTAGTTTTGCATGCATCTTTTTGGTTAGTTAAGGTAATTTTTTCAAACATAAATTAACATTTCTATTTTAATAACTATCTGGAGTATTGTTGGAACAGGTCCCCCGATACAGGTATGTGCCCAGTTTGTTTGGTTTTTTAAACAGCTGTGTGCCCTGCAGTCTGAGCAAAGGGAAGAACGGCAAATTCACTTCAGAAACTGACAGCAGCTCCTATTGCTCCCCCAGACCAACCCTGTAAATCTACAGCAGACACAGTGCTTTCCTGGGATCAGCCTTTCACCTTTTTTTAGAGCCAGGCTGGTTTTCTGGGTTAAAATAATTGGAAATTGGATTCACTTTCTAAAAAATGAAATATCTGTTTTGGTGTAAAACACAGACCTCCTCAGAAGCAGCATTTTAAGCAGTAATCTCATGGTTGAATAATTAGACAGGTCAGATTTTACTCAAAACTAACACCTACAGATGGTTCTGGTCGTTTTAAAACTGTCTTGGAAGATATAAAAAGCAACCAAAGAAGCCCTCTCTTTGAAATGATGTTCAGGTATCTCAAGGATCCTGATGCTCCTCTTCTCTCATGGTTTAAGTCAACAGATGTTTCTACAAAGTAGAGGCATATTAATTTAAGGACAATACTAGGTTTAAAGAAAGATGTGAAACTTTTACCACTCAGAAGGAGGACTTAAAACAATTCTCCACGCTAAATTAACCATGACTTTTTTAAAGTGGCTTCTGAGGTAAAATCCTGCATACTTGCAACCCCATGGCTTCAAACGGCACAAAAGGCAAAAAAGTTGGTGCATTGCCATTACAGCATGGGCTTGCAGGACATGACCATTTCAATGCTCAGTGAAAAAGATGCAGGCCAGCAGGATTCCATTTTGCCACTGCAGAGGGAGAATTTAGGGCCATGACCATATGGATACAACATCCAAACACCACGAGTAAAGTGAAGAACAGTTGTTACTGATGCTAATGTAGCCCTGAGGAGCTCGCACACATCTGAAGGCAGAACTTGGCTAACAAACCGGAACTGGGTTCCTATTCATGATTATTTTACCGCCAAAAAACCACATATTGCAAACCACTACCGGAAGGAAGGATTTACCTACTCATTATTTCCATATAAAGGAAAATCTGACTAAAAGTGTGGCTATATACTTGTATCATCAAAACCTACTACAGGAACATTACAACCTTTGTGAAGAAAAGATACGTTTGGAAGGCAGTCTGGGTAGCGGGTTACAGCAAGGAGGAAGTCAGGAGAGCTGACTCCTGCTCCCAAGTTTTCCACTGACGTACTGTGTGTCTTAGGATAAGTCACAGCCTGCCTCAGTTTCCCCACCCGTAAAACAGCAGTCATTGTTACTTATCATTGAGCGTACTCTCTATTCTATATACACAAAGTATTATTATAGGATTGTTACGTATAAAACCCCAATTTGGCCCAATGTCTAGGCAACATGTCTTGCCCTTAAAGTTCTGAAAATACAGCTGTTCAACTGTGCTTCTGCCATGGGAAGCTGCTGTATAAAAACGCCATCATGTGGTTACATGTTTATTGTGTCTCAATGATTTACAGACAAATTTACAAGGACAAAGGGCCAGCACTACAAATCTAACCTGGGATCAGAGAGTCAAGTTGGGTTCCTTTCGAGCAGTACATCCTCCCACCCAAAAGATTCTATGGCTCAGATTCTGTCAGCTAACTCAGTGTAACTCCAGTGAATTCCCGGGGCTGCACAGTTGTGGCAGAGAGCAGAATTTAGCTATGAAACTTAGTTAACAGTTCTGTTGGTGAGGCACAAGCCAGAAAAATATTTTGCTCACTCCTCCAGAGTCGTGTTAGTTCTACAGTTCTTGCAGAAATGTAACCCTCCAAAAAAATCCTTAGTTTTGTCAATGAGTCAGCTAATATGACGGAATACATGCTGGGAGCTGAAATGTTAAGCAAGACACTAACAACTTTACGGCGTCTCTTTTCAGAGCAGGAAAACACTTAAAAATCCAAAAGTCAGCAAAAGTAACATGAGGGCCAGAGCTGATATTTGATGGCATCTCTCTACCCCCACCTGTTGTATATCACTTGACATGAGATGGTAAACTCTTTGATGCAGGGGCCTTATGGAGATTCTCCCTCTGGCTATGGACCCTTTATGAGGCAGCATAAAGGGTCTGGAAAAGTGCTGGATCTAGCTGGGGAAGAATTCCTATGGTTCAAGAACTGAGTAGAAGTCCCCTTTGCAAGCTCAGCTGGAGGGGGGGGGGCATGCAGGGACCCTGCAATGAGCAGAGATAAAAGTAAATACTTCTTCAGAAATTCTGGGTAATTTAGGGCTTCCTAAACTTAGTCAGGGGCCCTTTTGTCCTCTGTACTTTTCACAAACTCAATTCTTGGAAAATGTTACCATGACTTGAGTGTTTTCACTATTAGTCAAATATATAACAACATTTTGTCCTGTATCGATGCTAACATTACATTACATCATTGTTTTCTAATAAAGCTTATATGCTCCTGAACTGTTATCTGGATAGCTGGATTTATTCACATGAGAGATCTGTGGTGTGATATTGAAATGTTAAGAAAAGGAACTATTGCATCTCAGACTTCTTAAAGCTCATTTTGGCCAAAGTATCAAAAGGATTGGCTGCCTGCTTGCAAAATTACATTAAACATATTGTTTAAAACAGTGTTAAAAAGAGCTGTATGAAACAAACAAAAACAAACAACCCGCTCCCCCCACAATTTTCTGATCTGCTTTTCAAATTATGTCTGCTTCATAAAGGAAAAAAGGTCTCTGCAATGCCTTGGCTATTTATCCCATCATCATGGCATCTGACCACTCCTGGGACCATCTCCGCCAGATTCTGATCAGGATATTTGAACAGCTAAAGAGACTGCCCCCAAGGCACTGAGCCCAGTATTTCCTGGCACAGGGCTGGGAGTTTAATTGATGCTGGGTGGCTACTAATGAAGCGCAGACATAGGTTGAAATTTTCAGAGCTGACGAAGAGACTTAAATACACAATTCTCATTAAAACCAACAAGGTCCAAATCCCTTAGTCAACTTTGAACATCTTAACCATGATCAAGTAAGCTCACAATTAAATACACTTCACTATGAAGTCCCTAGGCGGGATTTTCAAAAGTACTGAAGTGACTTAGGTGCACAAGTCTCAAGGGGATTCGAGTTTCTAAGTCTCTTAGGCAGATCAGAAAATGCCAGCCCAAGTGCTTTGTTTTAAGGAAGCTTCACCCTAAAATACAACACGAGCCCAAATTTAAAAATGTACATGAACAGATAACTTGAATATAAGTGCACCTGGGGCATGCACTGACTCGAGATTTCCAGCAACCAAGCTATAAACCCATAAAAACAGAAGTCCATACTGACAGAAACCTTAATTAGAGCAGCACATGCTGTGTTATTTAGAAATAATACAAATTATGGGTTTGATTCTACGACTAAGGGGGAATAGGATAGAGGTCTATACAGTTATGACTGGTCTGGAGAAAGTAAATAAGGAAGTACTATTTACTCCTTCCCATATGACACAAGAACTAGGGGTCACCAAATGAAAATAATAGGCATTAGGTTTAAAATGAACAAAGGAAGTATTTCTTCACACAACATACAGTCAACCTGTGGAACTCTTTGCCAGAGGATGTTGTGAAGGCCAAGATTATAACAGTGCTCAAAACAGAATTAGATAAGTTCCTGGATGACGGGTCCATCAACGGCTATTAGCCAAAATGGTCAGGGATGCAACCCCCATGCTCTGGGTGTCCCTAGCCTGTGACTGCCAGAAGCTTGGTGTGGATGATGGATCACTCAATGATTGCCTGTTCTGTTCATTCCCTCTGAAGTGCCTGGCATTGGCCACTGTTGGAAGATGGACTGGATGGACCATTGGTCTGGCCAAGTATGGCTCTTCTTACGTTTATGTTCTTAATGCACACATTCCACAAGGAGGACAGTGTGCATTTCCTATATCACAAAATTGGCTATTTTCCTTGATCCAACCAATCTTTTTTTGTGATAGCATTTATCTTGCCTGATCCAATTTTTCCCTACAAATCAGAAATAAACATGGAAGTAATCTAATCCACAAAACAGAGAATGAACAAACCAAAATAAAAAAAAGTCACTTACATGGCATGAGAAGGAATTATTGTGAACTGCAACTCAAAATTTCCCCACACACACCAACAAAACAGAAAGATGGCAAAGATAACAAAATTAATTACATGCTTATAAAAACTAAGATACACTATCTCTATAACTTCCCAACAGACACCCCCATCTGGAATTTATTTTTTTAGAATGCTCACTGCTTCTCACAGGTTCGATGTTACCCATTTCACATCATTTAACTATCGAAAGCTCTTGAAATTCTGGATCATAGAAGCCAGAGCCAGTGTATTTCACAGTGATACAGCTAATGTGTCAGACTTGTAAAATAGCTCTTAGTGGTAGACCTCCATTTAGAAAAAGACAGAAACTTGCTTTAAATACTTAAGGCTTTAATATCTAGTCCATTACGCAGCAACAAGGTCTTGTAAAGAGTCAATTATGGGATACTTCTGATTTGATCCACATGCAAGGGAAATCCGCTTCTTTGCCTTTAAATCCCTCTAGTAAGTGTCCTGTTTAAATAATTAGTGACACTTGTTCTTTGATCAGACTGATTCACATTGTTATTCTTTTATGTTAATTTAAAACTTAATCCACATAAAATGCAAGACAGCTCTTAATTCATCCCTCAGAGAGCTTTCTGCAAAAAGAACTGCCTTGAGATTTTCCAGAAAACACTAAAGGTTAAAACAATCAACTAATTAATTTGAAATGAAGGGTTACTTTGCCCATTGTGAATCACAGACCTAAATGTTATGAGGAGCGTGGCTTAGTAATGCAGCAGTTTGTATTTCAACTGAGCAGCGTTTTTTTTTTTTAAGTTAGCTACTATTATCATACGAACACAGCTCAGAGATTTAAAGCATGAAGCCAGAAATTGTGGGGTTTTTGTACAATACAAATAAATGTGGGTTAGTTTTGGAAAATTTCAGTAAATCATATCTGTAGTCCACCTGTTTGGGTTATTTGGTAGTTTAAGCAATAGCAAAGACAATCTTGTTTCAAGCTTAACAGCAAATCACACCCATACACACACACATGCATCCCTGTGGATGCAGGGATGCTTATATCAGGGCAGACTAATTAAGGAGCAGGGGCTGGGCCAATGAATCCACGACTAATAAGCGTTCACCCCCGTCATCCCTCCTCCCCTGGACAGGGGAGGGCTGTAAAGGCTGTGGAAGCTATTGCAATTGCAGAAGTGGATGAAGCAGGAAAATTCCTTCCTCCTTTGTTCCCCTTAACCTCTCCAGTACAGAGTCCAGTTACTTGCGTAGCTCAGGACCCTTTCATATGACCTAGACTAGAAAAAAACCCTTAGCACCTACATGCCTTTGTACTGGTTAACAAACTTCTACAAATCTATGCATGAGCAGTTGGCAACATGCTTAAACACAGAAGAGATATACTTAGATAATTGCTTACATCTGAAAATTAGGTACTGCTCCATCAGTTCCGACAAGTCCATAAGTTCAAAAAATGCCACCAGTTCTGTATTTGTTGTATACATCCAGGCAACATGTACACTAAATTAAAAGATTGGCAGTGATGAGGTACACCAAAGATAGCATGAACATGCCCAATAGAAGAAGAACTGAAAGCTGTCAAAATAAGTGACATGGGAAGAAGCTAAGTCTGCAGCAGGAGATTGGCAAAAGATGGAGATGAAGTGGTGAAGGCCCATTCCGAATGGAGTAGAGAGGCAAAAGAGAAAAAGTAAAAGATCAGTAACACACTGAATGAATAGAACACAAACTGATAGTTTCTAGATAGTTAAATTTTGCCCTCACATCTCAGCGAGGCTGCATGGATGCAAGCGGGGGCAGAATTTTGTCTCAAGACAGCAGCATTGCTCCCTAATATCAAAATACAACAATGGAACATTGCTCTTTTACAAAGCTGTAACATTTTTCTTCAAAAAGGTTTGAGAGAACAGCTTTTCAATCCTATCAATTCTGCCACGATTAAGTCTTTTCTAGAGCATTATTTCAGCTGTTGAAAAAAAAATATATGTATGGTATGTTCTAACTATTGTGAAACGTTTGAAGTAAAGAAGATCAGATGATTGTTTAACTGCATGGCAAAAATCTCTGATAAATTGTTCTATAGAATGATGTATGTGAACATAACCACTGTAAAAAATTAAGTTTGAAACTAAAGACATGCTCAGCATTCTTCCTAAAAAGCTAGGTTTTGAGGACCTCTAGTGTTCATATAATGTACTGTAGTGATGACATGTTGAGACATTCTCCTTTCCCAACAGACATTTTTTTTTCCAAGAATGCATTTATTTTATCAAATCATTTGAAACTTTCCAAGCCCACAAACTGTTAGTGAATGAAAAGGCTAATGCAAATTACTGCATAGAAGCTTTAGTCATCAGTACTACCAGTTACTCTCTTACTTTACTCTTTCATGGGGAGTGGAGTAAGCACAAACGGAAACCATTCCCATTACTTCTCAGATAACTATGTCTTAGAATCATAGAATATTAGAGTTGGAAGGGACCTCAGGAGGTATCTAGTCCAACCCCCTGCTCAAAGCAGGACTATCCTCAGCTACATCATCCCGGCCAGGGTTTTGTCAAGCCTCAGCTTAAAAACCTCTAAAGATGGAGATTCCACCACCTCCCTGGGTAACCCATTCCAATGCCCTCATTTTTGCCAGTGATGCTAGCTTTATATACATACATATTCACACACATGGGGAGGTGACTATGCTGCTTTCCTCACAGTGGCCAGAAATTCACTCTGTTATTTCATTTGAAATTCTTAGCAGAGGGTGATTTTTTGTTTGTCCTGAATCTGGAAACAATGGAATGCAAACTTCAGAATCATAAATTCAGAATCTCCATTTGAAGGTCAGTATTTCAATTCAACTTTGGAGTAAAGCACATATTTATGTATGACATTTTAGGATTTGTATCTAATGTACTAAATTGTTTTCTTTCTCCCTTTTCATGGGATGGGATAGGGAAAAGAAAGGAACACAAATGAACATGCTAGCATGGGTCGAGGTGCCCAAGCTCTGAGAGATCAGATACAGCATGCTCTGCAGTCTGATATGCTATGGATTGGTAAACCCAAACTGAAAAAGAAGATTAATGTAGGAATTTCCAAGATTCTCTCTCAAAACTCAAAGGTGTTTAGGAACAAATCTATTGTACATAAATGACACATCCAGAAGAGAAAATCTGCTTGGTAAATTGGCACCTTCTTATTCAAGTGTGGGAAACAAGTGAACTAGAATCCTGCTTTCATTCAAATCAAAGACTGGGCCCAAGAATTGGCTCTCATTTCTCTAACTTACGTAAATCTTGGCTAACTCTTTTGGTTACTACTTAGTTCTTGCATGGCTCAGTCTGCTATTTTTCTTCTCTGCTAACTCAATGGTCAGCCCAAATGACCTAACTGGAGAATATCTCGTTGAAAACTTTGAGACTAATTCAACACTAAGACAGAAGACATTTCTAAACATTTTATGGTGAAAATTATCACTGGGTAGAGGTCTGCAGTATCTAGACTAAATAATCACATTTCTTCATTTTTCTATAAGTGTAAAAACACTAATCACAAGTGTTATCTTCAGAACAATTGTGTGTAGCTCACACAGCTGGTAGGAACCCTCAAAGAAAGTCTAGCCCATTCACTCTTATAACAATTTAAGAAATTTGTTAATTCATGTTTAGCTAGACTGATCATTGCCCAGTAAACCAAAGAGTCTTGAAGACAACGTTGGTTCACAGGCTCATAGACTTTAAGGTGAGAAGGAACCATCATGTTCACCTATTCTGACCTCCTGCACATTGCAGGCCACAGAACCTCACCCACCCACTCCTGCTATAGACCCCTAACCTCTGGCTCAGTTACTGAAGTCCTCAAATCATGGTTTAAAGACTTAAAGTTACAAAGAATCCACCATTTACACTACTTTAAACCTGCAACTGATCGATGCTGCAGAGGAAGATGAAAAACCCCCATGTCTGCCAATCTGACCTGGGGGAAAATTCCTTCTCGACACCAAATATAGCAATCACTAGGAGCATGAGATGTTGCAGCTGTGATTTTATGTCTATAATCAGAGACAATTCTGTATCATTTTCTTTGGAGGCTGTCACATTGAGTCCTTGGTGCTGCAAATAGTACTGAGGACCTCCAATCTTTTAACATGATTTTGCAGTACCATTTTACTGTGCACATTTTCTCTTCACAATGGAATCCTTTATATACTTCTCATCTGCTTTTATACATCATTTAGAGCTTCGAGAGAAAATTTTAGTAATTCCATACTGACAGATATAAATTCATTTCCTTCTTCTATTATGCAAATCTCTATATGCTGGTTCTATATTTCCAACCTTACTAGGTATAGTTTTACAATAAAGACTAATTCCAGGACGGAAATGACTTTCCTGTCCCCCACCCCCCAATGCATTAATGAAATGCCACCCAAAGTAGGCCTGGAGATGCCGTACAGGATTTCCATTTCCTTGGAATTAAAATGTATATGGCGCTCAATAGCTCATAGCTATATCCTTGAGTATGCCTTATTATGAAAGCTAAAATAATCATCTCTGAAGTAGACGCTGCACTGGTCACGAGCATCAATTGCTAAAAGCATCTGCATGTTGGAATAGCAATGTATTCACAAATGGACTGATCTCTGTCACGGTAAAGATGTCAAAAAGTGAAAACTAGTCATAGCCTTGAATTAATAATCTGTCTATTTATGGCCTCCAATACAATAGTACGCACCACAGACATTCATGAAGTTATCCTCTCAATATCCAGTGAGTTAGGGAAATATTACCAGATTTCTGAGAGAAATGAAGTGACTTGTCTAAGATCAGAGAGTAAGGTTTGTGACAGAACTAGGAACTGAACCCAGATCTCTGAAGTCTGAGTCTAGAGCCTTAGTCACAAGCAGGAAATCTAAATGAAACATTATAGAAAGACTAAACATTAAGAAAAGCTTGGATAACAATTATTTATGCAGTTTAGTACAATGCAAAGGCTAAATGTAGCAAAGATAAGAAAAAGGCCTCTCTTAGAACAGTCTTCAAAGCATATCCGCAAACACAGGTTCTGTCCCCACCATCATTAAAAAGAGGCATGCTTTAGCAGCACATGTAAACCTCCCCTGGCAAGCATCATCTGCCTGGTGTGAAGCTTTCCAGAAAATTTCAAAAGTACTAGTCAGCTCCCAGGGTCTCACACATGAAGGTACATGAGCAAGAGTGGTTATAGCAGAGAACACTTAGCAGTATCCATGCAGAGTCTGGAACACTCATCCCCATAAACAGGCAGGGAACATTAAAGATGTTACAAATGAGCAAGTCAAAGTTACAAAAAAATAAATGTGTAAATAGTATAAAAGCAGGAAAGCAGTTGGGTGGACCTTGACAAGTATAAGTGCTCTCTGCCTTCAGTTTTCTGATAGTCCCCATTACTGTAATACCTGAGTACTGTATACAGAGGGTGCTTGTCTAACACACTGTTGAGTGTGTTACATATGTACAGCAGCTGTCAGGAGATATCATGATCTTCCTTAGGATAGAAACTGCTCTTCCCTCCCAAATGGCTCAGTTATTTTGTCAGGTAAGAGGAGAACGGTACTATTTTGCCATGGGAGTGCTCTATTCCTTTTGAGGATTTTTTTTTATAACGTCTGTTCAATCACAAATTAAACTGGTTATCCTAGCCACAGCCTAGATAGCCCGCCCTTGACCAGTATTCTTCTTTTGGAGGTATTAAATCTTGGCAACATCCATTCAGTTCCCACTTAAGCTGAAGTAAGTACATGTGCAGAAGGGCTCTGTCAACATATCTGAGTGGAAAGATGTTTGGATTAGCTAAGAAAACCTATTTCAAATCTCAGATAATAAAATGTCTTCCTAAATCCTAATTGCAACTTTCATCTTGTGTCTTAGACCTTGCTGATGTGCCGATATGGATCAAGTGTTTAGTTTGATAAATGCGGCTTACTAGGCTCTTGGTATTGCTGACTGACAGAGTAGCTGAATAGGATCCAGGCTTCTAAAGGTGATTATCTGCCTAAAGAAGGAAGAAGATGAGCACAGGACAACCTTGTTTGTCATTTTGCGCACTTAATCAGACAAAGCTCATAATACTAAGAGCTTCTCTGGACTATCAAAAATAAAACAAAAGCAGCTTTCAAACAAATTACACTACCATTTTACAGGGGGAAAAAATCTATGAGCATGCATCTTTTGGTTGCTATTTTCCTGCAAAAGTAATTACATCTAAACACTAAATCATACTCACAAAGGCTCATTTCCTTAGCGAGGTTGAATTCAGAGATTATTACAGCTAGAGTTCACTATATAATGCACATAAATGCATTATTATCTTATTATAAACAATGGGTAGCCAGATAGAAAGTCAATAGATAGAAGTCCAGTCCTTTTAGTGCAAATAGTTACACAGCATAGAAACAAACATAACGTCTCTTTGGGATGATACAAACCTGCCAAAGCTACATCACTAATGCCCCCTAACAACGTTAAGCTAACACCAAGGGTATATGTTAGTTACTTTATCTTTGTCTCTTTACAGAGGGCGTGTAATGCGATTCTAATGCAATGTGATCAAGTTTATTTCCCACCTTATGAAGTTAATTTATGAACCATTATTTTGAGCAATTATTTGGAGTAATGTCCCATTTTATATCCCTTTCACCTTTATTCATTGCTGAATACAAAAAACGGTAGGAATTATTTATTTTCACAATTATCATTAGTTCTGGGGGGCTGAGGAGAATCCAGTTTAAATCAAAGAAACCTGTTTTTTCTTGGATCCTTCTTTAGAGTTAGTATATCATCTACCTTCATGTTACAATCTGTTTTCTAGATATTCTGTGATATTTAAATTTGTGTTTCTTTAAATGAGAGTTTATTAAACTGATTTAATCCTATCATAAACATAAATTGAGCATCAACAAGTGAAATAATAGTGAAAATAAACAGCATTTTCAGAAGGTCCTTTCCCTTTAAGTCTAAAACACAAACACTGTCTTTCTCAAGCATTTAAAAACAACAGGCTGGGATTATAACTGAATCTTAAGGTTCAAAATCCATTCTAATACTTTGCTGTAGTTAGGTGGATGCCCCTTGTACCACCATTATAAACAAACACTGAAAGACAGTAATAAAAGTACCTGAGTGACACTGCCCTAATAGTAGTGCTTCAAAAAGAATAAGAGAAAAAAAAAATCTTAGTTAAGCAAAATGCATCATATCTAGAGAAAATCTAGGATCAGATCCTATAATTTATACACATGCAAAACTCCCAGTAATTAGTTGCTGTTGAGTCTTAACTTGGTAATTTTTTTTTTCATAGTGTAATGTCCCAGTCTCCACTTGTACATTACACATGTTAAAACATTTAAATAGACGGTCAAAATAACACAGAGATAAAACTAATTTTCAAAATATGGGCCATTTCCTGCAAACCCTTAGCCACGTGAGTAGACTTTACTCACACAAGCAGTCCTATGGACATCTGTAGCACTACTAACAAGAGTAAGGGCTTGCAGGATTGAATCCTAAAGATGGAAATCAACACTCGATGGCCATTAACTAGAGTAATAACACAAGTATTCCAATTAACAGAAAGTCCAAAACATTAAAACTGATCAGCAAAATTGTCGTAAGGAAGCACTGCAAAATGGGATCATATGGAATTCTAAATTGGTAACAAGATTTTAGACCAGAAAGGCTTAATCTATATCCTGCCCGATACAATATTTGGAGAAAAGAGGAAACATACAAATGCTCCTCTTTTCTTCAATAAACTTTGTTCCTTTGAAAATAGGCATCAAGCGCAAAGAAATCATTCTGATGCATTTCATAGCTAAAGAGCTTTGTCAATTCTAAACTTCAAACTAAAAAACCTCCCAGTGTTTTGTAATCACACCTTATTTTGCATTTAAGCCATTAGAAGGCTAAAGCTGTTATACATGTAATGGTATTTGTCCTACTTTGAACATTACCAAACTGTTTTGTCTAATCCTTTAGGAAACACCATAATGAGGCTCATCTAGTGGCTTCAGCTAGTTAGGAAGGCAAACTAAAAGATTTAGCTCCTCAGTCTGTCTCTAAATCTTCTAAGTGAAAGATGATTTACAGTTAAGCTAAGAAAAATGTGACCACTCTTGAGTCTGGAAAGCCTCAGTCTGATTTTAGCAATCTTAAATCATGACAAGAGATTGTGTCTCACTAGCTATGGATTTGCTTACCTAGGGAATCTGCATCTGTTGCAAAATATTCATTAAATTAGAAAGGTTCATAGAGTTTTCTAGGGCTTCAACCATCGGAAGATTTTCAGTGTTTGCAATAGAAACCATTTTTAGAAGGGGCGGGGACAAACTATATGTAGAAACTCCTTAGTCTGAATCCTGGCATAACATCGTTGGCTAGATAAGAATTATTTCTCATCCCCTCCTTCAAAATGGTATAAATCAGCCAAAATATCAGTAATTTTCAGAAGTAAAAAAAATGGTGCATTCAAATATTTTAATGGGAATACAAACAAAAGAAGAGACAGATACTACTAAGATATGGCATGAAACATCATTGAGAACGGTCTGTCCCTTAAAGTATTTGGTGAAAAAAGAAAACTATTGAAACATTACAATATAAACCCTGGATGCTGCAAGCCATCTCCATGTAGTTAGAATGCATTTTCCTTAGAATATATGTTTAAACATGAGATTTAAAAATAAAGCAAAACAAAACACATTTTGAGACAAGAAAGGGACTGGGATAGTGTGAAGCACTGTTTGTGGTTTGATGCTTCTCTTTCCCTGACTTGGGGATCTTTGTTCTTCTATGGCCCAGCAGCCATCCCTACAAAGAGGCAAAAGTAATAACTAACCCTGACCCCAATACCATAAGCTTTCAGAGACCCTACAGTCACAGCATGTTTAGCAATTCCCTCCAGCCTCAGAGTTTCCCACTGTCTACAAGACCTCATCAGATCTTGAGCCCCTATGGACACCTCTGATGTTGGTAGCTTTGAATTATTACTCATTCTGATGCAAAATGGGAGGAGATGAGCCATCAGAACAGGCCACCTTCGGAGGAAAAAGACTGGGCTGTTATATTACAAAGGATCCTGCAAAAAGAAAGGGATGGTACCTTTGAAGTTCTGAAAATTAGTTTAAATGAACCGGCTACGCTGACAATTGCAAATGTCTAGGGTGTGCGTATAAAACATACTCTGCGGTTTCACCGAATCATGTGTTTCACTGGAGCTTGGTAAACCCCATTCATAAGGGTTTAATAAATGGATCTCCAAAAGAATGATCCTGCACTGTGCCAGCCTCCTTCCAAGATGTGTTGAGCACCCTCACCTCCTGCTAGGAGCCCCCTACTTTCAATAGCTCTTGCAGTACAGGGCCCTTTATTCATACAAGGATGCAAACTGGTGAACAGGTTACCAATTCCCGTTCGCTCATCTCTCCTCCCTCCCCATTGTTGGAATCTGTTATGTGCTTTGGATTTACAGAGCCACAAAAATTTCAGATTTCAGATGCTTCTCTCATCAGGCTGTAAACTAGTACAAGGTTTAGAGCCTATATGTCTTCTTGAGATCCAGAAGGGAGACTCTGTGAATGGATTTTTTCCTTTGCTCACAGATGCGGTGGGGAGGTTCCATAGACCCCTCAGCACTTTCCAACCCTCTCTGAAGAATACTCTGTGTGGCTGGGAATTCACAGCTGAAGAAAGGATTATTATTATTAGCCTGGAGGGGGTAGTCAGATGGGTTGATGGGACACATCTCATTCCTTCAAAAGCCCAGAGGAGAATCTGAATAAAAATCAATGTAGATTGTGGCTGCATTAAATTCTCAGTGGTTCCCCTCTTCATTTAAAAAAATTATTGGTATTATGGTAGCATCTAGAGGCCTCAACTGAGATCAGGCTGGGACCCCATTGTGCCAGGTGCTGTACAGAATAAGATAGCTTCTGTCTTGAAGATCTCTCAATCTAAATAGATAGGAAAGGGAGTTGGATGGGGAGGGAAGAGCTACAATCCACAAGCAGAGTGAAAAACATGATTGTCTACAAATGTTGTGTTAGCTCCACCTTTTGTTGTTGTTTGAACGTTCTGGATACAGTTTTGTTGGGAGGGGTCAGCTAAGTAGAAAGACAAAGTAAGAAGCATGGAAAATAGGTGTTGCGAGACTGAACTGAGCAGGGAGAACAAGTTGATTCTGGAAGGTTTTTCCTTTACACAGTGCCCCTTGTCATGGTCTTGGCCCTGGGAGGTGTCAACAGCACCCTTTACTTTTTCCGTTTTAAATGTTTTTTGGCTGAGTGAGCTGTTCCTTAACACTAAAAGAATTAAATATTCCTCCCTAGCAATGTTTCTGCATAGTACTGGAACATTTCTCATCCGTTTTTCCTCTAGGAGCTCCTGATCTCCCAAACTTATCACACCCCAAAAGGATCCCACCAGTTCATTTCCACTCAATTTCTGGAGGCCCTAGAAATTGCAGCCACTGTCCTTGTAGACAAAAGGATCTAGATGTAACTCCCCGTGGAAACTGTCAACACTACTTCTTACTCATCCTTCAAGAGATGAGTAGGCTCCCTACATAACGTTCCCAGCCCCGATGAGTCCAGAGCAAAAGAGAATAGGAATGGGTGTTAAATCAATGACAGTGTAATATTAATGCATTGTTTTTACTGTGCACTGGTCAACTGAAATGTATAGATTTAAATAGGACTCTGCCCAGTAAGACACATATGCAGTAATGCTGTGTGATATTGTGTACGGAGAAATTGTGTTGTAAGAATCAAATGGCTGCTGATGCATCTCAAATGACAACTATATTCATTATCCTGTGAGGATTTGGGCAACAAATTGAATTTGTATCATTGACACAACACCAAGTGCAGACAGAAGCATAGTAGTAACAATGCACAGAAAAATACTGCATGGTATCAATAACGTAGATAGCAATGCACCTTATCAGACCACCGCAGTATCCCGCTAACACAAGCGTTTCCATGAGGATTGGTTGCACAGATTGCCTGTTCTCTTTCTGCCTCTGTGTCTTCCTGCATCCCCATATAGGTCATGTTTCCTTTAAACAAATGAATTTAAATAAGAAAAGCTGTTGAAAAGTGAAATAGTTTTTTTGTTCTGATTTCCAGCTACAAAACAAGGGAGTTGTGTTTTCTGCATCTGGTATTTTCATTATATTGTATGTGTGTTTATTCTGTGGTATAGTGCCCTGAGCACCCCACAGGGGTGGGGTGCACTGTACAAATACACTTCTTACTACTTCCTACTTAGCTGTTGTAACCTGGTATTTATACTGTTAAGAATCTCTCTTATAGATCCTCTAGCAACACAAGCAGAATTGCATCTTTAAGACTTGAACCCGAGAGGTGCTGAGCCCTCACAACTGCCAGGAATTTTAGGTCCTGGTTCAGGTTTTCAAGGCACAAAGGCATGAATAAACAATGGAAGAGCAACTGTCACTCTACAATGTCCTAGTTCAATAGTTCAAACACTAACATTCCAAGTACACGTGTCACTCTTACTCATCTTACAATAATACGGTATCTGCCTCCAGACATGCAAGGTTAGTGGAAAGGGTTTTTTTTTTTTTTTTTTGGGTCACAAACATAAAAATGCAAAAATCAAACTCCCAAGAGAGAACATACAAACTGAGACTGAACGTAATTAAATTTTTTACGCTTCAAAAAGCCCCACGCCTAAATAGCCTCTCAAGGGGGACCTATTTAATAAAAAATATTTTTTCTTAAGTAGTAAATTCTGTGCATTTACTGGATATTTTATTACTAGTGTTATACCTAGACAATGACCTAGATATGTAAGCAACTTTGGTATAACTGATGTCATTCTGCAGAAGGCCTCCAATCCCCTCCTCCCTCCCCCCCCCCCAAACTGTAACAGAACTGATAGGTTAGAAAGAAAAGCATGAGCTCAAGGAGGAATGGCTAAGATTGGATCATCATACAGGGGACAACATATACAGCACGTTTAACTGTAGAACAAACAAATGTTTAGGAAAAATTGAATGTTTTATTCAATGGATGTGAATGAAGGAGTAAATAAAAAGTCTCTGAAGGTTACAATTTACAGATTAGTAGAATGGGTTAATATTCCTGTCTTTCCCCCATGCCCTTTCCACCCAGAAAATAGACTTCAACAGAAATCTGGGAAAGAAAACATTTCCATGAATTGTTCAAAGGGCTAAGCTTTGAGAAGTGCTGAGTGGTTTTCAGTTTGAACAGCAATATAAGCACACCTGCTGAAACATTATTCTACTTTTAATGTTTACTTGGAGCTTGGGGTTGATTTTATTTGTGTGTGCTATGGCACTATAGAAAATTATAACATAGAAAGGTTATTTCATTAGTACCTTTTGAATTATCTGCATTTGTCTGTTGATCTGGTCTTAGTTTTTCTCTATTGTTGTGCTGTGCATACAAGAGGTCTCTATTGTTAGCGAGTTAGTATTGATATAACCTGTGAAAAGTTCAGTATGACTAGCCATTAAATGAAAGCATCTCTGAAAACATTACAACTTTTGTGTTAAAGGGTGTAACCTAAATTAAGGAACTGGTGAATATTCTCTTATGTATTATGAGTTCAGCACACTAATACTGTAAGTAAATACTAGATGGAACCTTTATCACACATGAAAAGCCCTTTAATGTTAAAGGTACTATAAAGCTGAAATAATTTTCTGTTCAATAAAGTGATGACAATGACCAAACAATACAACACATGAGTAAGGCAGCTCAGAATGAAAGTTCAAGTGTTCTATGAAAGCTGTGAATTGTTTGGTCTTATTCTAGAGAACCTACTTCAATTTGCTTTGAACTTCCTTTTGCTGTGAACAATTATTGTTGGGAACATTAGGATATTATGGGAGAGTAAATAGAATTTATTTTCTCAACTGCAACTGCATGGAAACCTCATTTCTCCTCCCCTCCCCGTGCATCAGAAAGAACTGTATTTTTAAGGGCAGGTAAATCCAACCCAAAGACAGTCCTGAAAACACTTGATTCCTCTGGTAATTGATTTCATATGAAGTTTGTCGATCTGCTCACTTTAATTAATCATGCTGACACTAAGTTCCATTATGATTAACCCAAACAACATTTCAGCTATGAGAAAGCTGAGTTCTAATGTCACCTCCAAACATTTACTTTAGGAATTTATCTGGAACTTCAGCAAACATCAAAAATCCTCTACCTAGCTAGAGGAGCACAACTGCAGTTCTCTTACTTCAGAGTGCCCAAAACTCTGAGGACTTGAGGAGTTTGTGGTTCCACACTTACAGGCAGCACAATATAAGGCTTACAGTCAAATACACATTCTGCTCATTCATTTAAAATGTTTTAGATGATGCATAAACTGCTAGTCAAGCTCAGCAATAATGAATACCTCAACAATTTACATGGGAATTACCTGTACAGGCATTTTTAGTTTGCTGATACAGGGCAAAATTCTCAGGCACATACTCTAGATTAGCTTCATCTGGAGTTTGCCTGAGTAAGTAGTGAAGAAAAGCAGAGCAAGGAGTTCATGATTTGGCCCAAATACTATATATAAGCTATTATGCAAACCTTCCCCCACCCCACTCCCTTTTGTGAGTTTCTCTCTCTCTCAGATAATTACTGTTAAGAGTGAGAAATAAAGGGAACAGTAGGGGTGGGGGGGTAACACCAGGATCTTACCAGTTGGAAGACAGAAAATTGCAACTAGCAGTTGCCAGTTGCAAAATAGCTGGTCGCTTTAGAACTGAAGCTGCTAAAGGGCCAACCCCAGAAAAGCATGCTGTGAAAAACCTTCCTGAAAGAGGACTGCTCTGGACTGGGAATAGTTTGTGGAGACCAGGAAGCTGCTCCTGGAGAAGGGTTTGTTGTGATGTGGTGCCTACCACCACTGTATCACGGTAGGTTAGTTTCTAAAGGCAGTTTATGCAAATCCTGGGAAAGCAGGCTTTCCAGATGGCCTCTGACAAAACCAAGCCCCATATGCTGCACTTAAACTCTCATAAAATAAAAACTACAGCTCTGTTCCTGCAGTTGTCCCCTTCTTCTCAGAACACAGCCCTCCAGCCAGGTCATGTTTAGCCCCACTCCTTCCAGGGCAAACAAAAAGTCCAATAAACTAAACTCAAGCAAACAACTCTTTACCTCTACCTGGGCTCACTTTTCCACTCATTCGTCACACCTCTTCACGACGCAGAATTGTCCCCTTCTTGCACAGAGCAACCCTTCTCAGGGCTTTCTTCCTTGAGATGTGGCTCCAAATTCAACAGTCCTTTTTCTTCTTGTGTTAGAACTTTTCTATATCACCTTCTTGATGGCTTCAAGGGGAACACAGGCCCTCCCTGTCCTCTGGGTTCCAGTCCATGGGCCCTGTGGGGAGCAGTTAAGGTCTGCTCCATTAAACGCCTCGCTGTCTCCCTTGATTTCTTCCTACCTTGGCTCTGCTGCAGGCCCTTTCCCACAGCTCCTGGCCAAGCTTATTGTACATCTACCTCTCTCTAGGCTCCCTCCACTCTGTAGCAACCAGTCAGAGTGCAGAATTCTTCTGTTCTCCCTGCAGCCCCCTTCATTCTCACCACTCAGCTGGGCTTCATCTTCAGCTGGGCCTAAGCTCACTCTCCAGGTGCAATCAAGTGCCTTAATGAAACTCTCTAGCTACAGTTAACCCTTTTAGCTCCACGACAGCATGGAGACTGAGATCCCCTCATCTCTAAATGTGGCCCCTCAAGGTCAGGGTTAAATCAAGGTGGGAAAAACACTGTCTCTGTCGTAATGAACATGCTGGAGATCAGAGCCCAGCACTGTTGAATGAATGAATACATTTCACAAGGTTCACTTAGAATTTGAACACACTTGAAATAACAAGTTACCCTTTGCTAACCACAACAATGCTTTCAGTGCTATTGTAAGCAAATACTTCTGTCAAATAACATACAGCGGCCAACACATAAACGTGTTCAATCAGACTATTTTCATTCCCATCCCACCCCCCATACGCATGTGCACCCACACACATACACAGGCTCCTTTCTTCCGACATTCCTTTAAAAGTGAGTTCAGTGCTGGAGACAAGCATCCGGCTAGCAGCTCTGGAGACTGGGGAATTCTATTTTTCCACAAAACAGGTATGGCATAGGCCACTGCGAGCTCCCCTACGCCATCCTGACAATGAGAACTCCACCCTGACCTCTAGGGAGTGAAAGGTTAGCTCACTCACTTTCAGTGGCCCATTCACACCTGCTGAGACTGTGAGGAGGAGACCAACTGTAGTGGCTGTTGTTATGATATGAACACTTATTAAATTAGGCACTTGGCAAGGATCACTACCCGCATTTCACAAATGTCATCCAATAATCTTCAGGTGGTACCAGCTCAACACAGATACCAGCCTGAGATTCCAGAGCTGAAAGGCTCCTCGTTGCCTTATCAATAAGGATACAATTTAGTCACAGAGGTCACAGATTCCATGACTTTACTGGAACTCCATGACTTCTTTGGCTTCAGCTGTCAGCAACTGCAGCTGGAGCCAGAGCCGTCCACATCTCCCTCTGCCTGTGGCTGTGGCCCAAGCTGGGCCACCACCACCCCAGGGGCTTTGGCAGCAGCTGTGGCCAGAGCTGCACGTCCTTGCCCCACGACTGTGGCCAGTGCCCGAGTTGGGCCTCAGCTGTGCCCTGCTCCCTTCCCCTGTGGCGGTGGGTCTCAGGCTATCAATCCGCTCCTCCGCCCCCATGGAGCTCCAGCTGTCATTCCTTCCCCCTGCTCTCAGCTTCAGGGCCCCCCCAAGTTATTTCAGTAAAACTCAGAGACTGATCACAGACTCCTGTGAATTTTTGTTTATTGCCCACAACCTTTCCATGACTTTTATTAAAAATTACCATGACAAAATCTTAACCTTACTTATCAGTCTCCTGAAACCATCCAGAGATTTCCTTTACAGCAGAGCACAAGGAAAGAAAGATCAACAGGAGCCATACATATTTCAGTAATTCTTGGGAAACCATATTCGTGTTTGTGTGTATCTATGAATACACAGACCCATGTATACATCCTGTAGAAAGATACACTCACCCCTTATGCCTAGGGTTGGTGTAGTAGGTTTTTCCTCTCTAGCGCCTCCTGCTGATACTCAGAGCCCACAGTGATCTGCCTCTTCTCACAACTCATTTCCAGTCTGGTCATAGTTTAGTCCCACCCCTTCTGGGATAACAAAGTCGAATGAAAGTTCAAATAATTCCTAGATCTTTTATCAGCTCTCCAGCCACTGACTCTAGACTTTCTCTCAACATTTTAAATCATCCTTATCCACATATATCAGAGGGGCTTCACTCCACCTTCCTCGTGACTGATAGGAAAATCAAGGCCCAGTCTCTACACTGGGTTCCATTCCAAGGATCTGAGTCTGAACAGCCAAGGACTGGTCTGATAAACACTGTGACGCTGCCTCACAGGACTCCTTTCTACCTGCCTCTCCCCCCAACTTCTTTCTGGGCTCTTTGTAGTGCACATAATCTCAGAGCTTTTCCAGCGGTTCCTGTTCTTGTGTCAGGGGCAACCACAGAAGCTCGCTCCAATGCTGTATCTTGCAGGAATCCTCCTTTCCTGGGTTTCCTTGTCACCCTGCAGGAGCTTTCCTGTTTCCCACAGATCTTTCCACACTCCAAGAGAGTGACTACAGAGTGTATGCCTCCCTCCCCCGATGGGCTTCATCTTTAATTATGCCTGACCCACCCCCCAGAGCAGCCAGGTGGGTGTTAACCCTTTCAACATCTGTGCAGACATTCTATCACAATACTGTTATCATGAAATACAATATATAATTATTCTAATTTCTCATATCCTAAATATGGTATTGGTGGGACATTGTCATCTCCCTCCTTCCCCACAAATACACCAAATCTGACATATATTTGTTGCAACCTTCTTTGTAAGAAATTTCCATTCCGATAGATTCATAGTTTTCCATATGATTCCACAGAGCTTAGTTCAAGAGTCCAATTCTTCAAAATGCTACATACCTGTAACTCCCATGGCTACTGACCTTAAATGAGAGCTAGGGTTGTCCCCCTCATAGAGCTGGCCTTCCAAATTATAACTTTAAGAGATTAAAATGCTGCATTAAGTGGACAGTATGCACCATTTACTGGGTTTAGATCCAAAACCGCCCAATGTCATAAATTCTCTTCACATTGCCTTGTTTCATGGCATAGGTCAACACATCTGTTTGTCAGATGAACATAGGCCTCTGATTGTATGAGAGAGGCATCAGGTCAGTTTTAAATGTTAATATAACTACCATAACTCCATGATACATATTTGTCTTTTTATATGTTTTTACAAATTAATGCATTTTCAGATTTCATTATATGCATTTAGAATGATATAGGCAGAAGGCAAAGTATTGTGCTGCTTGGAAGTAGTTCACGTAAACATCAGTCGCTAATAACATTGTGTTCTGCTTCCCCATGACTACACTGAATATCAAATTAGATGCCAATGCACTATAAATAGAGCCCTGCAAATCTGTAGATATCCCCTTTAGATCCGTGGACGCGGATATCTATGGATATAAAGCGGATATCCACAGATTTGCAGGACTCTACCTATAAAACTTTATCCAAAAAGGTAAATGTTACTAAGATCAACTTTCCAAAGTCTACGGAACCATATTTATTCAAACTGATCTCTGATTAGCTAAGCATTTTAAATCATCCTAAGGGAACCCAGGTACTTCACAACCGTCTGTCAAAAAAAACTCATATCTATCACTGGGATGAAGCAATTGAGCAACAGCAGACAGCAATACTGTGGCATGATGTAGAACAGGAAACACCTTTTCTAGTTCAAAATACAAGGAGAATTTACATAGACAAAATATAATAATAGATGTTGTAATTTGGCTAGGATAGCAGAGATAAGAACCCATCTCTTATGAAAAGCGCCATAAGATCTTTAAAACATTTTCAAGATTTCAAATTGTTTTCCTGTGTATTTTTTGAGGGGGAAAAAAAAGCTTTTTTTTGCTTTATTTTTTTTGAAGAGACAGACAGATCAACTGGCCCAGCACAGCCTATAGTCCAGTGGTTATGGCCACTCATCTGGGATGTAGCAGACGCAGGTACAAGTTCCTGCTCTGCTTGATTCATTGGACTAAAGAGAGAGACTGACTCTGTAGTCTGGTGTTCAAGGACATTCACCTGGGATGTGAGACACCCAGAGACAAGTCTCTCTATCTCTGACCTCCCTCACAAGTACCCTAGCCATTGGGCTAGACAATCAGTCTCTCTCGATGAATGTTTAATTCTTTATACAAAGAGGAACAGCTCCAACAGGAAAGACTGAGAGAGCCACAATACAGAACACCCAATAGCCAGGTGGTTAGGACACTCAGATTGGATGTTGAAGACATTGGGTCAAGTTCCTCTGAATCAGACAGAAGAGAAACTTGTCCCTCTTGAACCTGGGTCTCCCACATCCCAGGTGACCACTGGGCTCAGGGCTATTTTGGGGTGGGGTGCTCTCTCTCTGGCAAGAAAATTCTATCATGGACCAAAGAAACTTCTCCATCAAAACCATTATGTTCTCTCCAAAATTTTGGTTTGAACCAATCAGCATTTCCTGACAAAAATGTTTCAAAGAAAAATTCCTGACCAGCTCTAGTTCAGCTCGACATAGCTCAAAAGCTTGCTTCTCCTTATCAGAAGTTGGTCCAATAAAAGATATGACCTCACCCACCTTGTTTCTCTAATATCCTGGGACCAATATGGCTACACCAACACTGCAAGCAATGTGAAGAGTACAGTTGCATCAGTGTTCTATAGAAAATTACGGGCAGTGATAACAACCATTTTCTCCATATTAGGGAGTCATATCGTAAACATCTGGAATTCAGACAGGTATTTATTCAACAAGGCACTGTGCAAGTAGCCACTATTTGTTTGGATTTCCCAAGGCAACCACACATACACACGCTTCTGAACCTAAAATTACTCTTATGCAATTTGTTCCTATTTAACTCTTGCTAATTTTAAAAGGTAGCAGATCACTTAAGAGGTTAGTTTAAAACCTGGTAACATTTTGTACCACTGTGCCATTTATAAATACTTTTATTACAAGATTTTACAGGGCTTTATAAATATGCCTGGGAACTTGTGTATACCTGGATTCAACAATAAATAAAGCCTTAATCCTACAAATACCAAATATATGCTTCTTAGCTTTAAGCACATGAAGTTCCTTTGACTTATAATTAAGCACATGCATATATGTTAAAGGATTGGGGACGAAAACCTTAGAATATGCTTTGCAACATCTTGCTATAGCATTATCTGTTAAGCATTTGTGAATGCATTTCATGCTATACCTTACAATATGGTTAGTTACTGAAAAGCATAGGTTTGTTTTTTCAGTTGATTCAGTGCTCATGAAAGGTGGACATCACTGAAGATTGGTATCATCTGTTTATCCCCAGAACACATACCGAATAGGCAGTGGATTCCACATACTTAACTGTGGTGCTTGTTTTGTGATGTCAACAGTAGAAAATTAACAGAGACTCATTTCTAATAGACCACTGAACAGCCATCCAATGGTAATAATTTCCAGCCAACCACCACCTACCAGAGATGGTCCCCAGGCATTTACAATTCAAGTCAACGAATAATGAAACATTCCCTCATCTAATGAGCATTAAAACTAGTACTACAGGATCATGATAATCTCTGACCCCCAAAATGTATGTAATTATGCAACTAGATGCAAATACCCATATGGGTGTGCAAATATAAATAGCAGTGCCAAATTGGCCACATGAACACGCAAACACCTAATCTGTTGGTGCACAAGTATTTATAAGTTAGTTGCATACATAGACACATTCAATTTTACACACCCAACTTTTGAAGTCTGGCCCAATGTAATTAACAATGATGAGTCAATGAATCACATTGGGACAGATTTTTACAAGTATGTAAGCACGCAAGCATCAGTGGGAGGTAGGAACTAGATGCCTATTTGCATCTTTAGGCACCTAAATACTTTCAGAAATCTGTCCCATGGTCAATAAAACTGCTCCTGTATTTAAAGCCACACATGTGCTTAAGTATTTTTCTAAATCAGAGCCACACTGTGTGCATTTGTGTCATTTTCCAAACCACTGATCTGAGCCTCCTGCCACTTCCACTGGTATAAATCAAGAGTAATTCACCAAAAAGTACTGGGGCAGAACACATAAAGGGGACAATCAGACCCTGATTTTTTTATGCATTGCAATTCCTATGGGACTGTAAAGAAATAAGAAAAATGAAAACTTATTTGCAAGAACAATTTCAGTAACATACAGAAGATTTTATGCATTACGGCTTTCAACAGACTATCAACAATTCATGTACTATTTAATTTAGAAATAGTTTGGGAGTAGGTAAAAATAAGACTAATGTTATGCTGCCATCTACAGTTAAATACTGACATAATCTTTAAGGAAAATTCAAAATCCAATGCCCATTCTTAAGGTTATAAAATGGTAGTGGGTTAAAAGGATGACTCTTTGGTGACAATCTACTGTGGTATCCTTGCCTCCATGATAGTGAAGTGAAAAACAATGAGAAATCATTTAAATTGGTCCTGCCACTTGAAAAATCCAGGATAGAATGAGAAGAGGAGAAAAAGTTGAAATCTTTCAGGAATTATAGTATCAAACCTTTTTATATGAAAATGATATTAGTGAGCTGTTAAATATTTTTTGAAAGAATCTTTCAAATTGGTCCCAAAATAAAATTTGAAAGGGGATCTGTAATATTTTACTGTTTCAAAAGATTCCCACAACCACTGTTATCAGTAGACTGACTCCTTGATTAGGTTTATAGCCAGTTCTGCTAAAGCTACACAGTAATTTTAATGAGTTTCAATTTGTTCGGCCATTGATCAAACCTAATTCATGATCTAGCGGCTACAGAAGGCAGTGCGGAATCAGGACAGCAGGTTCCATTACTGACTGCCATTGTGTGGCCTTGGGGAAGTTATGTAACCTTTCCGTGCCTCAATTTATCAACAGCATAGTTGATCTAACAATGCTTAATCAGTTCAGAGATGCTGGGAAGTGTGATATCAGTATTCACCGTTCAAATTCTGCAGTCTTGAAGCTAAACTCCCACAGAAATCCTTCGGATTTTCAAGTAAAGATTCCAGGAGAAGTAGACTATTATTATTGTTGTCCTAAATGTAATTTTTATTTCCATTCATCTTTAATTTTGGGAAGTGATGTCATAGTAACATCAGTATTGCACAGAAACCATATTTAGTAATTAATTTCAGAGTTATATCAGGGATAAATTTGGTCCTGTATGGTTTTTGTAAAAACTATGCATTGCATTATTGATTCATTACTCACATCTAACTTGATCTATAAGGGTTTTTGGAGGGGGTTAGTGGAAGGCAGATTGCATATTATCAGTCTCTTGACAGTGTATATATGGGAGACATTATATAATACCAACATTTATTGTTGTTCTATATTAGCAATGGCACACAACATACTGTAAGTAATTTTTTGTGACCCAAGTTTTACAGTCTTTTCTTCTGATTAAGCTATTACAAATTGAGTAAATATAGAAATAGAACATGAGTAAATACATTGTGTTTAATAACTACTAATGCTAAAAAAAAAGTGTTAGCAACTTGCAACAATGTTTATAAGCCTTGCATTCTCTATATTTTAAGTTATAAATCATTTGAAATGTTTCTATTAACATCATGAATGTACTTGTTAATGGTTTACTTATCACCACAAACTATGCAAATGATTTCTTGAGACTACAGATTATTTTTCTTCATCTTTGTAAAGATACAGCATCATACCACCGACTGTTACTTTTCTGTAGGCATGTTGTTTTTAACTACCTATTAGTATCCTGAAGTCAACAGAGGTATGTATTTAAAATAATCTGTAAGATTTAAAACAAATATTAATAAGGATTACTGAACTCTTTATAACCCCTCACTCATCTTTCATCAGTGCGTAAAAGGTTCTTAATTTGTCTGTGCTCTTTAAAATAAACAAAAAGATTGCCAAGGAAGGCTCTAAAGGCTGTAGGATTGCAAATTAAACTGAAATCCCCTTCATAACACACCAACAACTTTGAACATCTTAAACTCTGTTAACCAAACAGGATCATGCATATAGGATGATACTGGGTGAACAGAGTCTATTATGTAAGCATTTCATAGTTTTTATTTTAACCCTTATTATTTAAAAAAAATTTTCTATTGGGGTAGTTACGTGTATTGTAGAACGGAACTGAGTGAATAATGCAGAAAAACATTTCTAAAAATAGCTTGAATGTCTACTGAATTCTCTTCAATAATATTTTGTAATCCTCTATTTTTTTCAGCAAAAATTCATGTAAATCTGTTTTTGCAAGTTTGAATGCATGCAGAAAGCAAAATGCGCACAGATATTCAAGTGAATGTGATTTTGAAATCTTTGATTTCCCACTTCTGGCTTATAAAAGTTCAGTCAGCCAATCAGGGGGCAGAAAGAAGACCATCTAATTTAGCCAACCCATTACATACTACAAACAGCCAGCAAGGTACGAAGGATATAATAGAAGCAAACACAATTAGTTCACAAACCATTTATAGGCTAAAATATGTTTGTCTGAAGTGCTCCCTAAATAATTTTGCCACTAATTCTCAAATAGATAAGAGGGCAAAATTTGTACCCATAGGTTGGCTAGCTCTACTCAAGATTTTTACTTCAATTTACTCCAGAATATACTGAATATTTACTGTAGACTAGCTATATAGATAGAGGTCACTAAAAGTTTGCATAATATGCTTTAAGATACAGTTGATTGATTCTTTCATACAACTAAGGATGTGAAATGGAGACACATAAGAACTTGTAGAGAAAATTACCACATTTTTTACTTTCTTCTTTTTTCCACTTTTTTCCTACCTCAGTTTTGCTGTGATATGGTGGAAGTAAGGACATTTAAAACAAAACAAAACAAAACATGCCAAAAACAATTACCATGCAACTGAAATGTATCTCTTGGACCCAGAACACACCACGGAGCAGAAGGCTGCATTCTCAGTGACTACAATGACCATTTCCTACCTTCTAACTTAACTGTCAAATATCTTGTATTACAGCACCATGTTCAACCGATACGTAACACAATTATTCAGTCTAACACAAAATAGATTATTAATACCTCATTTCCACACCTGCTAAATAAAGCAACACAGTTTACTTAAAATATATTAAGTGCTTTACATGTAGAATACCTTTCTCTTTGTCAAGTCAATCCAATTCTTTCTCCTCTTTGGAACTGAGACTAACCAAACTGGAATTAATAGGTCATAGCCACAATTATCCACTAAAATGTTGCTTGGAGAAAGATATAAAAAAGACAAAGAAGATAAATATTGATGGCTATGTTAACATGGAGGTATGCATGTGAGTCTTAAAATAAAGTGCATGTCCTATTAAAAAATAGATTATGATAGTAGCACATTATGTTTGCAAATTAGTATATAGAATGTGCCCAGATATCAAATAATGTGACAGGTGGCATTAATGAATAAAGATAAATACCCCATTTGATCTTCAGAAAATGATCAGGGACTGCTTAATACTTACTAGTCTGAACACCATCTCACATGCTGGAGTAGTGACCCTAACCACCAGTTGTGAGTGCCAACTCCCTTCCCCCATAATATTCTCTCCTTCCAACGCTGGAGCCGTAAGCTATCCTGAGGTTTCTTAACTCTTCTGTCAATGTTACTCATCTGCCATCTTGTGAAATGAAGTGAATCCCCTCGTGATCATGGTAGTTTAATCCCATCAAAAAGGAGAGCGTACTGTCATACTGACAGCCAGTGATTGACATGGCCTGGATTTCTGCTGTCAAAGATTTGCACATCAGTCAATAGGAATCCATATGGCATCTGTTTACAATGATCATAAGTCACTTGCCATCCATGTCATTGTAAATCTTTTACAGAAACAAACTGGGATCTATATCCTGTATCCCTAAATGTATGAACAACAGGGTTTTCATTTAGAATACTTAGGAGTCAAGAGAGATGGAGTGAGATAGCATGCTGTGCTAGTGACAAAAAGCACACAGGATGACTCTTGGTAATGAAAGACAACGAAGAGACTCTTCTGCTGGCACTTGGCTGGACAGCCATTTGTATTGGTTTTGCAGCTTTTCATTTTCTGAAATACCGTGTCTCTTCTGAATGCGTGTGAATCTCATCACCTCTGGTAATGTCATCAAGCACTGCTGAACTATTATTGAGCCACATCTAGACGACTTTTCCAGTTTCTTTTGGCACGTCATGTGTTTCCTTCCACTTTCTGCCTAAAGGATTGCAAAATCATTTACTAAATTTTGAATCCTACTGGAGAACAATCAGGCTGACAGAAGGATCTGAATATTAGATTCCAGAGAGAAAAATAACTTATCAGGTAGATAGATATCCTTATTGCTTCAAAGACTTGGCGTGGCATTAAATGGGAAACCATTTTGGATCAATGCCACTAAAACGCACATGAAGTCATGCTGTTTTTTATTTCAGATCCTTGATGGTATAAAAATCTATGTCTGGTAGCAATCACAGTTGGGCATGATACCTTCCTATAATGCAATTCTAGGTATCCAAAGAGTGATAAAAGTCTTGACTCTTGATATTCATGCATAAGCCGCCTGCAAAGTCACCCATGGGTACTGCAAAAGCAATAAAGCTTTTCCCCACATAAGCAAATATTATGTGGTTAATCCTGCCCACATGCTGACAGGTCATATCTGAACATTCTTAACACTGACATTCCAATAACAACTTTATCAAAAAGATTGCAGAATGTCTGTACATTTCTTTTATTTTTGGGGTAGTGTTCTCATTTCTTCACACACCACCTCTTCTAAGGAGCAGTCAGCTATGCCTACTAATGCCATTTCTTGCAATCAAGATGTGTATAAATTGCATGTGAAATTTAATTTCAATGTTGTATTAGGAACATAGCACTGGAAGGAACTTCCTGAGTCATCAAATCCAGGCCCCTGCTATAGTGAGCAACTCCCTCATATAATCCCATTCATAATTTAACAAGCTCCATCTTGAAACTAGTTAGGTTGGTTTCCGCCCTACTCCTACTGGGAGGCTGTTCCAGAACCTTCTTCCTCTGATGGCTAGAAACCTTCTAATTTCCAGCCTAAATTTATTCATGGCCAGTTTATAGCCTGAAAGTATAAATTGCATTTATGTTATATGCAGCACTGTAGGGTCAGTTCATTAGAAGATGAATGACTCTTTCTTCCCATCAAGTGTTTAACTATAAGATCATAGTGAGTAATCCAACGTAATTTGCAATAATACAATAAATAATAAATATTTCTAACTTTTATCAGAGATTTCAAAAGTAGGTCAAGATTATCATTCCCATTTTACAGATTGGGAAATGGAGGCAAAAATATCAAGTGACTTGCTCAAGGCTGCATCAAATATCATTGTCAGAGTAAGGAAGAGAACCCAAGTCTCCTGAGTGTCAGTTCTCAGCTCTAGTCTCCAGTCCATGTTGCCTCCCTGGACAGTCATTTAATAAAATAATTAGCTCATCACTTCTAAGTTCAAAAACAACGTGCCTAGGCATGTTTAGCTTTTAAATATATAATGCTTTCCTCCTTCTACTATGTTAAGTACAATTTAGTGGTGACTCACTTTATGTGAAAGAGATGGATGTATTTTTAGTTTGGCTAAGAATTAACTGACTCTTTAGTAGCAGCAAGTTCTTCTATATACACAAAATGCTTTTTCATTTAATTCGCCATTCATTATGACCCTAGTCAAAGAGACTGATGAAAGTAAACACCTGTGCTAATCTGTAGTTTGGGAGGCATTTGATCACAAGCTTTGCTCTGCATTTGAACTAGGACTGTCTTTTACAAGATAACTGGCCACTCCCAGGGTGGTATGTGGATATCCAATTCCTGTTGTCAACATAGACACACTTAAACCTCCTATTGTGTGTCCTACCAATAATCATATTTGTTTTTTTATTATGTACTATCTCCTGGTCTGTGAGCTCATACCAACTCTAATCCTCTCTAAATGAATGACACCAGTTCTAATACCTGAGGATTTTATTACCAACAATTACCATTTTCTCCCTATTTTTACTGCACTTAACTATACAAGCATACAAAGATTTTTTTTAAAAATTATAAATTAATAACATTTCAGAGCCACTCATATTGTATGCAGCTGGATTAAATGTATTTAGCCTTGATCCATTCCAACAAGATGTGAAATACTAAAGCTATGAAATGCAATGGTCATCCCAAGTGAGATATACAGCAAAAAAAAAAAAAAATCACGAAATTTCTTTAATGCACATATTGAATCATGTGTGCAGAAAAAACCTGAGAGCTAGAAGTTTGGAGGAAGTACTTTGTTCTTAATCTCATACAATAATTAATTTATTTGCACGTTTATTAGCTTCATGCACTGTGATTACTAATGCAATACCAAAGCAAAGAATTTTTCTCAAACACCGTGATAGAAAGATTTCCAGAAATTTTTCCAAAGCACTTAAGTCCCACTGACTTTCAATGAGATTTAGGTCCGTAGGTTCCCAAGTCATTTCTGAAAGTCGGACTTGGGCACATTTGAAAATTGTACCCATTATCCAAAACAACTTTATTCTGGCTGCATCATTAACATGCTGATAACTCATTACAGGCCAGATGGTGATATCCTCACACAGTGTTTACTGAGCCAAACTCCAAGGAATTCCTGAGGAAAAGATATTGTCTCCTTCTCTATCATAGTTACTCCTGCAGGAGTAGGATTCACAGGAGGAAATCTACACAAGGATCACCCCTTTGCAGCATTCCTCCTCCACAATTTTGCTTGGAGGTTGATGTTTTCCCTTCTTGGAATAGTTCAGTTAACCTGCCCTGAACCTGACAGAGCCATACAGATCCCAAAGTATCTGCAAGAGGCATGTGCATTGGTTCTAGCTCCTGGTGGTCCCTCTAACTTCTTTGCAGTGCAGTATCAATGAAGTCTTGCTACAGAGACTCCTCCCCTCCCCTTTGGCATGGCTGCCCTCAGCAGCTTCAAGTGGGAAGTAGCTTTGCAGAAACCATAATACAGCCCTAAACTGCTTGAGATGTTTTTGCGTTTTTTTTATTTGTTCAAAATCTTCAAAGGGCAGGTGGGGAAATGATGCAGAGTCTCTGCCCACTTGCCTAGCGCAGCCAACAGAACCAACAAAATACCTTCCAGAAAGTTCAGCAGAGGGTGCAGGGAGTTGGTGCTGCACGGGCACAAGAAATCTGTTAGCAGAGGATCTTTATTTGGAGTGGATGCTTGACATATACATTTGAAATGTTTGAAGTTTGTAATTTCAGAGGCCCATTTAAGCATCCAAACGGATGTACACAGTAACTTGTGAGAGCACAAAACAGAAGCCAGCTGGAAAGATGCCTCTGACCTACAAAACCAATCATTTCTGAATTCCTTTGCACTATGTACTATTGGAGGCTCCCTCTTTATGATGATCACAAAGATGTTCAGACTGCAAGGACCTGAACAGTTCCTTTACGCACTAACAAACAAAACACACTGAAAAAGGCAAATTGATGGCACCAAATTAGGAATTTGCAGTCAAAGCCATAACTGACCACACTTAACCCAATGGTCTTACCTAATAACCTTAAATAACCTAATAACCTTAAACACACAAACAAAAGGATTCTAAGTTTTTAATCAGGGATTTAGTCAAACTTTATGAGTATCATATTTACATGGGTCAAATCGAACAAGTGACAGTTTTACTGTCGGCTTACTTTGCATATTCAATTATTAATCCATATGAAGTCTGTTGAGGTAGCCCCTAAGGTACTATCACTTTTCAAATGTTGTGAAGAGAGTGTTTAAAATTGAAGTTAAGTATATTTGCCAAGGTATGGATTTTGTCCTATGACAAATATGATGAATATAGGCTGACCAGATAGCAAGTGTGAGAAATCAGGGTGGGGGTAATAGGCACCTATATAAGACAAAGCCCAGAATATCGAGTCTGTCCCTATAAAATCAGGACATCTGGTCACTCTAGATGAATACTGCTTGAAAAAAAAATTCTCTAGTACCAGATATCAGCTTTAAACATGACAGTTAGTGTAGGATATTATAATTAGATACGTATATATCATATATAAGTACTGAGTGTGTGTGAAAGTGTGTGTATACATGTGTGCTTATATACATATAGGCACACATTATACATAATATTTGTTTATGTTATTTTATAGAATCATAGAATATTAGAGTTGGAAGGGACCTCAGGAGGCATCTAGTCCAACCCCCTGCTCAAAGCAGGACTATCCTCAGCTAAATCATCCTGGCAAGGGTTTTGTCAAGCCGCAGCTTAAAAACCTCTAAAGATGGAGATGCCACCACCTCCCTAGTTAACCCATTCCAGTGCCTCACCACCCTCCTATTGAAAACCTTTTTCCTAATGTCCAACCTAGACCTCCCCCGCTGCAACTTGAGACCGTTGCTCCTTGTTCTGTCATCGACCACCACTGAAAACAGCCTAGCTCCATCCTCCCTGGAACCCCCTTTCAGGTAGTTAAAGGCTGTTATCAAATCTCCCCTCAGTCTTTTCTTCTGCAGACTAAACAGGCCTAGTTCTTTCAGCCTCTCCTTATAAGTTTTGTGCTCCAGCCCCCTAATCATTTTTGTTGCCCTCCGCTGGACTGTCCAATTTGTCCACATCCTTTTTGTAGTGGGAGGCCCAAAACGGGACACAATACTCCAAATGCGGCCTCATCAATGCCGATAATGTCAATGCCAATAATATATCGTATTATTATTTGTAATACAGCAGCACATAGAGGTCCCAGCTGAGACCAGAACCCTATTGTGGTAGGCACTGTACACTGTAGCAAGAAACAGTTCCTGCCTTTAAGAGTTTACAATCTAAACAGACAAGACAGACATGGAAAGACATATTATCCCCATTAGTGCATATTTATGCATATAAACACGCATTACCGATATTAGATATACATTTATAATATAAACAATGAAGGCATTTATAGGTCTGGGTAGCATTGCAAGTATGTGTATTTGCAATGATATATACACACATACAAATTATACGTACATATTGTGACAATACTTGCTATTTTCTTCTAACTAAATATTACAAATAATCAGATGTGTGACTACATGGGAATTTTAAGTAAAAAAAAGTAGGTGAATATAGACCTAAAATAAGCCACATAAAACCGAACTTTTTAAAGCCATAAACTTCTCAGTCTACTAGAAATAAAGCATGTTTGTATTTAAGAAGGTTTTCCAAGTGCAAGTGTGATTTACATTGTTCAGACACTTACAGCTATTATTCATTTCCGTGAAGCAATACCCAAGAGTATGGTGTTGCATGATTCATCTTAGACTTGTGCCAGTTCTATACATTGTTTACACCTGTGTAGATGGCAGAGATTTTTGAAAAGCCATATTTTCCTTTTGGGCAACCTAAATAAACACTATGATGCACCTTTTACAAATATATAGCGGCCATTTATGTTGAATATTTGCTATATTACAAGGGTTGGTTTTATAAAAATTCTATATATGAGTCAAGAACCATCAAGGTCATTTCCTTTAGATGAGTTATGTTTTGACTGGATTTTTCAATTTTTACTATGGCAACATATGGCCAATCAGAATAAGAGAGTCCCATCTGTTTGCAATTGATTTCAGCTATTATGTTTTAGTTCACTGGTAATATTTTGCATAGTAAGCTAAGTATGCTTTAAGTGAGCTTGATTTTATTTTTTTTAAACGTAATACTGTTCGGTAAGAAGTAAAAAAATCACTTAATTCTAATTCAACACTGATAGTTAATGGAACAGTTTTACAATTTTGAATTTTTATACTATCCTCAAAATCCATACAAAGGTCAATTCTGAAATATTTTTACAGAACTTTACTAAAAATAAAGATATAAAAGTGGAGGAAGTTGCAATCCCACCCAGAACTATAAATGTCTTTATTCTTTATATTAAGGTCTTATATAGTGTTCATTGTATTGAGAGATCACCAATAATTGTCTCAAGCTGTGATTTCAAGCATTTGCAGGCAATGGTTTATAACAAAACAAAACTGCTTTTGGCATGAAAGCTACATATTGGGGGCTTGTCCAACTTGCTTTGGGTGAAATTCATCTCTCATCACTTCCCAAGATGACTTCCCACTAAACCAACACCTGGGTTGAGAGAATGACTGGATGAACCAGGACTGCAAGCCTGGGCTACATTCATATTTATTGGATTAGTTTTAATCTATGCCATGGTTTCTTTTTGAAAAGTATTCCATTTCAATATTTTTAAAAATCTTTTAACACAACATATTGCCACATTTTAACACAATTAAAATGCTTTAGTTAATGCTACCATAAGATGATCGACCATTATAATGAATTGGAAAAAAACAGGAGGTGGCATTTATTATATCTGAATTTATAGTAATATATTATGTATATGTTACTGACTGAAGTTACTAGCAAAGAGGAATTCCAGATGCCCTGAAAATGTGACTTACCAGATGATTATATTTACTCAACATCAGCTAAAACAAATTGTATATTTACAGGACAGGGAAGTTAAGATTAGTGTCTGATAAGGAAATAAATAAACCATATACCAAACACAAATAGTAATCAGAGCACTTAAATTATTAAACCTACTGTGCAGCAAATCATCTCACCATTGTATATGATGAAACTCTCTAAAATAAACACCTGATAAATCATCCATACAGAGATACAGTTGAATATAAACATATACAATATACACAAGCAAATGAAAATTTCAGAACAGATTTATTAGCTTGTGGATGTTTCTAATTATTTGAAAACTGTAGTCTTACTCCCAATAGCAAAAACAAACAGTAAAAGGGCCCTACATCTCAGAAAAATGAGGTTGCTTACTGAAAAAATGAAGAATCAGAGAGAGAGAGAGAGAGAGAGAGAATTAAACTAGCCTTGATATGTAAAGCAAACATATGGTGGGTAATGGCAGTGTTCCACTATGGTATCACTTGCATCAACACTGTAATTGTGTCACTACCAACAAGGTTTACTATAAGTACTAACACAAGAGACACAATGCAGAAGGCATACAAGAGGGGAAGCAGGGAAAAGATTTACTACATTCAATTATTTTTGTTAAGAAGTTTCCTCTAAGGCACAAGCACATAATATATTGTACTTTCCATCACCTAGTGCAAATGTAAAACACATCTGAAAAATACATCTCTTCTTCATACCATATTAAAACAACAAGTAAGATGTCATGGCATTGGTTTGATAGATTAACTGTCATTTAGTGATATTGTACTACATTAGTTATCAGCAAATTAATATCATCATGCACATTTTACCCCCTTTACATCTAAAAAATATTACAGAGGAAACAAAGATCTACATGAATTCTAGGATGGCTGTTTGAAACTAATCTAAGACAAGATGAGTAACAAACATAAAAGTTTGAAAATGTAACACATTTAGAATTTAAAATAAAACTTTGCTATCTCAGCCACCTCTTGAGATTAAAACAATTTTTATTATAATCTCCAAGTCTTAACCTTAAAAGCCCAAGATTTTTTTCACTGTGATATCGATTTGACTTGACACACACACAAAACACACACTTGTACTTTATGAAATAGCTCAAAGACCATTTCATCATAGTAAACCAAATTCACTCTAATTGTCCCTACTATAATTTGAGGCCAGGATCTTTCACCAACAGAGTTAAATAAATTTAACTAGCACAATAGATCCACAGTTATTTATGGTAAACAGAGCAGAAGATTAGCATGTTTGGATATAAATTTTATTTCAATACACTTATTTTCTATATGCCCTGATCACCAACAGTGGACACATCTCATTTCCTGATTTTTTTTTAACTTGCATCTCCACATTTTTCTTCAAAGCATACAAATGAATATTAAGCAACTTGACATAAAATTCAGACAAAGAGATTAAAGTTTGAAATAGTATTGTTTCATATATGTGGTTAACTCTCTTATTTCATGTTTAGTGTTTCATATATACCACTGAGCGCATATTTCTATAAAAATTAAAGCCTATCACATTGATACATTGCTAAGTGCCACTCCTGGCTCCATCCTCAAAGTAAAACTCCAGACACATTAAATAGGTTAAAGGCCTCTGCCTGCAAATTGAATTTAAATATCAACTCAAACTGCAAACCAAAATAACGTTCAATGGGTGTACAGCAACCAGCCAAGTCTTGTGACCCACCAATCTAGAGGTGAATCTTGAAGATCCCAGGCATCACCACAGTATTGCCAATGCTATTAAAAATCATGAATCAGTCCCCCAAAATTGAGAGAATGTTTTTTATCTCATGATTTTTATGGCAAACAAACAAACACACTTTGCATACTTTTTATTTGCCCTTTGGTTTGAGACGTTAGGGTGCATTTGGGTCTTGTTTTCCCCCATTTCTTTTTTTTTTTTTTTAAATGAAAACAGATTCTCACCTATCCACACACTTCCAAGAACTGAAGCTTTAAGGGAAAACATAATATACCACAGGAGTAGCCACTTTGCCTCCATATCCCTTACCATGCAGAAAGGCTGCAGTTTTGTCAAAGCCACAGATCTCATCTGGCTCTTTTGAAAGGAATCAGGCCCTCTTAAAGAGCACGCCACACTTCACCTGAGAACAGTATTGAGGTGCTGTCTGCCACTACCACCAATTGTGGCCCATTTTAATTCTGCACTCTGAGTCCAGCTATAAGGCCACCGTTTCATCCCAACCAACCTGCAATTTTCTCTCACCCATCTTTATTTCATCTCACCAATCTTTGTTTGCTACCTGCTAACCTCCAGACCAAACCACTTCTTTTTGAAAGATCAAATTCCTAAGCAACTACATTAACTACAAAAGGGATGATCACTATTGCAACAAAGATGGCACTAGGGGCCAATACGCTGATGGAAAATTCCTCCCTGACCCCAAATATAGTAATCGTTGTGGAGACCTCAGGACCTGAACCAAAAGGTCTGCCTCTAGGCTTTCTTGGAGCTGATCTACACTACACAGCTCGGTCAAATAAAGCAGCGTATGACAGTGTCTACACTACAACCTTCCTCCCGCTGATGTAAGTGTGCTATTACACCGACACAACTCCACCCCCACAAAAGGCAAAAGCCTTATGCTGCTGTAGCTAAGGTGATGTAGTGTCTCTGTACAAACTACATCCCTTACATCTGAGTGAGCAGGAGCCATGAAATTGATAAAAAAGATGAGCAGCTAGAGCCTTGCTGCCCCTGCTTCCCTGGAGAGCTGGGCAACTTCGGACCCTGCTCCAGGTTGGGAGCTGGGGTGAGAAAACCGAGCGGCTCCCCTCTCTGCCTGCTCCCCCCTCCCTGCCGGGAACAGGGCAGCCTTGTCAATTTCACGGCTTGGTGGGCCCTGTTACACCACATAACAACTCCACCTCCCTGGCTCCTGGCAGGGAGCAGGTGGGGAGCACCTGAGATCCTGCTCCCTGGGTGTGAGAAGCCCTGAGCAGTTTCCCTTGGCTCCTGTGTGGAATGGGGAGGGGAAAAGCCCCAGTGGTTTCCTCTGCTCCCCAAGTGGAATGGAGAATGGGGGGGGAGGGGAAGGAGGCAGTCTGTCAGAAGACTGAGAGCCTGTGGGCAGCCAGGCCTGGCAGGGAGCTGCGCGCCCGGTCTCTCACGCTGCCCCTCCTTCATTGGTGGATGCACTCCTGGTAAGACGTACATGATGAACCCAAGGAGGGTAGTGTGGACATGAATTATATTATAGGTCGACTTACATTTCTAATGTAGACATGCCCCTGATAACCATACCCTATCTGACACTGCTAAGGGATTGAGCTGAAAAACGTGTTCAAGAGGCAAGGGAGAATCTCCTGATTAACCACCGTACAGCTCACATCATCTCCTGTCCCAGCCAGTTAAATCCCTTATATACTCTTCCCCAATCAGGGGCCCTCCAAGCAACCACTAGGTATGCCACCTCAGGTTGGCCAGTCATGTAGCAGATCCCTTGAAACAAAGCTATGGACCCTTTTTCCCCCTCACTGTGAGGACATATGGAACTCATAAGCCATGAGCAGCTGGAGATGCTCTGATTCCTTTTCACATTCTACATAAGGGAGTAGGGAGAGGTAGAACTTCCCAAAGCATTGTCTCTTCAGCCAAGTGACTCAGTAGCTCAGAAGTCCATGTGGTGAGAGGAATCTGGAGGAGAGAGAGTGGTATAGTCCCCCTCTCAAAGGAGTATAGTCATTTTTCAATATCATATGCTCATACTTGGAATTATTGGCTTAAGAAAATTTTACTTGTACATCATTAGCCACTGGCATATTGTGTTAATGATAATGATACATCAGGTTAACATGTTGATATAAGATTCACCATTTAACTTTTAGATTTAATATAGTAACTTTTTTTTTTATTGTTCTGAAGCCAGAAAAATTGAACTTATAAAGGACTAGATTTAAACCCCTTCACATTGTCCCACTTTAGAAAATGAACTCTTCTAAAAGTTTCAGACTGCATGAGCACACTAGTATTAACTGAAATGCCGTTTCTTGTTAAACCTAACCATTTTAAGGGTAAATAATGGTTTCCATGCTATGCATTTCCATTAAATTGGTCACAAAATGTTATTTGTAATAGACATATAAAAACTCCAGAAAAATATACAAATCACAAAGTAGACAAAATATGAATATTCTTAGCAATATCTTAAATATAAATATATCTGCAGTACTTAAGATTAAAATATTCATATTTAATTAATTTAATTTGACAGCTTTGAAAAGGTCAGAGATAAGCCAAAATGATGCTTGTGTGAAAGACTATTATATAATTTACAAAGTTGATACAAAATACAATGCCACATCAAATTCATGACAAAATGAAAATATGAAACGTGAATTTTATTTTGCTTTCTGAGTTTCTTTTTTAAGTATATGAGTCTAACTATAAACTGTCAACTCTATTTTTAATATAAATTACTTTTTTAACCAATAAAAGATGCACATCTATTACAAAGATTGTATTGCTGATTAAGACACCACTTTAACACATGGGTTATATTTTTCACTAATTTCTATTAGCCCTGAAAATTATGATGAATTTTCCATACAGGAAGCCATTTCATCTGGCCAGTCTCTCTCAGTTTTCTGGGAGTTTTAATTTTCTATCAGTTTTGACAAAATTTTGCAAAATTCCAAGTAATTTTAGATATATTTTATCTACCTATTATGTGGTAGAGTTCCCCAGAACTCAGTTTGACTCCAGTCTTGTCACTCAGGTTCTTTTATTTGGCATACAGCAAAGTTGATCAGACTCATGCATAAGGGTAAGAATAGAGCAGCAGTTTTCAAACTGGGGTACGCATACCTCTATGGGTGCATGAGCTCTCATCAGTCAGTATCTGAGAAAAATCCTGTAATAGCGGACAACACATTTTATGTAATAAGATTTGGCAATCTAATCACATATATATATATTATAACCCTATCTCAGATAGTGGTACACAGTAAATTAAATTATTTGGAAAGGGGTATGCTGCCTAAAAACTTAGAAACTTCTGGTACAGGGCATACCACACATCCAAAGCTACACAGCAAACCTCTTCCTTTATATACACTAACACATTACATTACACATTTTGGGATTAGTTTGTTTACTTTGTAAGAACCAAACCCTGTACAGCATGCTGTGTCCACGCTTTGTTCATGTATGATTTACTCTTTCCCTCACTTTTACATTCCTGATTTAGCTTATCCATTGTAAAGGGTTCCCTGGGTGTTCTCCCTTATCTTAGCTAGGACAGACATTCTGTTTCTAGCCTGCTGATCCATTTACCTCCCTAATTCTGTCTCCCAAGAAACGAGGCCGAATCCACATCCAATTGCTCATGCCAAGCCAGGCCCACATTGTTTTTAGTTTGAAATCCATCACTTTTACTGCTCTCACGTTAACACTGCATCAGATGTTAGACTTTGTCACAATTATACTATCCATGGCTTTATTAGGTTCCAACCAAACATAGTGTGATTTACTTTATCAGGGACCATCCTGCCTCTTGAACAGGGGAGCTGTTTGAAACTCTGCCCTCACATCTGATTTTTAAGTATTTCTTTTGGTGGTTTTTGTTTTTATTTTTGTTTAACAAAAACAAAATTAACACTGTAGCTAAATTAATTTGTCCTGTAAACCAAAACACAGAAATGACTAAACACTCAAGCTCCATTTATATCAGTTATGGGATAAGAGCAGGAAGATGAAGGATTGAGTCTGTGCATTCAGGACTAAAAAAAAACAGTGTCACCTATGCATGCCCATAAATACCAGCCTGCAGTTGCCTCAGTCCAATGAAACCTGCCAACCTTGGTCTGTGCCAAGCTGCTGCTTTCCTAGCATCTCCTACTAGCATCTTTTTACTGTCATGAGATATGGATTAATTGTACCCAGAATACTTTTACTGTTGTTTTCAGAGGAAGATTTATTTGTTGAAAAATACTGGAAAAGATTCTGATTTAAAAAAAAAAATCTGCTGTACAGGAAAATGAAAATTTGCTTTGATTATGGTTTTTATGTTAATATTTTAAAATGCTAAACAGAAGTTGTGATTAGCATTAAATGACAGTTTTCCTTCCATTTGAACAGAATTCCATGACTGTCTCTTGTTTATTAAGATTAAGGAAGAGAAATTCTCTTCAGGAATCCTAACAGAGCTAGCCTCCAGAAACCAGTGAAATGTGTAGCCCAGTGAAAAGTAAAACATACTGATAACAGCACAGCAGTAATTAAAAAAGCTAACAAATTCTGCCAGAATGAAAAATCAATGAGCTTGGAGAACTTCTGACAATGAAAGGTCTCTCTCCCTGTGGGATCAAGGGGAAAAGCCTCATTAACAGAACAGCCATCTGCTTTTTCTTCATTTTTATGTATTGTTTAACCATTTGGATAACTTTCTTCCTCTGCTATATAAGGGCACAAGGGACTGAACAAATAAGCCCAACGTCTGCAGATGAAAATACATGGGTGAAAGAGAAGAAAAGTTTACTCAACCTGTGCAGTAACTGCAGTTCTTTGAGATGCATCTCTCTGTGGTTGCTCCACTTCAGGTGTTGGTGCATCGTCACATCCTCAATTGGAGATTTTTATCAGCAGTGCTCATCCGGGTCACACGTGCCATCCCTTTCTTGTGGTGTCATTAGAGCCTTGCTCAGTGCAGGCACAACCAGACCCCCTCTGTTCCTTCTCTACCATAAAGTTCTTACTTTGAACTCTGAAGTAGAGGGGAGGAGGGCGGGTAGTGGAGCACCCACAGGGGGAGGCATCTCAACAAACCTCAGTTACTGCACAGGGTGAATAACCTCTTCTTCTTTGAGTGGTGCCCCTGTGGGTGCTTCACTTCAGGTGACTCTAGAACATTTCCTCTCACTGGACAGAGTTACGTGGATGAATAGTTGACAGTACTGTTAAGCCTATCGATGCATCCAATCTGGAAGCTTGATCAATGGCATAATGTTTTGTGAAGTGTGTGCTGAGGCCCAAGTAGCTGCTCAACATTTGTTTACAATTGTTACATTATTGAGGAACGCTCCAGATGTAGACATTGCTCTGGTGGAATGTGTTTTGACCCCTTGGGGGAGCCTGCACATTCTTTTGTTGGTAGCATAAATGAATGCATCCTGAGATCCATTTTGATCATTTCTGCGTGGAGATGGCTGCACCTTTGGATCGTTCCGTGGTGAATACAAAGAGTTTAGAGCACTTTCCAAAGGGTTTTGCTCTGTCCAGATGGAAAGATATTACACGTCTGACATCTAATGTATGTAATATTGCATCTTGTGCGTTACCATGGGTTTTGGAAAGAATATAGTAAGTGGATTGGCTGATTTATGTGAAAAGCTCAAGTGATTTTTGGTATAAATTTTGGATAAAGTCTCAAAGTGACTGTCGTTCTGGAAAACGGTGTAGGGTGCCTACGCCATGAATACCCCGATTTCACCCACAAGACAGGCCAATGTAATGGCCACTAAAAATGACACCTTCATGGACATGTGCATAAGCAAGCATGTTGCTAAGGGCTCAAATGGAGGCTTGGTAATACCTTGCAGGACTAGGTTCAGATCCCATGGTATTGTGGGTGCACGTATGTCTGGTATGTATTCTGAATACACATAATAAAGCATTTAACCGTTGGGTGTGTCATTGATTTTACGGTGGAAAGTGATGATGGCCACCATATGAGCTTTGATCAAATTCATTGAAAGACCTGATTTCTTTAGTTCTAGGATGTATTTGAGCATGACTGGGGTTGGCACAGATGCAGAGGAAATGTACTTGTCTTGACACAATATGTTGAATGTACACCATTTCTGATGGTAAATCTTTCACGTTCTTTGTCATCTGCTGTTTAGTAATACATATTTAACTTTTTCTAAACAGTTTAGTTGGCAGGTGCACTAATTCCACAGTTTTATTGCTTTGGTGCACAGTAATTGGGTTCGTGCTCCTCCCTGCTGATTTATATAAAGCATGTATGCAGTGTTGTCTGTGTTGCATACTGTGTGGATTTCTAATAGGTTTATGTGAAGGTATGTTTCATTTTGGGACCAATGAACCTGGATTACATGATTCTGTAGGTGCGCTCCCCATCCTATTAAGGATGTGTCTGTGGTAACCATAACCAAGGGCGGTTCCTGTGAGAAAGGGATCTCTGTCCGCCTGTTGGTGGGCTGTGTCCACCATGGTAGAGAATCTTTGACTCTGTTCAGCATTACGAGTTTTCTGTTTAGGCTGTGTTCCATGTGCCCTGTAGCCGGTTATGAGCCACATCTGCAATGCACGTGTAGGCACACGTGTTTCACTATAAATGTAGTAGCTGCTGTGTGTCCTAAGAGTTGGAGACATGTGCGTGCAGTTAGATTCGGGCTGTTTTTTACCAATGATATTAAATTGATTATGGTAAGAAACCTGTTCTCTGGAAGGGACGCCCAGGCAGTTAATGAGTCCAGGTGTGCTTCTATGAATTCCATTTGTTGTACTGGATTCAAAGTGGACTTTTGTTTATTTTGACCCCTAGGTCTTGAAAAAGCAACACTGTTTGTTGAGTAAATTTAATAGCTTATGCTTGGCTGCATGCTTTAATCAGTCAGTCATCTAGATATGGGAATGTTATTACCCCTTGCCTGAGTAGATGTACTTCCAATAGAAAGAACATCTTCGAAAATACCCTTGGTGCTGTGAAAAGGCCAAAAGGGTAGTATCTTGTATTGGTAGTGGTTTTCCCACAGCACGAACCTGAGGAATCTTCAGTGTGCTGGCTGGATTTTTACATGGAAATAGGCATCTTGCGGGTAAAAGACTGAAAACCATTCCCCCCCATTCCTTTGCTGGTATTATAATAGATAATGTGGTCATCCTGAATCATTGTACTTTCATGAACTTGTTGAGCCTTCTGAGACCCCAGATGGGTCTCCATCCCCCATTTTTCTTTTGGGTTTAAAAATAGTGGGAGTAAAATCCCTTCCTTCTGAATTGTGGTGGTACATGTTCTCGGGTGCCTAGAAGTAGAAGATTGGGCCCCTGAAGAGAGACAGGAAAGGGGGTTGAGTAGGGGATAAGAAGGTGAATGGGATGGAATATCCTGAGTGTACAATCTCTAAAGCCCATTTGTCCAAGTAATAGATGTCCAAATGTATTGGAAAGGGTGTAGTCGATGTCTGAACTGGATGGTTGGTGTCATTAGTATTGAGTGGTGAGGGAGGTTGTTCAGACCCTTGGCCTAGATTTCAAAATGGTTGTTTCATGGACAACAGTTGTGATGTTGAGGTTTGTTGTTGGGTCTGCCATCATCTTTGTTTGTTATGCTATGGATCATAATGTCTTTGTTGGTGGGTGTTCATCTGATGCTGGGATCGCGTCTCTGCATGACGTACACCTTTTAAAACCTGGTGAATCAGGCATAATGGCAGATTCTCTGGGGGGGAAAACTATTCTACACTATAAGGATTTTTTTTTTTATAAACTGGGTTAACAGGGAAAGGTAAGTACTAACTAACAACTAAACTAATAATATATAAAGACTATCTAATGTTAAGTCGAGCTAAGGTAGGAACTGCTGAGAACTCTATTTCAGACCGTGGATGGTTGAGAAGGAACTGAGAGAGTCTGGTCTCATGTGTGAAGTGGAACCCCCACAGGGACATCACCTGAAGAAAAAGAGAGCCATACAAGAGCTATTTAAAAGAAAAAGAAAAGTATTTGGAAGTGAAGTAAGCCAGCTCTTAGCACACTCTAAGGACAGAGATGCCAAAAAATAATTAGGCCCTCATCCTGACACATGTACTAAATTTTACTCACATTGAGTAATCCTACAGAAGTAAGTAGGATAACTCACATGACTAAAGTTAAGCACTTGTGTAAATCTTTTGTAAGTCCTTTCTAGGCCTCTGACACAGCATTGAGCAGAGGAATCAAAAGTCAGGGTTGGATCCTGATGATTCCTTTAGATGCAGCCTCACAAAACTCCTTCTAGGAAGCTGAAGATTGCAATGAGAAAAAATACTGTTGAAGAGTAGTTTTCTTTTGACAATATATACATCCACTTCAAGGCATCCTTAAAGGGTTTTCTGGAGAGGTTAGGTCTCTAAAATATCTTCTGGAATTTCTGCTTCAAAAGAAGAAACAACCCAAGTGTGCATGAGGATCAGAAAAAGTCTAGGTAACACAAGGGCCAAACAGAAATGAAGATAGAACTAGTATCTCTTGAAGTCACACTTGACACAGACTGTCTCCAAGGGCAACATTAGCACCACAGTCCAATGCATGGATTACAGATTTTGCATGTTTCACCACCTGCCAGTTGACATAGCAGCTATTAGAAAGGCATCATTTTCTTGTTCCTTCACAGGGAGTCAGACAAAAGTTGAGGAAGCAGATGAGAAAAAATTAAAGGGCTGAGTATACAAAATTTCAAATACAATCACCAATCAGACATCAGCATTTAGCACTTTGGTAAGCGTCATCAAGGGCAACCAAAATGAAACTGTTGTCTTAATCTCAGTCAATAGTGTGGACTGTTTAGGGTAAATGAATGTAGAGGAAGCATGGAGCATATCATTGCTACAGCTCTACCTCTACTATGTGCATAAGAAATCCATTTGTTTGCAAAGTAATTACAAAACATATATATCTGTTCCCAATTCCTCACAACATCATGTTCTCTCCACCTATATCCTTTTTTACAATACTGTAGTGAACAGACAAAGTTTTCTTCAATCTCTTGGACTCTGTGAAATTTACCACTGGTGTAAAAGGATGACAGTTTATTGACTTTAATACACACTAGCATCAAACATGGTTCTTTCTAATGAAATGCTTACAAGTAGCTCTTTATCACTAGAATTCTGCTGCTTGCTTCTTTCCTATCACATCCATCAATACAACCTAACTGTCCATTGAAAGTCTGCTGAGAACAAATTGATTTTACATTATAATTATCACATTCATAAATAAGTTTATGAAACATGACAAATATTTTCATTTACTATATGTTCTAATTATTTTAAATTAATAAAATGATATAAATTTATTTTATTTTAAACCTCTTCAGATTAATGTGTACTGTATACTTTAATTTTACTTTCCTTCATTTTTTAAGCAAATTCTCCACATTTACTCAGCATAATTAAAATATATTAATCAGACAAGAAAACCCAGGGTTAGCATTCATCGTATTTGCCAATTTTTATCTAAAACTTGGTTAGTCATAACCTGTGTGTTGTAGGATTACCACAGAGTGCTGAAAAATTTGGCCTGAAATACAAATATGTATTAATCAAAAAAGCATTTCACGTGGCTAAAACGGATGACTGAGCAACAGCTTTCGGAATAAAAATGCCTAGTAGTTAGTGCTCTTGAAGGACAAACTGTACTCTGTCAGTAGGCTGAAGATGTTTTAAACAAAGTGAAGTTAGCTTTAAAAGAAATCTCTCTGCATCCTATATATTTCTTACACTGAGAAATAAAGTTCAGGACTATTGTGGTATATTACGATTTTTCAGATGATTTCCAAATGTTTCATTACTACATAGTAAAGGGATATTATTTCTGATCCAGATGCTTAAAAGAGCAAGTCTAGCAAAGAAACTTAATCTGACCAAGACTTGGCAAAGTTTCCTAAACCTGTAGGACGATGCTTTGGAAGCTGCTCAAACAAAAGCCAAAATAGAATTTTGCTTCTTTCAACCATACACTTGGCTGCTGTTAAAAAATAAAGACATTTTCCACAAGCATGAACTGTGCTGAGGTTTATAATGGATAAAATGTAGATGTCAAAACTACACAAATTTTGTGTCTTCCTTTTTATCTAAAGTTAAAGTAACAGTTGTATTAACATAAAAGTAGTAATAAAAAGATGTATGAATGGTTTTATACTTACTTTTTCAACAGTTATTTATAACAGATATCTTCATTACTGAATTTAAAATTTCTGAAATCTTCTAAAATAAACTACGTAGAATCATATATCAGTATGGTGGCAGCTTTTGACTGACTCCCATTAACAACAACAATACGGAATTCTTCAGAACCTTCCAGCTGACAATCTCAAAGTTCTTTACAGATCTGAATGAGATGTGAACTTTCCTGTGAGATAGGTTTTATCCCAGTTTTATAGATGGGGAATTGAGCTACAGAGAGATCAAGTGACATGCCCAAGGTCACATCAAAAATATATGGCAAAGCCAGGAATAGAATCCAGATTTCTTAAGCCATTGCTTTAACTGATGGCCTTTCTTCCTTCCCTTAAGACAGCTATGTGGCTAAATTTCTGCACAGCATTCAGTTGGTATCCACACACCATTCTAAATCTTTAATATCTTCCCCAAATACTTTACTGCAAGCCCTTTAAAAAGGGCAACATGTATCTGTGGTTCCACTGACTTCAGTCAGAGAATTTGCCAAATATTTCTGTGTTTTGTGAAGACATGAAAAATAATTATGATAAATACCACATAAGAATCACCTGTTTGTAGAGGTGATATGTTTTCTCTAAATGGCCTTATAAATGTGTTTAGCATGGAAGTTATTTAAGGGATAGGAAAATCCCAAATAACCAGTATTTCTACAGTATTTTAGTCAGACATATTTTATGCAGTATGGCCTGACTGTCTAAGATTCAACAGTGACTTTAATTATATAAGTGCTTGGTATTGTATTTATGTCATACAAATCGACTGTATTCTAATTTCCTCAAAAGGAAATTGCTTACACAACCCAGAAGAATTTGATGTAGGAAACATCTCAACAAATCTAACTTGCTCTTTTATTCCTATACCGCCATTTGGCTCCTCAGGTGGAAAAAATGTCTATTACTTAGTAAACAATATAAAATTACTTGAAAGTAAACTCAATTTATGAATTATAAACCTCAAATTACAAAATGACCTTATTTTAATTGTAACAGAACAGAAATGTATGTGTTCTAATAACTTTTTAAAGTATTTTGAAGTCAGATATTTCTATGGAAAAAATGTTCCATGGGATTCAAATGCCCTGAACTATGTTTTTATTATTTACAATTCAATTATGCAAAAACACGCCAAAATGATTTTTTTAAAGCTTTCAAAAGCTCAGTGATTCATTTATAGGAGCCCAAATGTCTCCTATAAATGGTCCTTTTAATATTTTTTCTGTTGATGAATGTTACTCTGTTTTGAATTCACACCCACAACAGCAGATATTTCCCATACTGGTAACAAAGAGGTTTTTTGTTAGTGCTAATTGAGGGGTCAGTGGCAGCTGCACTATGTGTGCAATATAATCAGTATAAAATACTGGCTTGTAACAATGACTGCTCATTAGAATATAAAACAATTAGCATGTTGTATTTGTAATCTCAGCAGCTGTTCCTGTACATTTTCAATGCAACTTGTTATGCACTATTTGCTCTTACTTTCTGCTTCTTTCAATTCAAAATCACACTGAAAGATTAATTTAAACAGTGGCAGGTACAACTAATTTGGACTGCACTCTTGGAAATGTGCATTGGGCTTTTCAGACCCCAGCAGTCAAATTGTAAAATGAATGAATTTTTTTTTCTCTAAACAACTGTCATGCAATATGTATAGCAAAGATTTAACTAGGAATTACTAGGAAGCAGAACTTTACCAAACTAACTACTGCTAGACATACTGACATTGAAACAACATTATTATGAAGCCTTATGGTACAAATATGATGGCTTCTTGAGTACTATGAACGTCAAATAATATATAAAATGCTAGAGGGAAAACTGAAGCGATGATAATTTTAGGCCTGTATATTCACAGAAAGGGAGTTTGGAATGGTATATTGAGTTGTAGAACTTGCAATTTGCACTGTGTTGATTAGAAAAAATATCATGTAATCAACACAGCACAGATTTTTAATGTTATATTCAATTCCAGTAATTTACAGACTGCTGCACAGAGCTCATTGCACGATCAGGGTCTACATTTGAGGATTTTAAAATTTGCTTACAGGTCAGCTGTTAGCAGGCAGGAAAAAATGAATACATTTATCATTGTGAATTACTTGCTCTGCTTTACTGCATATACACATCCATTTTCTGCATTGAATTAACCTAGCTAAATCTTCACTGTGCTACCATGTTCTTAAACCACTCATGTAAAGAAAGCTTACAGTCAAATGGGTTATCTTTGTGCTAAAAGATAACATGCAAGCATAGTCAGCAGTTGGCTCCAAATGGGCACAGAGCCCAAACCATCCCAATGTGATTGCAGGATTGGGGCTTTAAATGTTTTACATGTTTTAAAAACACTGATGCTTTTATCAATTTTCTTGTAATGTACATTTATGTCACTGAATCAAAATGACATTGAGAATTTATAGACTTTTAGTCTATTTAAAATCTGACATCAGTTTGTTCTCAAGATAGTATTTCACATTATAGTCTGAAATTTTCTTCATGACAATGTCATTTCTTTATAATGTCCTTTCTATTTTATGAATTAAAATCACTCTTCATGTTATGTATGGACACATATGGGGTCTTGTAATTACATAGCAATCTTCTATACAGGGAAGTAGTAACTACTGGGATTCCTAAATTTGCAGGGATGACCACAGCAGTAGCTAAATGCATTGGCTAGGATTTTCCAAAATAAGAGCCTAAGATCAGGTCCACTGAAATCAACAGAAAGGCTCCCACTGGCTTTGGGTTTTGGACAAGGCCCAAGGTGGTTTGATATGCAGCCAACAACTCCCACTGCAGCCTTTGGGAGCTGTTGCTTGCTCAACATTTTTGAAAATCAGACTGTGGCTTTTGGAGCCTTAGGTGCCTATATTTTAAAATCTTGGCCATTGAACACAACTCTGTTTAAAACATAAATCAAAGTTTAGAGGAAATTTAGAGGAATTCTGACAGATGTTTTAAAACAGTAATATTCCACAGTGGTAGAATTCAAAGTGGCTTGGCAACAAAAATGAGGAATGGATTTTTGGGGAAAGATTAATTAATTGGATATTATAAAATGGGTGTCCACCAAGGCCATCACTACCCACTGCCATAAATTCCCAAGACAAAATGAGATCACCTGCAGAACACCAAACTGCTCTCTTCCCAACACTTCTGATTTCTCTCAAAGGTACACCTCTGCAGCAGCCTGTGTAAATGGATGTGTCTTGTAGCATGCTCTGCTGGTCAACAGACTGGGGCTCTTTCCAAAAGGGAGCAGGTAAACCTGCTCCAGATTATTGCATTGCAATAATTGAGTATTGAGGGGACACAGGCATGGATGACTGCAGCGTTGTCCACATCTGACATAAATGGCCATAACTCCTGTACACTACTGCTATATGATCATCCAACAGTAGCTGAGGAACAAGTATAATGCCAGAATTCCAGCAGAGGTAATAAATGGGAGGAAAACCTCCTCAATCAAAGGGGGAGATAGCCTTTCCACAACATCTAATAGCCTAACACAACCTACCATCATCATCTCTTCTCTGGATTGAGCCTCAGCCAGCTAGCTTTCATACATGGTCCAAACCTCCCTTGGACACTGGACTAAATGATCAACAGCACTGTCTGTATCAAGAGAGAGATATGGGGGTCTGATTCAAAAGTGCTCTCAATTTTGCAGCACAATTCTTAAATAATTTTTAAGAATTAAACAATAGAGTCAGCACTATAGAGGGTTCTTGTTGAACACTTCCAAGGGGGGATATGCTTGCTCTATATAAATATATCAGGGGGATTAACGTTAGGGAGGGAGAGGAATTGTTTAAGTTTAGTACTAATATAGGTACAAGGACGAATGGGTACAAATTGGATATTAGGAAATTTAGACTTGAAATTAGACGAAGGTTTCTAACCATTAGGGGAGTGAAGTTCTGGAACAGCCTTCCGAGGGAAGTAGTGGGGGCAAATGACTTATCTGGCTTTAAGACTAAGCTTGATAAGTATATGGAGGGGATGTTATGATGGGATAGTTTAATTTGAGCAATTGATTTGGATTATCGGCAGATAAGTCTGCTCAATGGTCTGTGGGAATGTTGATGGGATGGGAACTGAGTTACTGCAGGGAATTCCTTTTTGGGTGTTGGCTGGTGAGTCTTGCCCGCATGCTTGGGGTTTAGCTGATCGCCATATTTGGGGTCGGGAAGGAATTTTCCTCTGGGGCGGATTGGCAGAGGCCCCGGAGGTTTTTCGCCTTCCTCCGCAGCGTGGGGCATGGGTCGCTTGCTGATGGATTCCCTGCAGTTTGAGGTCTTCAAATCTCACTTTTGAGGATTTCAATAACTCAGTCATGGGTTCGGGGTTGTTATAAATGTGTATGGGTAGGGTTTTGTGGCCTGCCTTGTGCAGGAGGTCAGACTAGATGATCATATTGGTCCCTTCTGACCTATGAGTCTATGAGTGCTATCAACACATTGAAAACATTGCAGCCTGTATCTTCTCACTAACAGTCCCATATACACACACTTCACTTTCATATTTTATACATATGGAACACTTAAGATTACTATCAAAAAAAGATTTCCTGTCAGTGAGATCTAAGAGCTATAGAAAGAATGGAAGACCTATCACTTAGAACATATAAAATCAGAATGGAAAAAGCACTAGATAATGCAAGATGGGAACACACTGGCCAGAGGAGATGGACTAGCTGACATATAGGTCATTTCCCTGCTCTAGATTTTATAGGCCATATTGTAAGCCCTTTACTTACTCCGCTTAGCAGATACTCACAGTTGTTTAATTGATTTCAATGGTCAAGTTAGTGCTCACCAATGTGAGTTGTTAGGCATTCACAGTCTGGCCCTATGACTCCAGGAAAGTAACAACAACAACAAAGTAGCCCAGAAGTTTTGACAACTACTTTGGATATCCCTAAACCTCCAACTGCCAGAAGCTGGGATTGGATGACAGGGGGATAGATCACTCAAAATTACCATTTTATTCATTCCCTCTGAAACATCTGGCATTGACCACTGACAGAGACTGGGCTAGATGGACCACTGGTCTAACCCAGTGCAACTGTTCTAATGTTAAGTTAATAAAATATTTACAAAAACGATTGATATTCTGCTGCTGCTGCTTGTTTTCATAAGTATACAAAGTTTCATATCTGCATAAAACATCAGAAACCAACAGAACCCAAATTACACTCATATATCGTTTGATTACTAGGAACTAAAAAAAGTAAGTAAAGTGTTTCTATCAAAAAGCTCCTATATTTTGATGTTTTCCACATATAAAAGATTGTAATAATATTTGTATCCTTCTGCAAAATGGCTCAAAAACATGTGACACATTGAGAATTATATACATAAGAGGTACATGGAAATGTTAAGGTGTGGAGTGAAAAAAGCAGTATCCATTTTATATGGAGTTACTGGTCCTGAGCAGCCACAAAGCATTTGCTCTCAGGCTTCTCCCGTGATTTTTCCCCTCTAACTCAATGGTGCCAGTGCAGATGGACATCCACAGACTCCTGAAGAGAAGGAAGCATGTTGTATTGTCTCCACCTTCCAGAGAAGAGGTTAAGATGGTACATGTCCTCTTTTACTCAGATTTTCTCCCTTTGATGCCTTGTGGTAGAGGAGAACATGAAGCTCTATTGACAACAGGATGTACTCAGAGAAGATGGCATACCTTTCTTATCTGTTGTGATCTATTTTCAACTTAATATAGCTCATAAAAATTCATTTAAAAAGTAAAACCTTCAGATCCTAATACCTAGGCCTTGCACTCTTAGCAAAACCAAAACATGAACAGTTATGATGATAAACAAAAGTGAAGCTTTATTGTGCCTACTGGTACCTCGATACAAATTTGCGTTCTCCACTCCTCTCCCTGTTTTAGTTTCAGACGCATGCTTTCTTCTTGTTTCTTTTCCCCCGCTGGTCACACTTGTAGCACGCTTTAAAAATAATCTTTTATAAGTGACAAACATATTTTATTGAATAGCTAGAGATGAACTGCAAGTTTCCTTCTCCATCCCACTTCAGCTGAAACTCCACTTGCCAATGGTAAAGCAGCAGTGAGGATGGGGACAGAGCTATGGAATTGTTGGCCAGGTGACCACAACTTTATTCAGCTGCAGACATACGCAAGATAATTTAGACAGAATTACTCCTAAAAGATGACCTGTTCTGGCAGCAGCAAAGAGGGAAGAGGCATAGGGGACAGCAGCTCCAGATCATCCCCAGACCCACCTTCCTAGAGGTTCAAATACAGAACATAAAACGTTCAGGACATGACCATACTACTTAAACCAAAGCTCATGTGAGTCCTTCTAGTCTATGGGCTGGAAGGCCAAGACCCTAACTATACTACTTCCCAGAACCTATCATTAAGCCTCCGAAAAATGCTTAGAAATCATTTGTAAGACTGTGGCCTACATCATCTTGAAGCCCCAGCCCAGCAAACACACCCCAGCTATAAGGAACTATGCATTTGAACTACTAAACTGCAAAAGAATGAAGGGCAGAATAAAAAACCAGTTTAAAATGTTGAACATGAAAATAAAAAGAGAGCGCCCTCAGCCCGGGTATGCGCAGCACAAAAACAGACTTTAATTGTGTTACATCTGCTAATGCCAGAGACAGTCTTGTTCCTCTGTTGTTTGATTGTTTTATGAGTGGGAGAGGGGGATATATACTCCCAGGGTTGAATGATACCGTTTCAGTATAATTCAGTACCTTGGAATAAACAGGAATGGCAGGATCCTTTGTTAAAAGGGACAACTGGGAAAGCAATGAGAGGCAAAGCAAGAAGGGCCACGCGTAGGGCATAACTGATTGCTGCTGAATGGCTAAACTGCCTCATAGGAGAAGAAAAGCAAGGATACTGGAGAGAGAGGGAAAAAAATCTATCTGGACAAAGCGCCAACATTTTTGCAGTGTGTCTGAAATTTTAGTGGATGTAAGTCCTGTTAAGCCTTATTCCACAACAGTATTGCTTACCAATGCATATCTGTTTCTACAAAGTGGTTTGTTATGTGTGTCATTTGTATAGTTCTAATGTGCGCACACACGCACACGCTTCATACATATGAAGTCCCTGTGGTTGCTATGTGCTAAAATGCATACTACTACATATGCCTCATGCTGCATTTAAAATTGTAGGTCTGATTCAAAAGTGCTCTCAATTTTGCAGCACAATTCTTAAATAATTTTTAAGAATTAAACAATAGAGTCAGCACTATAGAGTGTTCTTGTTGAACACTTCCAAGGCATTTATCAAAACCTTATTAACAGTAAAGCATTTTAATACAAATAAAGAATCAATAATTTTGCAACAGCATTCCATTGAAATAAACATATGTATTATATCAATCAGATGATTAATTATGTAGATATCATCAATATGTCTGAGATGCTGGTACAATAAAGAGACATTTGCTCACTACGGCATTATGGAAAAGCTGCAATTAGAGAATAAATCTGTCCGTTAGAATAGTCAAAAATCACCCTGTTAATAAAAATACAAAAGTACACTTTGATGGATAAATGTGTTTCCATTAAGCTCACTGTATAATGTGTATTTCAACGTTTATCAGTAAATAAGTGTCAGACATCCAATATTTAAATTACTTATGCAGACTTACTTTGGTATGAGAAGCTAGATTACACTAACCAGTTCAACCAATAACCTAACAATTTATAGTAAGTACCACAAGAGTAGAATTGCCATACAAATAACCCTGCTATATATGTCTGTTTTTGACTGGAATTAATGTTAAAAGTGATAAAATAATGGCCAACAAACAACATTATTTTTCCCTATTTGAGAAATAAAGGCATTACATTATTTAGGTTACGCTGTCAACCAGAGTTTACTAAGAAACTTTAAGCTGATCTACTGCTTTTCATTGCATCTTTTTGAAAACAATGTTAGTCTCCTTCTAGATCTGTCTACTCACAATTTCTCAACCAGATTATAAAGCTAAATCCATGCAAACCCTTAATGGATCAGGATTTCATTTCTAGTGCTGCAAAAACTTCAGTTGTGGCCAAGTCTTATCAGCTACAGTGGCAGACAGATTACAGAAGATGTGCTATGGATAAGTATGAAGCACTACCAGCTTAAACCAATTACGCACTTGGGACAAAGTTGTCAAACCACAGATGATTGCCAAATCCTAACATTTAATTTCCTCAGTACTTACAAATTTAAAGGAGAATTATACTGTAAATAGAGGCAATAGGAAGCACAAAAGACTGGTGGGTAAATAGAAGGCAAAAAAGATATTTAAAACTATTATGGGAATATGACTGTGTGTAAATAATGAAGCCATTTTAATTCAATAAACACAAGTTAAGAATCAAACGCCTGCCAGCTACAAGTTTTCATTTCTTCTAGAAGTCAACATTTTAATGTTGCCTGTGTTTACTTGATGAATATTAATTTTTTTGACAACTGTTTCTTCCTGCTTTTTAAACTAAGAAGCTATAGATGAATTAGTCAATTGCAAAACAGTCCTATAGCTGTCCTAATTGTTCTTCATACAATTACAAGCAGGAAAAGGGGCAATAAAATATGTGCGTATATAATCCAGTTTCTATGACTTACTTGCCTCAGTACTGTTACCCTGTGGCTTCTTCATGGTGTTCTACAATGTGCTCAAAACATTTTAAAAAATCATAATCAAGACAGGCACTGTACAATTTAATGAACATAATTAGCAATTATTTCATGGACACTTCACAATAAAAATCTGTTACAAACTAAGGGAAAGAAACATTAATGAGCTACTTCTGGTGCTGCTCTGTGTACTGTGTTTGCATAATAATGAGGTCCAATCTGCTGGAAAACATATAAAGGACAAATTAATAAGGTCGCCATTTTTGTCTAATGATGCTTAATACAGTTTTAGCAATCTGCTCAAGACAAAAGGCAGTCACTCAGACGTAGCCGATTATGCATTCGCGTGGCAGATGAAATCTTTATTAAACAGAATGATGAATCTGATTAACATGCGATAACAAACATACAGTCTGCGAAAATGACCGCGCCACCTCCTGCAAGCATCCCTCACGTCGACTATTAAGGCTTTACTCAGATTGAGGTCAGACTGGTATTCCCGAAAGGCGCATTAAGATAAAAGTTTGCCAAATGTGGTAACATGATGAACAAAACAATATCCTGTTATATAAAAGCTACTGTCTCAATAACTGACTGTCTAATCAGTTATTAGTAAGTTAGTAAGTTAAAAATCTTTATCATTAAAAAAGCTTGGTTTAACTTTTAATAGGCGAAAGAAGATTTATTACATTAACTGGGCTGGATCTCAATACATCATGAGTACTTTAGATTTATAATACTGATATATTTCCTATGTTTAAAAGTGCTCTCAACTATAAGCATTCTGCCATTTTAACACAGAAGAGAGCACAAACGTAAACCACCCTATAGCCTATACAAGCCAACGGAGGTTTCTAGATCAATGGCAAGCACAACTTAACCAAGTGCAAAGAAATTTGGCACTGAATTAGCATACTGCATTTTGAATATAAATGGATGCTTTTTTAAAGTCTAGTTTAAACAAAACATTTAAAAAAATTACAGTAACCTTTCAATTAAGACTTAAATTCAAGCTAGTTCATGAAAAAATATGGTAGTCCCTCATTACAAGGCTATTTATTATAGGATAACTGAACTCCACATCCTAATTCAGAACAGATTTATTCAGAATTATAAACTTGTTTTGCCATAGTAATGTGCTTTTTATTAAATGAAAAATCATTTGGTTCCAAGGACCAACTTCCCTCAATTTATAAAGAAAGGAGTACATGATGTAATTTAAGATGACGTCTGATATCTCAAAGTGACAACAGACATGAAAACCATAGAATAGGCTGCAGTGTTAAACTTCAGTGTTGATTTTTATCTCTTCAATCACATTGCTCAACAACAGTAAGAATTTTGTATTCAAGAATATGCAAATGCAAGTTGAAAGTAACTGAGTCCCAGCTTCTTCACACTAACACATTTGGGTTTGCTCTGGTTTTCCTTTTAACAGCATATAATAATCATTTCAATTTCTTTTGAATCTTTCTATAAATACAAAAATATAAATTCCCAATTTGAAAAATAATAAATATTTGGTTGAAGTAAAATGATGCTAAAATTAAAACTACGTTTACCTTCACTATCATTTGTCCTCAGTCTATTTTTGTTTCTGAGCAACTAATATTCATCTTATAAAGAAACAAGTATCAGCTCTTTCCCCCATACCCAACAACAACAACATTCAGGTCAACTGCTTAAACTTATAGAAATATAGATACCATCATAAAAAATTAAAATATTCATGTGAGGTATAAAGCTTGCAAAACCCAAAGAACTGATACTGGAGTTCTAACAGTTGTTTTGCAAGTCTGTCAAACATAATAATGTTCCTTTCTGAGTCACTCTCTGAAACAAACACATGCATTAAGAGATTAGATGCCTCTTTGTTGAATGCCCATAGCTTTCAAAATGCTCCATCAAAAAATAGATATGGTCATTTTTTTGAGAAACTAAGTTGCTTTTTTATAGCCTACCAAATCATTCCTTACCACATTTACCAAAGCCAAGGATAAATATTATATCTAAAAACTGTTGCCTTGCAACTATTTCAGATTTATGAGTGATTAGAAAGAGAAATTGTAATACCTTTATTTCTGAATTATGTCCCAGCTGCAAAGAAAACCTATCCTACATAGAGTTCTTCAAGATGTATTGTTCCTTGTTTGAATTTCATTGTGGGGTGGGCATGTGCTCCACACGCCTGAGATTGGAGAATTCTAGCAAGTAGTGTCTGTTGGTCTGCGCCTGCACCTTCGCTCTCCTCTTGCTCCACGCTGAGGATATGGGGGCGATACGGACCGACACCTCACCAGTTCCTTCTCTAATCATGAATCAGAGAAGAACCAAAGCAGAAGAGAGGACCAGTAGTGGAATAGAGATAGGAACCACGTATATAAAAAAACCTCATTATAAATTGAAAATATCTTCCCTTTCTTCAAGTGCTCGTCCCTACATGTATTGCACTGCTGGTCACTGACAAGCAGAACTCAAATAGGAGGGGGGGTACAAGGATGCAGGTGGCGTGGCTGCTTGTAGAACTGCTGTCCCAAAGGATGTGTTGGCGGAGGAGACTGGGACCAAGGTATAATATCTTGGGACTGTGTGGATGGAACTCCATGTTGCTGCCTTGTAAATGTCAAGTTGAGGTATGTCTTGAAGTGATGCTATTGATGCAGCCTGTGCTCTCACAGAGTGAGCCCTTACCCTATGTAGGGAGGAAGGTGCGTAAGTTTATTAAGTAGGATATGCGCAGAGATCCACTTGAAGATTCTCTGCTCACCTCATTTCAAGGGAATGACATCTCTTTTCTAAGCTAGAGTTCTGCGGCTTTGAGAAAAAACACAGTTAAATGGATCATCTCATTTATGTGAAATTCCAAAACCACTTTACAGGTGAATTTCAATGTAGTCATAGGGAGACAGTGTCTTTATGAAATGTAGCATAAGGAAGATCTGCTGTTAGGGCCCCAGTTTACCTACCTGTCTGGTTGAGGTGATGGCAATGAGGACAGCAACCTCATAGACAGGTGAAACACTGAATACGTGGCCAGGGGGATTAAAAGGAGGCTTGGTAACTGGTGAAAGTTCAAAATTAATGTCCCTTTGAGGGGTTGGTTTTATTACCAGCAGGAAAGTTCTAATTAAGCTCTTTAAGAACCTGGAGGTGACTGGCTGAGTAAAGACAAAGTAGCCGTGATGGAGGGTGACAAGCACTGATTGCTGCCAGGTGAACCCATATCAAGCTAAGGAAAGAACGATCATATTGAAGATGAAGAAGTAATCCAAAATATCAGGAATGCCTAGAGTCTCAGGAGACACACAGAGATGCTGGGCCCAGACAGAGAAATGCTTCCACTGGGCTAGATAACATTTTCTCGAGGAGTCTTTTCTGCTATTAGTAAGAATGGCTTGCAAAGTTTCAGAACAGGAACATTCTCGATCCAGTGCCCATCCAAATACCAGGAGGTGAAGAGCTTCCGGGTTGGGATGTGTGACCTTACCATTCCTTTGTCAAAAGGTCCAGGAAGGGATAAAAGCTGATGGACAGCCAGATTGACATATGCTGGAGACCTGGAACCAGAACTGCCTGGGCCATTTGGGTGTGATAAGAATGCCTCATGCTCTATCCTGTCAAATCTTGCACAGTACTCAAGGAAGCAGCAGGGTAAGAAGGAAGGCATAGTTCAGGTGGAGGATGGGTCTCAATCCACCTGTCTTTTTTATATATATTTATATAAAACTAAAAGATTGTGGACATCTGTCTAAATATAATTTTGCAGAGTAATATTAAATATCATGTTTGAAGTCTAAACGCTGGCATTTGACCTTTTGCTTTTATGTTTTGTTCCCAGATCAGTCAGTGCTCCCTTTATATGAAATATTGTTAAATGCTGTATATTTTCAGACCCCCTTTTAATAATAATTTAAAACTGTAAACATTCCATCAAATTAGCTACAGACTCTGAAAAATCTCTTGATTTAAGGTGACCTAATCTCAGTTACTAAACACTGTAGTGTAAATAATTTCAAATCTATCGGATAGAAGCATAACTTACATTCTCCCTATTTAAAATATTTTCACTCTCTTTAAAATTGGCATTCAGATATGTTTGATCGACACAACTCAATTGCTACATTTGATACACAATATAAGCCAGCTTAACTTACCCATGACTGAACATTGTTACTGAGATCAATAATTTCAGCTCCTATCAAAGGACACGGAGAAATAGACCGGATGACACAGTTCCTGCATTGCAAATAGCTGGTCAGAGAACATTCCTTCACATTCCAGATAGCATTTAAAGATAAACCTGTGTCCAAGTCTTCCAAAAAGAAAGAAAAAATATTTTCATCTATACATCCAGACACATCTTAAAAGAAAGTAATATTACTAGTTTGATTTGTGAAATGTTTCACATGTGAAAAATCCAAATGGAAATTCAGTTTTTAGTAGACCAATAAATAAGAGAGGGTAAAGTAATAAAGAGGAAAACTTTAAGATTTAATAATTAGAATCGTCTAACATATAATAACTATGCAGTCTAGAAAAAAAAGCAGTCTACAAATTAACAAAATCCTTTTTCTTTGCTTTTGGTCTACGTCAGCTAAATGTGGAGTAAAAGGAAGGCTAGTTATCTGAAACTCAACCTCACCAAGTGTATTGCCTCTGCAGATCCCCTCTCTTGACCTCTGGGGCCATGAATATGCCAACTCATGGATCTGTATATTCACTGTAAGGGCATAAACGATTATGCCTCTTATTGCCTTCAGTTCCTTTCCACCAATTCAGAATACCATGGAATGACATGAAGAATTGAGAAAGAGAAGATGAGCTGATGTGGATCAGAAGGCAATAGGCCAAATTCACTGCTGATGTAAACAGATGCATGTCAGCAGAAGTCAATGGAGTTATGTTTGCTTACAGCAGACAATGAATTAAGTGTGGAACTCCATCTACATCTACCTTCCTTTACCACACAGAATTGTTTCTGCAGATTCCCCAGTCCTGGAACATTGCCTCACATTAATAACCGAAGAGAATTAACATCCTAGAAGAGGTCTGAGAAATACCTTGTTGAATAACTGCACTGCTGTAAAAAAAAAAAATCTTAACTGCCAAGTCAAGAGAGTGTGAACTGGTGTGGCAGCTACACAGATTTCAGAGGAGGAAGCATTCCTCAAGAACATCATGGAAACTGGTTTGATGCAGAAGAAGTGGTCTGCAGGACTGGGATATCTGCTTGGTCAACATTATTGAATAAAGTCTAACCAATTAAGATTATATTAGCAAAGATTGATTCATTGGTCTTGTCCCCAAATGACAAAATAACTTTAGACATTTGCAAAAAAGTTATTTATTATCCAGGTAATAACCTTGCAATACCACCTTTCTGATATCTAATTTATGTAGCTTTGCTTTTCCTGGTCAGTTACAACTCCCAGTGAAGAAGAATGAAGAGCTGATGGACTGGTTGAGATGGAATTCAGATGCCATTACAATGGGTGGATCTTATCCTTTTGGAACGCTATGAAAGGTGTATCAGCTATAAGTACCTGTATTTAACTCACTCCTGGCTCATTCAATGGTTACTAGGAATATAGCCTGGGAGAAACTAATATTAAAAGGTTCACTTTGTGATTCAGATATTTCTCTCTAAATTATAGTAATATTTAAAGCATCAGGCAAGGTGTTTTTCTTATATATATATAGGAGTTCTATGTTATAGTTTAATCTGAACTGCTCAATGTATTTTAATAGGTTAATTTCAACGTATTTCCTGAAATTAGAGCACACCATAACATTTGGTTTTGTAAAGAATTGAGGACCCAATCCTGCACCGCGTTCTTATATAGGTCTAGCCACAGACTTGATCACCCATATTCATGTGGTAAGGGCTTCAGGCTGTAGCCCTGCAATTTTAAAAAATTTGCCATGAAGTACTTATAGAACATCAGTAGAATGAGAGCACAAGTTAATTTGAAGAATTAGTTCATTTATCATAAAGACATGAAATATTAGAGCCTTCAGACTTGCTAGGAAAAAAACAAAATATGAATAAATGCCCTTCAATTAGCACTGTAAAATGATGAATTTACCAGTCATGAGTAAACAATTCATTTTAACAAACAGCAGACTATAACTTATGAAGAAAATATAACTAAAACAATTAATTTAACAGGTAGGACTCTGCATGTTGTACTAGACCAGACCCTAGGATCCCATGATATTGTGCGCGCGTGCGCACGCCCGCCCGCACAGAGAGAGACACACACACATTCTTGATATTTACAGTTTACATAACTTCCTTCATCTGAGCAGGTGCCAGGCTGGGACATTTGGACTAACACCCTCTCCCAAGGAAATGGCCAGTGATATTTAATGACCACAAGCACTTGTAGACAAGGCTAGTGACTTGATTTTAAGTCTCATACAAAAAGGGACTTTGCTGCGTAAAAATGCCCCTTTGCACCATGCCGCTGGAGAGAATTATAAGGGAAGAAAATTGTCGTCTTAATCACCAATGCAACATCCTGTAGCATGTGGGGTTTCCTTGGAGATTTTCCACCCAAGTACTGACCATTCTCAACTTGCAAAATCACATAAGATCGCAATCAGAGGCAAGATGACTATAAGCTACAAAACACTTAGTCTGGAATTTTTCAAAGGATCCTCAGGCACTTACGTGCTGAACTTCTATTGAGTTTCAAAGGAAGTAGGGTCTTAGGTTCTTTTGAAAAACCCTGCCTTAAAAATTACACACTAATCAAAAATAGCAAAGAGTGCTTACGTAGAAAGGAGACATCTATTAAAAACTATGGGCTTGATTCTGCAAAGTGCTGAGTACCCTGAAGTCCCACTGATGTTAATTAGGCTCTCAGCTCTCATTACTACAAATTTAGAACTCTTGGGCAATTTTTAAAGCCAGAAATAAGTGTCTATATATTCCTTATTGAAAGTTTACATTACAATAATTATATTAATCAATTAATAAACCATACAGAAACATACACATTGTACATCATTTCACTTCACAGGAAAAGGGTAGTATATATATATATTCTTCCTATATATTATCAGCTAACAGTTGTCACTACCTTATTCAGTAACTTAAGTCTATCTACTCTTGACATTGTACCTTTCTGTCACAGATGAAGCCATTTCCCCTACTAGAAGCTTTCTTGGTTCTTCGTTTGCATGCTCTTTGCACATTCAGTCCTTTAATAAATTCAGGATTTGATTATTATTTTATGCGCAAAAGAAATTAACATTAATTATTCTTTCAAAATAATAGGAAACTTTCTATCATTTAGCTTTCACTGACTTGAGAAATCCAAATAGTTTTAGGATACTTTTCATTTGACAAATTTTTTTTGTATATGCAAAGTAGACAGTGAAATATCCAATTTACTTTTGTTGTTCTGAGTCATCACAAATCTCTGATACATTTAAAAATAAAATGCTTTTAACTATTGATGTATATAGATGAGAATATTGTGACGATGCGCAGGCATGTAGGATTGAAATTATAGTTTTTGCATTTAAAAAAAAGTCAGCAATACTATCTAGGACTGTGATCCCATCAGTTCTCCCAAGCAATTGAGTAACGGTCAGGGTTAGGATGGGTGTGGTGAATATTTGGATGGGGAATTCCAAGGAAAACCTAGTATCTAATGGGAGAGACAGTGGTACTTCAATAGGTGGCACTTGTCCTGAGTCAATGTTGTTATATATTGTGATATTATATATATATAGTAACTGTAATCAACACAATACTTGAATATAGATAAGACCAGTTCCATGCCTCAGAGTTTATAATCAAAAAAGGCATGACACACACGAAAGACAAAAGTTCAGGAGAGGAAGGGTCTCGAGACTCCTAATGATAAGAGATGGGAAGAGAGATTTCCTATGAAAGACTTGAAAGAGGATAGAGAAGGAACTTGTGATTTAAGGCACAAAGCCAAGAGTGAGATTTTTATTATGTGTTTAGATTTAAATGCAAAAATATAAAAAGACATTTTCCATGTGACCTTCTGTAGAAGATTACATGAGGCCTTTAAGAGCAGCACTCAAATCTCCCCTTAAGGAGTAGAAGCCTGGCAAATCATGGAGAACTAGGCATTTTGTATGAACCATAAAATTAGGAGTAGCATTTAGATCAGAAAAATGTAACCATTGCAGTATGCACAAACAAGAAGTTTCCCTCCACAACTCTTAGTTTTCCTGCAGGAGTTCTGAAAAAAGCTCAGTCACCAGTATATAAATCTGACATAAGGGTTCCTGTGTTAGCTGCTGGCATGAAGAGAAGAAGAAAGAAAATCTAGTGCCAAGACTCAGCCTCTCTGAAGCTTCTGACCCATCAGTAGTCATTTGATCTACCAACCCCACACCAAAAGTTACTATTGGCTGAAGATGGGTTCAATAAAGTAAAAGTAAATAGAACATTAATAAGAAGCATTAGAATTTTGGGGAGCAATTATGAACCAGAGCAAATTTGGTGCAGCGACTGTGCGTATGTGATAGGAGACTATTTTTACTTTATGTAATTGTTTTCTTCATTTGGTATAGTAGAAGAAACAAGAATTTGAGCCAAATGTCATGTAATGAATTCCACGTCAGTGCTAAATAATCTCATGCAATATATCTTTTATCATACTTGCAAATATAAGATCTCATCTTTTTAAAGCAATATTTAATGTAGAAAGAAAAGAAGCTCTTTAATTCACAAAACTTGATGCAAGGAAATTTACAGTTTTGAAAAGTGGACATCATAGCATTATTTAGTCTGACTTTTAAAGAAAACATCACATTTTCAATTCCAACTCAACTCACATGCCAAATAAATAAATGTCCACATAAAGACTTTACATCGGGGAAGGAGAGCGGGGGGGAAGGTGGAATCCAGGGACAATGTACTTCATTAATATAACAATAGAAACAAAAATCAGTTTTTCCTCAATCACACGTCACACAATGTTTTGTCATAGCAAAATCCTTCCTTCTGCATTGATCTTCAGTGTCATATTGTTAATTCACCATGCTAACTTTGAATATATGTGAAATAATTATTCTAAATGTTGCGTTCTTTAAATGTCTAATAGAAGTCAGTGCTTTATTTTGTAGCATGTGCTCTTTTTGCTCTGGTCTTCTGTATGTAATGAGGGCCTAAACTAGTATCCCACTGTAGTTAGTAGGATCAAAATTTAGCCCAATGTAATCAACAAAAAATGTTTTAAATACTTCAAAATAAAATACACACAGAAAAGTTTCAAAGTTCATGTGCTATTTTACTTGGTTAAATGTAGCCTCTGAAATGCATTTATAAGATAGAAAGTGCACTCTTGTTTGGCTGTCATTACATCTCAGAACTTGACTATAAAGGAAAGAGATCATCAAAGCAGCAAGCTTTGATGAAAAGAGATGTCAGTGATATTAGCTTACTTTCAACTTTCTATTTACACATGAAACAAAGGAAGACTATCACTACCATCCTATTTCAAGCAGCCTGCTCACTACTTCTCATCTTCTGATATGTTCTTTTTGACAGGAAAGACTTGAGAAAGACAAAGAATTTGAGAAATGGAACAGGGCTCCCCTAATTTGGGAATGTAGGGTTGGTTCTAGTAAATTAACCTGTGCTCAAGGAATGTAACTATTCGGCATTAACAATTTTTTAAAACATAACAAATGCATAGAACTATATCTGCTTCAACTTTTATTTTTCTTGGGAGCTAAACAGCAATTGCTTGCAGGTGAATTAAATCTACAATTGATCAATTTTGTCCTCCCCTATAGTTTCAGATAGAATACCATTGGATTTACAATTTATGATTCCACAGGTCTTGTTGGCTCTTTGGCCATATATTGTGAAGAAGAATCTTAATGAAGTAAGAGAAAAACAACAAAGCAGTATTATTTGCATATGCAAAAACAAACAAACAAAAAACCAAAAACAAATAAAAAACCAAATCTGATGAGATAAAATAAAAGTGTAATTCCACCATTTCTCTAATAATGAGACTATTTATTCAGTAAAAATGCCTACCAGGAATATAAATGATTCATGATCATTTCTAAATTTTCTGTAAAACATGGTAGCTATGGTCTAGTATTGCTCAATGGGAAGGAAGACACACCTGTGTTTTGTGATCTGGAAAGTTTGCTTTTCTTTTTTCTGGTGTCCATTTCCTGATATGTTATCTGTTCCACTTCTCCTATTCTAGTAATACTTGCAGCATCACTAACTGCATTATCCTTAAACTTGTCATTTTGCACTATTATATCTAACTCTGTGTTCAGGTTATCATGCCTTTTCGTTTCTCCAATTGAGCTTATTGCTTTTGAAGTACTGATTTCAAAAAGGTCTTCAGCTACAATGCAAGTTCCATATTCATTCTGATTCTCAGTATTATTACAAGTTTGAATTAATGGTTCAATTTGCTGTTCCTCTGGTTCTGTATCATCATAAAGTTCAGGGGTGAAATAGATACTGTCATCCTCTGCTTCTGTGTCTACATTTAACATTGAAAATTCATTATTTCCTTTTACTGGAGAAAACTCAATGCATGGATCTATGACTCCATTAGTGCAGAGCTGCTGTTCAGCAGAATATTCTTCAGTAGCTGCAACCTCACTCTTTTTTACTAAGGAGCTAGTTGTTTCCAGTTGCAATGCCTGTCCACTTGGTGTACGTTCTGTAAGTAATGACGATGGGCACTGGCATCCATCAATAATAGGCTGACTAGTTTCAGAAGTACTCCTTTTTTGTTTGCACACAGTTTTGGAGATGTGTTTCTTTTCATTTACAGGCAGAGGTGTTGAAGTCAATGGCTTATTGCTGAAATACTGTTTCATAAGGTCAGCATTAGTCCAGCTATTCCTTTTTTCTATTTCTTTTTTGATGGCAGGCCTTTTTGGTTTGGAATCCATGTTTTTTTCTCTCTGCATTATTTGGCAAGAATTACTTTCTACACCAAAATTCTGACCATCTGTGAAAATGACAAAAATTGACAATAGTAATTGATTTAGTTGTTGCCATTATTTTACAATATATTTAGCACATAATTTGATTAGGTTTACAGAGTTACTGTTGTTATGTGAATTCAAATCTAGTATAAAGGGACAGACCATCAAATAATTATGCATTGACTTCAGTGGGACAACTCACATGCCCAAAGTTAAAGCACCTGTGTATGAGCTTGTAGGATTGGGGACACCGTCAGTATTTTTCACTTTAAATTACTATGTTCTCTACTTGCAAATTTTCTTATCCATCCTCAATGGTTAAGACTGAAGATGAGCTTGAGCCACCACATTCAGATTTGGATTCAACTTCTCAAAATTCTGATGTTATTTGCATGCATATTATTGATTCCGCCAAGCTTTTAGAGGTAGGGAATATACGTGAAGTACAATTGTCTAAACTTTGGAAACAATCCGGAGCCATGGTTGTGGCTCAGACTCAACTCCAATGAAAATGCAAGTAAGTAAAATTAAAAACAACAATATATGAATTCAACTTTTTTTTTTCTGGCTACAATGTCAATATTGGTAGATGTAAACATAAATTATCTTGAGATTATCTTCACATTTTTTCATTACAGAACAAAATAATGTCAGAGTTAAATATTTTTTAAATTGCACTATAAACTCATCAAAGCTGTTAGTTTTAAGACAACCAGATGGGATGACAACTAATTGTATAATTTCCTGAGCTAACTTATATACATTTGTGAGAAGTGGCCATTTTACAGCACAGCACTTCATAAATTATATTTTTAATGTCTGTTTCTTTCAAAAAAAGATGCAAGATTTCACAGGCTACACAAAGTTATCAGTTCTGACAATTGTTAATGAAGTTTTAACATGGGAAATAAGCATACTTTTCTTTGTTGCCAGGATGTTACTTGATTGACTGGATGCTGTAGAATGAACTGTGTTGATTGCTGTATGTGAATGAGTTTCCAGGTCCAAATTTTGCACCTTACTTTCAACAGGAACATCTGGTAATAGATGAATAGATGCCTCCAATAATGAAGGTTCACTATTACACTGGGTTGAAGAACCAGTGTCCACCTGATTTTTTTTAGCAAAGGCATTCAAGGAATCAAGTGCATTACCAAAGGTTTCATGGTGCTGGATTTGTTGACGAATCCATTTGGATAATCCTAATGTAAAAAAAAATATTGGTACACTACAACAAAACTTACTTTATCTAGATTATATACCACAGCTATTTCAAGATACTAAATTGGGCCCTGGTCCTGCAAAATACATGTTTAGCTTCGCTCATGAAAATAGTCAGATTGACTTCAGTGGAACCACTCTTGTGAGTAAAGTTAAGCACGTGATTCTTTACAGGACTGAAGCCTTGATTTGTTTTTGTTCCCGTTCTGTTTCTATGAACAGTTTTTAAAAGCTAGAGTACAGATGGTGTTATCATTTGGATTAAATAATTCTCTACACCATCTTCCCATTTTTCACTTAACGTTCTATTAAAGTAAATTTAACCTGATATCTACTGTTCAGGACATCAGCAATACTGCAACCTTCCAAGATGTTACTACCGTTGTCCTCTAATATCTATGTAATGTTTCTCTTGCTTTCCTTCCTGTGCTATTAATTTATAGATCATGAATGATTACAAGAGGAATTTATGCATAGACTGTTTATTGCTGCTGATTCACTGCATAACAAATAGTTTGCGAGTTTTGCAGATTAGAAAACAATGTGTCTCGGATCTTTTTGAAAGAATCACAACCACTTAATACTTACAAAAATATCATACAAGATGCTCACATGAGCCAATATTAATTTTTTAAAATTCTTATATATCAAAACCTTAAACAAATGAATGTTTTGATGAATCTGACACTTGAAGATTATGAAAATTAATTGTAATAAACTTTAAAAATACATCTTTTAATTCCTTAAAAATACTCTATATTAGAAATGTTTTTTAATTCTGAAAAAAATATTGCTCTTATCAAATTCATAAACTCTTCAATTACATAAATTGTGTAAATTACAATATTGTGCTTTCTCCCTTTTCTTTCCTCTCTTCAGTTATCCAAGTATTTGCCTAACGCAAAATGACATGTCAGAAACTGCTTATAAGACAGAATCTGAGCTCCACCTGCTGACTAGACACTAGCATTATCTCCTTTACATTATCCCTTTACTGTGGTTGTTTATTAATGGAGAAAGGAAAATAAAACTATGCAATCTATTCCTAAGAAATTTCTCCTTGACTTTTAAAGTATCATGTAAATCCCATTTTTGTTTTAGCTGCATTCATTTCTAATCCTTGCTAAACATGAAGAAACTGTATTGATAATGACAGCACAAACCAATGTTCAGTAATGCTATGAAAGGAACGGTGGTGCCTCTACCTGTTCATGTCTACAAACCAGCTGGATAAACCTTTAACTACTAATTTTAGCCCCTGCTGTTCCCTATGGGTGCAAAACTACTCATACAAAAGAATGAAAGTGAAATGAAATGAAAGCCAGTACTTTATTTTTATATTTATCATTCAATGGATAATAGTTCTTACATACGTTATAAATTTCATTTTGAAAAATGTCAGTTAAATTCTGTAAATGGAAATTTTCTCAACAAATCTTACAACCAGCATGTTCTGACTGGGAATTAAATTAAAACAACAACGACTAACGTGTGTGTTTTGGTGCATTTTAAGACGGTTGACACTCAGAAGCAGGGTTTTAGAGTTCTTCAGAATTCTAACTGCACAACCACAGACCACTGAGTTTAAGGGATATAGTTTGTTATAGCCCCTGTCTTGCCCCAACACAACAATTTTCTTTGGGAAATCATCCTCTTGAAGCCTGGATTTTCCAACACACCATTTTAATGCTATGAACTTTACCAGGAGTATCTGAATATCTTACCAGTTATGTATTTATTAGGATTACTCCTGAAGCGGTCATCAACTAACATAAGAGCACCCCAATCATTTTTGTGACGAATACACCTAAAGGACAGCAGTGAAAAAGAAATATAATTAAATAAAATAACATCTAAAACTGAAAACTGTGTTTCCTTTTTGCATTCAGTTGGAAGCACAAAAGATGCAAAGATGTGTCAGATGTGCTTTCCTAAGCTCCAACAAAAGGGGTATCTGTTAGAGAAGGAATGTAAAGACTATACCCAAAGATAGTTAAGCACAGAAACTGCATTTTCACACAATTCACAGAATCACAAGAGTGACCACTTGATGGCATACAAATTAGGAGGCCACATATTTCACAAACTGAGCACTTCATGTCAAATAACTAGAACAGAATGTTACTTGTTTGGCAATTTACCGTTATGGGAAAGATAGGATCAGTACTGAAAGGAGAATAATGGAGAGTGTAAAGGGGAAGATATGGGTATGCACTGACTGTGGTTGTACTTAGATTGAATTTAGTATTTTCTGGCTAGGTTTTAATACAGCAAGGTTCTATACAAAGAAAAATCAAGATTCAAGGTAATGATGGTGTTGACTTTGTAATTAAGCATTGAGACTGACTTTCAGTAAAAATCCCGAAGTGCCACTTTATCTGAATCAATAATTATTTTTATAATACATTGACCTACGGTGTCTTTTGGACAAGATTGTCAAAGCACTATACAAAAATAAACAAACTGGGCCATACAACCCCATGAGAGGTACATAAGCATTATTATCCTCATTTTACAAATTAAGGAAAACTGAGGCACAAAGAAGTCTACTGATAGGCTATACAAAAGCCATGTGTCACAGATGGGATTAGAGCCGAGATCTTCTGATTCCCAGTATCATGACTAGCTTCCCAAAGAAATTTTTCTTGATTATCGTAAAGCTTCCCATGGGGGAAAAAAAAACTAACAAAATAATTCAAGGCAAAAAATTTCTGCTGAGCTTTTCATTTTTAACGTTTTAATAAGTGCTCTTTTAAATTGCAGTTTAAATTAATTATACCCACTGGAGATATATCCCACACTTTTAGTAAAGTAGCAGTGCAAGGAATTCATTGCACAATTGTCACCTGGTTATGCACACCATTTGGTATGTTCCCAAAGATTGTTATTGCATTTCATGGACTTATGTTATTTCATATCCTGTAACAGGACTATATTAAGAGAAAAGTGCCAGATTCAAGACTAACATGCTTCTGCTCACTTCAATCCATGAAGGCATCTTTTACAGAAAGAAGCTTGCCTATCTGTGGCACCACTTTCTATGATTGTCAGCATATACTATATCTTGATTTACAATAACTCTGCAAAGCGTTCTCTTGTTATAAATGCACAGAAATGTGCTGGCTTCCTTTTCCCAAGGCTCAATATAATAAAATCTATGTCAAATTATAACAGAAACCAAAATTATTCTCTCTCTCAATCAACTAAGCCTTTTCCAAATACACCAGTAGGGGAGTCTGTCTTTTCCTTTCTGCTCAGATAAAAAGTGCACCCACATCCATTAAAATGGTTAGTCATACAATGAAGACCTTTCATTAGCAACAGATTTTAAGTGAAAGTTTTCTATATTTTTATACAGACAAAATATCCTGTATACCATACAACCTAGCTCTTCCTCAAACTCGCTTCCTTGAGTAAGTCTTCCATCACTGATCACTTTAAAAATTTTAATTAACCCTCTCACTCCCCAAAAGAAAATTAACATGATGTATATCTAACAAAATGAATATGTATCAAGATCTTTTACTACTCTCCTCCATATTCTTCCATATCCCTTCCTCACCCATTATATATCCCTCATGTGCTGTATTAAGTCTACTTAAGGGTTCTTCTGCACTGCACACTACTTTCAGCAATGTGTAGAGTACATACCCACATAGCCCCACAGCACAGATATAAACAGCAGTGTAGCCAGTGAGGCATGGCTTACACAAGTAGAATAAAGACACGTCTGAAGGATGGAAGTATGTATGTGAGTACAATACTATACAGGCTCTCCATTTGCCTAAGCTGTCCCTCCCTGTCCACACTGCTAATTTTGGCAGCCTGGTAACCCGGTGCTTCCCTGCTGCTGGAGCCTTTCCCCTCTGCAGGAAAAGACTCCCCCGTTGGGGAAAGGCTCTGCCAGCCTTTCCCTGCTGCCTCTCCCTGACAGAGTCTTCCACTGTGATTGAGGAAGACACTACACTGCTAAATATAGCAGTGTAGATGTGGGAGGCACAGCTGGGGCATATAGAAACCCAACATAAAGCCTAGGATTCTACCATTCCTCTACTCACCTAAACAGTGCCTCACTATCTACACTGCTATTTATACTTTATAGTGTCTGTACTCTACATGATACTCAAAGTGTAGACCTCCTCTCAGTAGCAACACACACTATTCTTTCAGAAGGTCTCAGTGACATGCCAAAATGAACCCAGTTACCATGTCATCTCTTTAAAACAGCACTGAGGACAACAGCTTGGTTACATTCTCATTCCCCCATCCTTTTCAGCACAAACATTGGATTGCCAAATATCTTGCCACTTGATTTGCAACACATCACTCCAGTGTTAACCGTGTTAGTGTTACAAGACATTTGGTCCATAGAGTACTTAGGGCAGAAATGTTTACAAGGCAGGGATTACAGTTCACAGAGTTATTTACTTTGAAATGAAGGATACCCACTGATTTAAGTGTCAGTCGGAAATCTTTGCATTTGATACTTCCATGGCCCTAATTGCTCTGTAAAATATGAAAGAGTTCCTGGATTTAAAAGGGCAATACAGTTTCCTAATTAGTATTTGTTTGATTTTTTAAGTGTTTACAGCAACCTTTACAGTTAGAGTTTACTGGTGCCTATTTTAAGAGAGCAAATACGTGAATATTTGTATTTTAAAACAATTCCAGGGATAGTGTGAAGGTGACATGCAAAAATACCTCCAGTGCTATGAATGAGGGATTGATCGTACAAGAGAAAGGAGTCTAAAAATTAAAATATTTAAATGATATTCAGTTCCTCTCACCTGCCAAGTGCCTGGTTGAGAGCCCTATAAGCTTGAATTTCATACCACTGGCTACCTGGTAAAAGGCCTCTTGTCTTTGAGTGCTGGTCATTGTATTTTCTCTTTAACTCAACCTAAAAATAAAGTAAAAAATATTATTTTAGAATATTTCCTTTTGCAAAATTTTATAATAAAATGAAAATCTGAACAAACTGGTTAACCAGTTGGGTGTGAGAGACTGAGGGGGGAGGTTGTTAGGAGGAACATTGGGTTAAAAACATCTCTTTCTTTCCAGAGAAATCTTCATTCAAGCCCTGCTTAAACCACAAATGAAAATGAGTTTGGTGGTCCCATCTCAGACCTCATTTGTTCACATCACACCACTACTAACCAATTAAGGATAATGGCCATTATTTGTTTAAGATTAAACTAGAACTGTCTCAGACTAAAAGAGAACTGGCAGAGCTGAGTGTCTGGTAATAACGAATATTAGTGTCATTTGCATAAGAACCATCCTTCTAAAGGCAGACAAATTAATATTCACACCCTTCCAACTGGACTAAAGGTGTTAGCATGATAAATTCAGGGGAGAAATTACAGACTAACCTATCAACAGTTCTAATACAAAGCAGCAAGAATTTTTATATATTCTAGATAAAGTTTACAGTGCTGAACATTGTTTCAGTTGAACATTGCATAGGCTTTGTGTAATCACTCTGAGTTTTTATGTCCACAAATAGAAATTGGATCTACTTAACCATGAATGATCTAAAACACTGCAATACCAAAACTTACTTGATGTATTGTTCTCTATTAAAATTCTAGATAATATTTCTGTTTTTCAGGTACATTTCACGTCCTTCAGGCTATTCATTTTACTCACACATAATATGTGGTTCCCTCAGTAATAGCTTATAATTCACAACACAGTAATCATATGTTTAACCAGACCTCAGTGGCCCGCTGGCAAAGGATGGATAATCACTAATGTGGTCATCCCCATCATTTTCTAGTAGTAGCCTAAGACTGAAAGGCACTATATTCCTGCTATGCTATACAACACCATCCTCATTTCATTCCTCACAGCAGGCAGCAGAGAATTCCAGCTGCTAAAACCACAACCTTACCCACCTATCTGAACACGCATACTTGTATCAAAACACAGCTAGTTTCAGTCAAGGAATACACAATTGACAAACATGTGCAATAGTTTAATATTGGGAGCAATTCTCTCAACACCTGTCAGAACTGCAGAGAAAGAACCTGTTGTAGCGTAGTTGTAGCTGTTCCAGGACATTAAACAGACAAAGGGTCGAGGTAGTATCTTTTATTGGACCAACTTCTGTTGGTGAGAGAGACAAGCTTTTAGAGAACTGACTTGAAGAAGAGCTCTGTGTAAGCTCGAAGGTTTATTCGCTCACCAACAAAAGTTGGTCCAGTAAAAGATACTAACCTTCCCCTTCCTTGTCCTTCTAATATGCTGGGATCAACATCGCTACATCTCCATTGCACACTATTGAAAGTAAATGTAACATTTTGGTACAGACTTCTGAAGTACTAAGCTTTTTTTTAAAAAAATGAAAAGGAAAAAGTAAATAAAATAAATAATAAATGTCTGCCACATAACCTGAATTTAAAGGCATTTCTTTACATATGCCATGGACAGCTGGAGCAGCAGTGTATTATATTGGCAGAAGAAGGCTGGGGTCTCTAGGCCTTTAGCAATAAGGAGTGGTGAGCCTTCTGGAGGAAGAATACAGCTCCTCCATGTAAATGGAACCTCTCCTAGATAGCCAAGGAGCACTGCTGATATCAATTGGAAAAGAAACCCCTTGCTGTCCCATTTCAAACAAGGCGATACTGCTTGTTAAAGGCCCATTCTGAGAAGGTAAAGAATGATCTCTTATTCAGAAAATATATCCAGCTCTAACACATATTTTCAAAATATACTGGTTTAAAAAAAAGACACAAAGCTACATAAGAAAGGTTCTTTTCACTGCTCTTTTGCACAGTATTAACCTTTTTAAACTGACAACTGAAAGGACACGCTTCAGGAGAGAAAACAGTAGACTTCTAACCACATCTGACAGGTAACTTTCAACTTGAATTTGGGTAAGAAATTTTATTTTGTGTACTTATGCCCTTTGAAACAGCCTGTCAAATTTACAAATTCAATCTTTACAGCCAGAAAGTAAATTCAGTTTGATTTCACAGATTTAATATTTGTTCCAGTCATTCAGAATTTATTGACTGGTGCATAAGTTTTCCTTTGTTATTTTTGAAGCCTATAGAAGCCTTTTTCCCCTAAATAGTTTGTAAACATTAATACAATTCTTCACAAAAAACTTTAAACTGAAATTCACTTATCTGTGTATTACCATAAATATAACTGTAGCTAGAATAGCCAAAGAGAGTACTTTCTAAGGAGTTGAAGTGGTGAATATAATGTAGGAAACAATTCTAAAAGGTGGAAAAATCTTACAATATTTTAAAATATGAAGTAGTCACAAAGTTTTTTTGAAAGTATTTCATAAATAATGTCATGATAAATTTCTCAACAGGGTTTCTTCACAAAGCCTTTTGCCAACATTAATAGATGTATCATTTCCATTATTTCTTTCTACTTGAATCGACTTAGTAAAACCGTGTTAGAATAACTTGTCATTCTGTTTTACACCAATTACATTAATTGCAGGAAATGTCACAACAGCACATAGAGGTCTATTCATATAAATAACTAGAGAAAGTAAAAACACTATCAGATCAGACATATATTGAGGCCTATATATTAAATGTAAGCTATATTAGCCTCTCAATTACATTAATAACGGGATGACAAAAAACAAAGTATTCTGTTTCTCTCATTCTAAAGATCATGTTTCAGCATGAGGTCACTATTAGGATTGCTGAGGGTTAAGCATTCATTATAAGTCTGGTAAACGTAAAAGGCCACTGCACGTCATTTTAATCCAATCAGAATCTATTTCATTGTATAACTCTGCATTATCAGGCATCAAATCAACACCCAATTCGAAATGACATGTTGCATATGTGAAAAAGCCAGTCTCTCCTGCTAGCAAATATCCTAAATGTGCAGTAAACCACAGGCTACAAGGGATTAGTTAAAATGTCAAAAGACAGCCTTTTACTTTTACCTGTTCATCCTTAAAAATATACTCTTAGCTATCAGGCATGCTTTACAGACAAATAGCTTCAGCGAGCAGCAGAAGAAGGCCTGTGGCAAGCTCTGCCATCTTGCAGCTGTCACAGAGATTAGTCTTTGATCTATCTGGGAGGTCATGGTCACATTCACATTAGCTGAAGTCTAACAACATTATACCTGTTAACCACTCTTTCTTTGAATGCTTAATTAGACAGACATTCCCCCATTATGGAAAGTTAACTGGGAAATTCCCTGAGTTTCAACAAAAACTAAATGCCATAAACAAACTTTGCCTACTGTGATTTGGAGAGATTTTGAGACTGCTTATATTACAATTCAAATGCATTTTACAATACTTTCCTAAAGCAGAAGGCTAATTATATAGAAGGCTAAAATGCATTGTACTAGACGAGCTCTTTTGGGGGTGGTGTTAAAGGGCGAGGGAGAACTGGTTAGGTGAAATGACAATGCTTCACTTATGAAGACCTGGATTCATTTTTGATGCAGGTAATACAAGAAATGAGTATAATAGCCTGGATAGCCCATGGTGAAAACAGCACTAAAATACTCCATCATTGGCTATGTGCTGAGGTGATGCTTCGGAGAATAGCTGGGGTGTGGCAGGTCAGGGTGGAGGTTTATTTACAGAATTACATGCAGAAGCTTGTACAGTGCCTTAACTTGCATTGTCAGAGCAGCAGCAGATCTCTTTAATTTAACAGAAACCAAAACATTTTAATACATAACATTAAGGCATGCAAATAGCAGCTTCTTATGAATTAATAGCTTCTGGCGAAAAAAAATGAGCTGATAAAGCTGGAGCAACATTTTATCCTTTAAATAGTGTTCTTTCAGTTTAATGTTAGTTTGTTAAATACAAAAGTTTCCCTTTATGGCAGTTTCACATAAAATGAGGTGAATATAAGTGCATACGACACTAGATATTTCAGATACTGTCACATAAACAATATATATGAGAAATATTACGTTGTCTTATTCATTCATGATAAGCTTTTTAGGACTAAAGAGTTGAACCCATAAATAAGAATGAGACCTAATCTTTTAAAACTACTGATTACAACTATTAAGAAAACTTTAGTTCAGTAAAAATAAACACATTGTCCACCAGACACTCATGCAAAGTGGTTTTATCTTCAGCCAAGGGATAGGGCCTTAGACCTAAACAGTTTATAGCGAAACCAAACTGGAAGAGAGAGAATGTGCATTAGGAGCATTTACTGTTCAATATCAGCATACCATAAGCACATGTATCAGCATAGGTATCACAATATAAATTTCAATGGCTAAAATACAGTATGAGGCCTTGTATGCTGAGTAACTTCAATAGACAAAATAAGTATGGCTGTGTTTTATTTTATCTGGCATATTTTCAAGATTTTTAGAGGCAGTACTTTATTTAACTAAATACAGTGCTATATTTTGCTAAAATGGAAAAAAAAAAAACTAAACTGGGCTTCTGCCATAAGTTAAAAAGTCAGGCTCCCACTTAGATAGAACAGCTCTTCAGAAACTCTTTTTTCCCATTGTTCTCTATCTCCCCTTTTAGATTACAAATTGATACACTACAGAAGGAACACTGAAGACAAGGCAACAGCTCAGCACTGTAAGAGCACTAATGTAAGCACCAAAAGAAGCACTTGATAGTGCTGTGAGAGTCACTAGTAGAGACAAGACAGGATGATTCCAGACAGGATAAGGCTAAAGAAATGTCAACATTCTACCAATATATTTGTGTGTACACATTACATACCTCCCTGCCCTACATCCACCCACCTCAGATTTAAAAGGCAAAACAAACAAAAAAATATAAAAATATATGGTCTTGAATCTATCTTTTTAAAATCTCATGTGTCCAGTTAGGGTCTCTCTCTTCCACCTGGAAATAGCAAGAATAATACTCATTTGGAACATACTTGCCATCTAGTCACCCTCTCGATGATTGCCAAGTAACCATGAACGTTTGCAAGTGGGGGAAAGTGAAAGATACCAAATCCTCTAATACTTTTTTTGTTTGAAATGTTTTTAAGTAGAAATAGCAATAAACAGTGAAGCGTTTAACATTTTTTCCTTCAAAAGAAGTAAAAACATCTGTGAGAATTAAGACTGTATAGTGAATGTATAGAGACCAGGGTAAGTCACAGAACACATTTCACTCCTCAGTAGGCTCACTAAAAGCTGTACCTAAAACACACACACACAATTTAGTGGCCTACAAAGACTGCGATATTAGCAGGAGGACGCTACTTTCAAACCGGTGCAGTCATTTCATGTGCAAATACTGCTGATATATATAAAAAGGTTTGAAATATGCAAATGCACATCATCTGTATCCTGTGCCTTTCAAACCAGTTTCTGTGTGTGCTGGAGAACAGCTTATTTTATAATCATACCAATGAACACCTTGTGCAGCTCAAGATAAAATCCAGATTACTTAATACAGATCATTCTACTTCACTTTCACACACACAATCCACATTTTTCTGATATATATATATATATATATAGTATTAAAAGATATGCTAACGATCAATGTTAACTGTCTATGTGATCAAGTCTGTGTTGCTTGGTTATCTATAAAATGTTGTGCTGTCTCTCTCTGTTGCCACTCACAATATGCTAGAGCACTGCTTTGTGCTGGATAAATTAGACAGGCTCAACTATGTGTAATCATATTGCCTCCTAGTGGTGGCATCTTACTGAGAATATAAACTAATCTCACTATAACAGCTTGAATGTTTCACAAGTTGACACTAGCAGTTTTTAAATTTCATTTACTTTTAAAGGTTTTAAAGGCCCACAAAAATTATCCTGCTTAATGTATGGGCATAATGTGAAATAAAAGGCAGCATAAATGGTGCAAAGCTATCTAAACTCCAAAATAATTGAAGTCATCAAGTCCTAGCCTTTGAGGGACCTTCCCACCATGCAAATCTCAACCCCTTCAACACACACATTTAAAACGTTTTCTTTCTATAATAATAATAGAGAAGAAAGTGATGGGTCCATTGCTATGGTTATATGCGCAGCTCCAGATCACAGCATCGCATCATTCAAATAACTTGCACTTTGCAAATTGCTTCTTCCATACAGCACAACTCAAAATGACTGGATGCTGGAGTTCATGGGATCTGAATGGAGCAGTAATGGAGATGGAATCAAAGCTAGATAAAAATCAAGGAAACTGGCAGAATGGAGATGAATGAGATAGTCACATGGAAGGGAGGCTGTAGAGAAAAAAATCACTGAGGCAATTTGATAGACTAACCTCATTTATTTCCCCATAATTCAAAACTCTAAATATGAGGGAGCACCTGTGCACAACTACTATTATCCTGCATGTTATCATTTCTCTATGTATCTTTCCATGGTAGAACAGTACAATTCATTACATGAGAAGACACATTTCTCTTATTTTTGATCCACAAAGAACACTAACCCTAACTTTTTCACTGGAAGCTCTTCATTCATTCCCAAGCATTCTCACTCTTAATCCCAGTGACAAAGACGGTAGGAATGGCTTATAGAACATTGCAGTCATTGAACACTTTTTGTATTGTCAACTACAGCATGTGGCATCTGAGAGAGCTTGAAGTTTTATGGTTTGACAAATCATCTAGCACATTCACCCTAGGCCCATCTACTCATCTCAGTCTTGTAGGCTTTGAGGGACTGTGAACAAGTGACTTGATTAAAATCTAATGCAACCAAAACTCTCCTCTGAAGAGAAAATTCAATCCATTTCCAGTGAAGCAGAAGTGAAAAAAATCAAACAGCTTCCCTTGAGGTACAACGCTGCTGCATACGCTCAGTGCCACTGTGTCTAAGGTGAAGTGGTAAGTGTCAGTCATCCTTACAAATCCCCAAGGTGATAGCTTCACTTTTAAAGCCTTCAACATTCTTTGACAGTAAAGTAAAAACTTAAAGGTCAGCACTACTTGCTAAGGACAAGATAAACACAAGAAAATCACTTTGGAATTTTTCATGGATCAGAAAAGTAAACTATTAAAGGTAAAAGGAAAGTTTTGATTTGCTGTATTATTTATCCAAAGGCTTAACTGAGGGATATATTTAGGGATGACTTTCTTAATCTGTGCCAACACACTGACATTAGCGTTGCACAATAGAAGAAAAATGCCATCCACTAGCCTTGACTGATAAACTGAACTTCGACGTTATCTTTCCAAACTACAGGAATTCTGTACTTTGCAAGGTTTTGTAGATAATAGAGACTGGGTTTGGGTAGCTATTCATAATTTATTTACATAAAAACTTTTTACAGCATAATTAGCACTGGGAATAGTGGTGGAAGAGGAGTTACTTTTCAGTATTTACAAAAAATTCTTATTTAAGGAAAATGGTGTATAGTCTCTCTCTAAAATCTCCTTCTGCTTCACAGGCTGATATGCAAGATTGTCAGCAAGCACAGCATACAGTTGTTGAATGGCTTTTAAAATGTTAGAGCCATGAAAATAAAACACACTTTGAATTTATTTTCAACAGCTCTTTTTGGCCACGTTCTCCACAAAAAGTAGCTTGAATGCCAAAGTTAGAATACCAAATAGACACAAAATTTTAAGTGGGCTAAACGCTAATTTATTTTCTTCCAAGGAGAAAAAAAAATTGACACACAAAGGCAATATCCTACCAACCACCTTGACAAGATGTGATTTTGCATACCACAGTTCTCAGTAACTACTGCCATTGTCACTATACTTTACAATAAGAAGCTGAAATAATTTATGGTGCCTGGCTGCAAGACATTCACACAATACTTGAAAATGTAACAACCTCATAATTAGGGACAGTAAGTTTTAATACTCACAATTTGAACACATGCCTCTTGAAATTTCAGTTATGTCCCCTAGTCACTGTTGTTTTAAATTTGGGGGCTTGCTAATATAATGTTGTGCATTGCAATCCTTCACAAACAATCAAATCAATTCATCATATCCTTTACTATTTGAAGGTTTCTATTTAATTTATTACTAAATATACTTGTATGGTAATGAAGTGAGAGGGGCATATAAATACCTACATGGAGAGCACTCATATCCTTCATTCACTAACTCTTCCTTTTTTTAAAAAAAATCCAGTTTCTCTGAGAGCACCCTTTGAATAGTACCTCATATTTGTTTTTCCTTTAAAATTTTTATAAGAGCTTTTCTGACCCCCTGTTGATGTTTGCCCTTTTTCAGCAAGGGAGAAACTGACTCTACAGACGAACCAATGAGGCTGACTACACTTCTGCATTTGATAGCACAATTTAAGCAAAAAAATGATTTTTTTCCAATTTTTTTCAGAAACATTAAAGAATGTTAAAGAAACATTGGTGTTTCTTGTAATTATACTAGATGTATTATTATAAGTCAGTAACAATTTCCAAGTTGACAGTTTCTCTTTTAAGGCAAAATTATTCATAAACATTCAAACTACTTAGGACTATCAAAACAGTAAATCAATAATGAAACATCCAGTTTCATTTTAAAGAGATGCTTTAAACTGCATAGCAGGGTATCAAATAATGCCAAAAATCATTGCAACAATGGCTTTCAACAAAATTTCTAACTAAGTATCAATTCTCCTGTATTTTAAAAAGACTATTTACTTTCCACAAACATGACAGGATTAAAAATTAAAATATCTTTATTCTAGGAATTAGCTATTTAATATTAGTATTTGCATGGTTCACTGTATCTGCTTTTTATTAATTGATTTTTTAAAACTGACTCAAGTGTGAAACTAATAGGTAAATAAGGACCAAAACAGCTTCCATTAAGTGGTAAATAGTGTACATTAGTGCAAGAAAAATGAACCAACAATGTCATGTAGAACAAATGTTTCATTTTCCTTCAGAATAAAAATTATTTCAGTCACCATGTAACTAGTGTAAATTTCTTTTTCCCTGCACAAGCCACAATAGGGAGAAAAATACAAGCTAAAAACCAATGACAGCTGGAAATACGTTTAAATATTAAGAAAAGTTGCTCTTTGTTCATTGAAAATTTCAGTCACCTGTTTTGATTTGTTGATTCTTCTTCACAGAAGTGAAGAAACTCCAGTTGTGTGATTGAAAACATTTTTTACACCATTAAAATACTGAATACATAGCAATAAAAAATGCATAAGTGATGTGTTCCGTCATGGCTCACAAATTACACTCCTGGCAACAATAAGGATATTTGCCTTCATAGTTTATATTCAAACCACAGCAGCTGACTAAAGGAAATATGTAAAAGATTCTCATTAAAAGCCAAACCCTCTTTACAGTTCTTGAATAATATCAAAGCACAGAAAGTCTAGTCTTTTCAAGTTTACTTTCTTTTTACATCTATTCACATAAAAGGGCTTTAATGTTTTTGTCCTATATATTTTGGTTGAGTAAAGGTCTCACTTAGCTGTCATACAATTATAAGGATACTCCACTACAGTACGATCAAAAGCATCTGGGAAGGTGGAAGTCAAGAAATCCTCTCTGGGAAAGTTACCTTAATGCTTTCAGAGTTGCTCATTATCAACATTTCATAGCAAGTTTCTTTATTTTCAGGTCCCCGAAGAAAGAACAGTAAATTATGACTTGAACTAAACAAGTTCAAAATCAAAGCTCCAAAATCAAATTTTCCTACTTCTATTTTCATGTCCCTGAGGTGGGCAGAGGAAATTCTGGTCACAGCCAAAAAAAGTCATTTTTGGCTCTGAAATGTATTTTCCTGCTTCTTTAGAGCCAAACTGGCTCGTACCATTGAAAGTACCATAGCTTTACACAGTACTTTAACATTTCGCTTTATTTTTGCTTTAGCAATCTGATTCTTAAACAGTATGAAGCCATTTTCAGTACAGAATTGGTCCTATGGTGTCCTGTTTCTAAATATCTTATTTTTCTTTTATTGCAGTCCAGTATGCTTCCAAGTCTTAATTATCTTCATTTCCATAATATGAAGAAGGTAGGTTTAGATTTATACTAGGTACGTATTGTTTTGAATACATTAGAACTTTGGACTGGGGCAAATAGCAAAAAAAAAAAAAGGGTCTAAATAAATAAATAAATATCCTAAAAGGGATTATTTTCAACAAACAGATTAAGTACATAATATGAATTACAATTTATAATCTCTATTATTACTTAAGTGGACTGACCATGTTTTTGAAAACGTTTTTCCTCTCATCTGTTGCTACCTGAAGTAGCATCTTATACTTAGCACAATGATACAGAGAAAACCACATTTAGCATTATACAGCAGACTTGACAATGTGACTTTTAGCTGAGCAAAAACTGTAGGGATTGGATCCAAACATTACAATTCCAAACATACAAAAGAGGTTAATGAAAATTATTTTAGCATCAGACAGCATGTATTTGGGATGACGCATCATTTTCAGTCACATTATTTCTATTCTTTAATAATACAACATTAGTGACAAATTACAAATCATAAAACATATTTAGAAAGCAGGCTGATCAGAGACAAGTTATATTAGCAGTGGAGATGAGCCAACATCAAACTGCCAGTTTAAAACATTGGTCTCTAAGGAGTCAATCCGACAAACCCTTATGCTTGCACATAGTCTTAGTGAAACTAATGGGATCACTCAAAAAAGTAAGATGGTTGTGCAAGCATAAGAGTTTGTAGGACTGAGCCTAAAGAAGGCCTTTTATTAACTGTCTAATAACCTGACTTTCAGTTGTATTTCTATAAAGCATCAGTGACATTTTTTTATTGATTGAGAAAATCGTTGGGTGATATACTTTAGGAATTTGCTTAACAAATTGCCTTTCTTATTTAAAAAAGGAAGTCAGAATTACTTTCAGTATCTTCTTCAGCATATTTCTTATTGCCTAAAGTCTCTGTTCTGCCACCAGACTGTTAAATATTAATATATTTTTGTGACCTATTTCCAATAAATTTTAGCTCATCAGTTTTCCAATTAATAGACTCTGCCACAAATTCCACAGAAATGGTACCCAGCTATCTCACAGGACCATTCTTAAACTATCCTATAAACTCATCCAGTCAATCCACTTGTGAACCTTGGAACTTCCCTACATATCTGCAAGGAAGGAGACCCCCCCACCTCCAAATGTCAAAAAAAAAAATCTGGGTTCTGCTGGATTAAGGAGAGAAATGAATTCCACAATAGAGGACCTGTTAAGGAGAATAATAACCTTCCAGAAGCACTCTCTCATTTGCTATGAGGGAGCTCCAGCTTGAAGGCTTCCCCAATATCAAACAACACGGTGACCTCTCAGGTAACCAAGACCCTAACAAGTTAGGGCATCACAAGTTAAAACCAGTACCTTTAATTTTACCCAGAAACTTATTGGAAGCCAAAACAACTCTGAGTAGGGTTCTTGCTACTCAATACAGAGAAGGATGGCAAAGTCTGGCTCTTTATTAGCACATGTAGTTTGTCTATCTGAAAAATCAGAGATTTTCTATATACTTACAAACATATCTGCTATATCAATTGCTAATATAAAGCATCTTATTCTAGATCCCAACTGCTTTAAAACATGCTGTAATTTTAGCTCTGAGATTTTAAATGACACACAAAATATTTAAGTGACATAAGAATAACCATGTGAGAGTGGAATGTATTATCAATCTCTTTTAGAGGATAGAATATTCCCATATGCCTTCTACTTCCCTCCAATCAATTGGACTAAATAGCAGAGACTGATCTGCATGAGACTCAAGTTTTCATGATTCAGTGCATCATATAAATCAGCTATTAGAGAATTTCCTTTCACCATTTATAATCTCAACAAAAAGATCTGCAATTTGAGCATTCTGATCTAGTTTCAAAGCTGCTTGCTCCTTAAATTCATAGTTGGGCCAGAGTTAGAGAAAGTAAATTAGCTTCTGACTCAAGTAGTAATGCATTCACCTGCCTAAAAAATAAATTCTAATTCTTAAATTAGCAGTATCCAAAGCAAACAGTGCTTTAATCCAGTTCTGTTGCAAACTGATCACAAAGATTTAGGTAAACTGGCCTAAAGGAATGCCATTGCAATGTATTTATTACTTGTGATAAAAACTAAGAGGAGAGAATCCAGATTTCTTACCATTTAAGCCTGATTAAAGGAGTACAAGCATAAAATGAATCTGCATCATAAACAGAATGGCAATTTTTCTGCAGACCAGGAATGATTTAACCCCTTGGCAACAGGACTTATGATTTTTGGATGGTAATTGCTCATGTAAAATGCAGTAACATAGCCAGCAAAGCTCAATTACTTAGGGCAATGGGTTAAGGCTCAGTTTAGTCCAATTGTTTATGCAATTACTTAGGAACCTATACCATACATAATGCTGCTTAAAGTCATGGATGTATTATAGAGATCAGCATTGCTTGGCACTCCAATTTTCATATACATTTTGTAGGTAATATATACATGTTTTATGATTCTGTAGGTCCTAGGAGACTCCAGTGTTTTGATAATTTAAGATTAACACAACAGAATTTAAAAGCATTAAAAGAAAGTATGAAAATAAACTTAAAAACATCCTTTGTAGTTTTGGGGTTATGTATATTGATGCACAAAGCCTGTGGTAGCAAACAACAGTTTGCATTTCTTAATCCAAATCAAAAGCAGTCAGAATTTTTGTAAGCAAACTAACTTCTCTCTTATATTACTATATTGTGTGTGCGTGTAAATTCAATAGGTCTGGGTATATGCATCTAAGGCTCCATTTTAGGTTAAATTTGTTTCATCTCACCAAGTGTTTAATCTTCCCAAAATAGGAATTAATTTTGACACCCGCCCTTCATTATCATCAGCCAATTTCATTATAATAAATGGGGTTTCTAATTTTTTTCCTGTACTATAGCGTACTTTCACTTCAGACTTATTTTGCAGCTATTCATGCACTCCCATAAGGCCACAAACAACTCTTCTGTAAGAGCTGCTGCCACTATATAAAGGTGACAAACTGAGCTCTATTGACAAAAGGAGTAAGATACCGGAGAATAATCCAGAACTTTCTGAAATATTTGACAAACTTAAAGCAAGGGACAAAGAAAAGCATTCCTGAGTTGAATTTACATAGAAGAAGTGCTAACTAGATGTCACATTGAACCTAGGTTGCCTTTTGCTCAACATGTCTACACTAATAACTAGCTTTTCCAGTATTATCCTAGGAGCGTTGCCATGCACCAACCAGCTCCTCAAATCTGATGCTGAGAGACTGGAGCATGCCGCCCTACCCTCATCTAGAATTGATCACTATGGGGGCTTTGTGTAGTGGCATATCTAAATATACGCACTCAGAGCTTCAGCCTACTTGCAATTGGCAGCTAGTGTTTTGATCCTTGCTTAAAAATTTAGTTTCCTTGAATCTAATTTTTAAAACTAGAAAATATCTCATTATAATATTGGGTTTTTTTTATTTAGTGAGCAGTAATGGTTTGAATTGTCTGGCTCTAGATTTTATTTCAGATCTGGCTGATGTCTTATACCAAAAATATATATATTACTGTAACCTTAAGGATCATAATTTATCCTTGACTCAACCTTCTGAGTTTAGTGTAGGATCGCATACCATTTAGAACTTAAAAATCACTCACTTTTAGAGATCACTTACTGCAGGGACAATGTGGGCAGACCCCAACCATATTACAGAACTAGTGTTTCAAAATTTCGTTTTAATACATAAAAGTCTTTAAAACAAAACATTTCTAATTATCCCTCTACCTTTAAAACGAGGAAATAGGCTTTTTAGTGTACGTACATTTTGAGTTTAAAACACAGTGCATCATCTTTTAGCCGGAATTTTTGTAAGCAAACTGTTTTCTTATATTACTATATTGTGCGTGTGTAAATTCAACACGTCTGGAAAAGGAGGTATGCGCATTTAAGAATCTGTTTTATGTTAAATTTATTTAATCTCAAGCAGTAATACTAAGTGTTTAATCTTCCCAAAATAGGAATTAACTTTTCTGCACCTACCTTTCATTAACATCAGCCAATTTTATTATAAACAATGGACCTAAATGTGAAGCCCTTACTCACACTGATGAGCTGCTACTGATCAAGCAGTCCCACTGAAGTGAGTGAGTGTCCTGATGTAAGTAACTGCTCAGCAGCGTAATGGGTTGACACTTCGGTTAACTCATGAAAGCTCTGAACCCACCCAGAAATTTTGTTAATTTAGGCATACTGCTACATTCAGAAGTCACTTTAAGATCTATGCCTCCAGTCAGGTGAAGCTGAATCATCCAAAAAAAAGAAAAAGCAATGTTCTCAATTTCCAGGAAGAAGTTATTTCATGTAATAAATTGACACCTTACAGAAGCAAGCTAAGGATAAACATTAGCTTTGGAAAAGGCTTACTATTCTACTCCCAGGCTAGATGAAGAGTGCTATGCACATAGCAATATTGAAGGAGGCAACTGAAGAGGGAACATGCAGCAATCAACCATGAAATAATTTTAAGCCACCTACGAAAAGAATGTATGAAAATCTTTCATCTCTAGGTTAAATCCCCCTTTGCCTCTCAACCTATTTTACTCATCTTAACATTCTTACTTTAATTCGCATCTGTTATTTATTTTCCTTAGGAAACAACCTCAAATAGATTTAAAAACAATATCTTTCCCCCAACATTTACACTGGATCTTAGCTACCGCATATTCCGCTATATCAGATAAATCAAGGAATAGTTTTTTATCTGTTCAACAGGCATTATCTTTGAAATAAGTGAAAAATACTGTACCATATCTGGTAAAAACAGGCACTTAGAATGCACAAACGCCATTACTAGCTGTGTTCAAACAATGGCTTAAAATAAATTTATTGTAGTATGATATTAACAAGTGTTAAAACCTAAAATAGAAGCTATTCAGCCTCTTGCTTTTACCATGCTGAGGTCAGGTGAGAGTCCTGAATAAAATATAGTTATACAGTATTCCATATACAATGAAGTATTTTAGACAAAACAAATTTAAATTACAAATCTTTTGGTTGAATATTGATGTCCTACCTGAAGGTCTTTCACATTTGGAAATGGAATACCGATAGTTATAACAGCACGGGCATTGTCATCAGAAAAATCCAAGCCTTCACTAACTTTACCTCTGCATACTGCTATGAGAAGTGCTCCATCTTGAACAAAGCAAAGAAGATTTAGCAATCATTTTGGAGATAGATCATCAATTTTCACAAGTCAGTTTTACGGTATTGTTTGACAAGACTAAAATGAATACAGCATAATACAGTATGTATCAGTTTGACAAAAGTGAGGTGAATTAAAAATATATGATTTTGTACAGAAGCATTATAATAGCTAATGTCATTTATACAAATAATATTGATGTGTTGAATTAGGAGTTTTCATATTATGCTTGCAAGAGGCACTATATAATACAGAAGTGTATCATGGGGCAAAAACTGTACCTAACTATTGCACTAGTGCTTTAAATGTATCATTTATTTTCTCTTATTTTCTTACTATCATGCTGTATTGACTGCACTGATATTTAAGGTAATTTTTAATAAAACATATAAAGTTAAGTTTGAAAAAGAATGCACGAACTAAGTTGCTACAAAACGGTGGCTTAGCTCACATATTAATTAACAGGTTGTTAAACGTATTACATTCGCTGTACACATCTGGAGTCTATGCTGGATAGACAGTCCACTACAAAAATAATTCAGGATCCAGTTATCTGAGAGACCACTACTGCAGTTAAATTAGGAGACTCTTGCTGTCAGTTCCACGGGTTGAACTCTTCAGGAATGACAGCAGAATCTTCTCAATGGGGAAGGCGAAGTTACTTGAATGTCAAGGGGACAGCAACCACACCTGGAGGGAGGAGGTGACAGTGGAGGGAGTACATCAGGACAGGGAGTCTGGAAGCAGGAGTGGAGAGGGGAAATCGGGAGACAGAGTGGATGAGGACCAATGGGGCTATTTAGGATTCGGCAAGAACCTAGCGGCGATGGGACAAAGAGCTTGGGGTGGATACCAGGATGAGGAGCTCAGGGAGGGGAAAATGGAGATCAGATTAGGAGCCTTGGAGGTAAACTGAGACAAGGAGCCTGGAGGTAGAGACTAGAATCTGTGGTGGGAGCCCGGAGGAGGAGACTGGGACTGGCTAGGCAAGGGATCAGCACGCAGAGGGGGCTGAGCTAATGGTTATTTAGCTGTACATTAAATGAGATATGTTGTGTACATATACATTCCACAGTAGGTGTACGTGCACTCAATGCACGAGAGTCAGATTTTTGCCAGAAGTACCAGCAGGTGGGGCACACATCCCTGCTGTCCTTGTGTACAAACCCAAAGGTATAAAATGGGTGTGGGCATTATCTCCCTATCCTTTCCTTCACACTGCCATCTAATGAATATCCAAAGTAGTGGGGAAGGTTAGCGAGTCGTGGAATGGATATGTACACAACAGATCTCATTTAATGTACAGATCATTACCGATATATCAAATCATAGTAAAATAAATTATGCTGATACCATCATCATCTTAATCTGATTTCAAAATAATTTAAAATATCAGCCACAACTTTCTCCCTGGAAGGTCTCCATTAACTACTTAACATGAGTTAAAAATTCATTCAGTCATCCTCCCCCATCCAATTACCTTTTCCTCCTTTATATTTTATTGCATCATAATATATTTGGAGCAGTGCATCAAAGTCAGCCTTATCTCCTCCTTTAGGTTCCGCAATGACTGTCTTAACCAGCTCGAGGTTTCTCCATAAACCAGTGTGCATCCAGCGATCTTTTAATTTATCCAACAACTAAAAAAATAAACAGAAAAAAATCTAAGCATGCTGAAGTGAATATTCAGTAACCTAATTTTTCAAAAGGCTCTAAAACATACTAAACATGTCCCCAATAAAATGCACAATAAAAATACCAATCACAACTTCATGAAATACGTATTATTCAACATGTCTATATAAGCTGTAATTTGACATTGTAGAAATTTGTGTGATTCAGTGTAAGCAATTGAATTTCAAAATTCAACACTTATGCTCTCCATTGCTACAACACTGTATACTTATGCCCTGCAATTCTCATAAAAGAAACAAAATACCTTGTGACAGGAGTTGCATTGATGGATTCTTAAAGTAATAAACAAAGTGGATGCAATTCACTATAAATAAATGGCGGGTCCCATCCCTTCCGCTCCTGCAAGCAGCTGACTGATGGCCAACCCGGTGGGAGCATATGAACCCCCAGGACTTCTAGATGCCAACTGGTCACAGGCATAGGGGTGCAGGAGGGTTTCAGGGATCCCTGGGTCTGGTATTTACATACTACTCTACCAAAAAATGCCAGGATGTGTCACAGTGGTCATCATAATCTTTGCAAAACGTAGGTATGGATAATATGTAAGGAGATATGTATATATACTTGAAATTATGTTCTTAAGACCTTGTAGTTAAAGGCGAGTCACTTAGCATGCCTTAAAACAGGTTCCACCAGACAGGAGGTGGGAGACACTAATCTCCATAGCTAACTAGTGTGTATTGTGCATCTTACAATGGAAGTCAATTTGCATACTGAGTGAATTGTCAGTAGAAAGATTGCAGGGACTTCAAGAGAAGAAATTAACAGGAAGAGCTAAACAGCCGGGGAGGAACCCTGTTTAAAGATACCCTGGTATCCTTCACCTGGGGAGACAAGATGTCAACGGGCTTGGTCTCAAAAGGAGGGCCTCAGGAGGACCTGGTTGTAAAATGCTGTGAGGAGGACTTTGACTAACAGTACTTTATTAAACATATCATTTAACAACAGCTCCTGCATTTTGGAGCAATAAGACCATATTGGCTGAAGAAGCCTGCTGTACATAACAGATTCTAGTTTCTGTATTTTGTTATTCCAAATCAGCAAAGGCTGAAACCTGTGTAGGCAAATGGTTTACGTGCTTTACTTGCACTCTAAGCTTGATGAAAACATATATTAAATCTAAAACCAAAAAAGCATGGCATGAACACAGGCTCTTGTAGATTGATTGGGTAGGGGGCAATTACGCCATCATTTATCATCACTGTCCCTTCTCTCACCAATCCCTAGTCTGAATTTTATCAACTCAGGAAGCAAGAAACCCAGCGATCCATTTCTTCACCTGACAGGTTTATCTAACGGTGCACAGCACAGCTCTCAAGAAAACAGAATGGCAACACACACATTTGACATGAACTGAGATTAAGAGATCTGGTTCAATGGCCAGAAATAATTATTTTAAGTTAATTTCTCTTTCTGTTGAATGATCACTAGTATTTTTCTTAACAATTCTGCAGTACAGCCACCTGGTTTCATATATTCTTAAGATTTTAAATTCACAGTTCAACTCTGTAATAAGGATTATGCTTGTCATAGTCAAACCCTGACTTTTTGTCCTCTCTTCCCTTCAACTCCACTCATTGTAGGTTGTCTCAGTCCTTTGCCTCAGGCTGTGCAAATTGCTCCCTCTGGAACCTGCACCAATCCTCAACTCCCTCCAGGAAGGAGAGACCTACACATGAACTCATCCTATCAGATTTAGGCTATGGAGTGTAGGGCTTAAAAATTCCTGACGAGAAGGAACTGAATCTCTTTTATGCTGTCTGGATTCTCAGGGTCAAAGATTCCTAAACATAAGCAAAGAGATTCCCATGCTGCTTGGCATGGGTTAGCTTTGACAGACACTTTGAACTGACAGATTACTGCAACTCTGTCACCTTTTGGGTCACAGACTGAAACTTCTTTGTGTATTTGTGCGTGCTGTCCTTAACCTGTAAATAACTCATTTATTTTTCCTAGCTAATAACCTTTAGTTAATTACAGGATTGGCTACAGGCTTTGTCTTTGGTGTGAGATCTAAGATACAAACTGAGCAAACAACTGGTCTTTTAGGACCGGGAGCAACTTGAATATTTTGTGATTTATTGTGTAAGTGACCATTTATCACACAATCCAGCTTGCCAGGAAGGCCAGATAGACTGGAGTGTCTAAGAGGACTGTCTATGACTCCATTATAAGACTACTGTAGTATTTTGGGTATTTACATTTGTTACTGGGTTAATGAAATCTAATTATACAACATACAACCACTGTGGGGTGTCTGCCCTGTTTTTTGGTACTCTGTTCTGAGATTGGCACTCTTCATCATGAGCCATTCCAGACAGAGTGAATGCATACATGTCTAGAGAACAAAATGGGCACAATTTATCCATTAAAATTATAAATACATATATGTAATAAGCAGGTAGGTTTTGCTTTCATACTAAGTAAAACACTGGTTCCAGTTCACAAACTAACCACTAGAAACTCTGGATCAGAAAGTTTACGAACAGAAGGATTCAACTTCTTGTTAATGCAAAAACCACATGATGATAAGGAGAATTAATTTGCAGCAAGGAATCAATCTCTCACTGGGTTGCTTCAAAATTTCACACTCTAACAATAAACAGGACCCACTTTCAAAGATATAGATATATAACAACGGTAGACCCTGTATAAATCTCTACAGATTTTTTTTAAATCACCATTCAATCCTACTTTATTCTCACTTTAAAAAGAAACAATTTCCACTCAATATTGACAAAGATTTAACAGAACATCTTCATCTAGATCCATCATAAAACATCTGCAAAGTCAAAGTTATTTCCATTTTTATGGATTAGAGTGTAACAATCAGCATTCTCTACCGCTCCCCTTTGAAAGATACACTCAAGGCCCCTACTAGCCCTTGATAACTTCAGATAACTTAACTGAGAGGTGCCATGTGTAACCCGTCCGTGCCCAGGGTAGCCCACCGATAATGCCAGGGTCAGGGCAGGCTGTAAAAGGGGAGCAGATTCTCCCAGCACTGGTGGGTGACACTCAAGTCAGACTTCCCAACCAGCCACAAACAGTGCTTCTGATTCCCCCACACTGGTTATCAAGAAGCCACTGTGCAACTACACACAGCCCCCTTTACTGCATTTCAGTCTCTGGCTCCCCAAACTGACACTAGGTCCAGTAAAGAGACCAGTTGTTTAAACTCTATGCTCTTTACAAAAAGATTCCCTCTGATCCCAAAGGATCAGCCACAGTACCAGTTCACTATAAGTTTGGATCTTACCCAAAATACCACGCTGCCAGCCAATCCTTTAGTACTAAAACTAAAGGTTTATTAATAAAAGAAAAACAAACCATAAGAGAAGTGTTAAAGGCTTAAAGCAATCAGATATATACAAATGATTTAAAAGTCCATATACATCAGGTTTCTAGAACAATTGTGGAGTTGTATAGTTCCTCTGGTATACATCCAGTACCTGGATGGGTCTAAGTCCTTCAGTTCAGTTGCAAAGTGTGTTGATCCAGAGGTGTGTCCGCAGCTGGACAGGAACAAGGAACAAGACAAAGACAAAATGGTTTCTGTGGTTTGATCTTATATACCCTCTGTTACTGGCCATGTGGCTTGTGGAACTTTACAGGAACCAAAATGGAGTCCATAGTCACATGGGCCAATCCTGGTAACTCTTCAGGTATGCCTTTAGTTTCTTCCTAGGCCTTTGGCTTCTGTAAAGGTCTTGATGGGCCATTAAGCGGGCTATTGTCCTGCGGCCTCTCTGTCTGGGGTGTCTCTTCTACAGCACAGTTTGAAATACAGGATATCAAAGATCTCCATAGCTTTCCTCACATATATCACACATGAACACAAATATTATCATCTTATTCAGCATATCATAACCTTTCTAACAGTACCTGACATAGCGTCTTACATGAATTGCTATGATTTTGACATATTAATGTCAAACAACACAAATGCCCCCCCTCCCAATCCAGTCCGCATGACACCAGCAAGTCTACCTTCTGTATGTAAATATGCAAATTATGAACATAATTAATATTTGGCAAGATTAAAACAAAATTTCATACAAAAATGTATTTATTTCATTTTAATGGTGTCTGCCATAGGAAGGATTTTTCTCATATACAGAAAAAGTATGCACATGCTTAGAGAAACATGATACAACCACTATACACACAGACAACAATGATGAGTGCTACAGAGATATCTATAAATAAAAATAAATAAAATATAACACACATCCGTGCTTCATAGGAACTCGGAACTCAAGTGCAGGGTTATCATAAAAAACAATAGCACTTTGGGTTGGAAAAGCACAAATGAGAGTGGGGTATAATGCCAGAAACCACAGGAGGAGGCCATTAATGCCCACAGTCAGTCACTTTCTCTACCCAGGGGAATAATAGTTTTTTCAGACACTGCAAGGCAGTCTCTATATGTTTTATTAAACCCTTTAAAAATGGACTCTCTAATGGTTCTATAAATGAAATGAGGTTTTCCTCCAAGAAAGCAGAAAATCCTGTTAAGCGAGTAGAATCTGCCATCTTCCCACAAGCTGATGGATGTTTATTTGATTTTTTTCCCTTGTAATTTTAAAACAGCTGCAAATTCTTTCCCAGGAGCTGTGTTTTTAGTATCTAGGCTTGTCTCCCAACTCTGTTGTTTCTTGTTTTCTAGATAGCTGCTGAAGCTTTCCAATATCTTGTCAGATATGGGAGAAGAGGTTTCCTCAGCATCTTTTACCATTTCTCAATCCCGCTTCCGGCTGTGGTGCTCATATTCCACTTCAGTGATATGTTCCCTTTCCAGATTCTTTCTTTCATTTTTCTAATCATCATGGTACGCCGGGTGTTTCCTACTCCTTCCAACAAAGCCAGATTTACTATGGCTACATGAGTGTAATTTCCAACATCTTAAGCAAGTGGACGTTGACAAGTTAAACTGCAGCAATCATACTGCTGCATAACGCTATAGGAAGACAGTGACTTTCTTTGCACTATCCCGATTGATTAGTTTCTGAGTAACAGATCCTTGGGAATGGGTGGAGAATCTAAAGGAGAACACAAAACTATTAGTTAGCTGTTCTCTTTTATATGCCCCTATTCCAAGTACCCATTACTCAGAAATTCCTTACATCGAATGTGCATTAAATACTTTAATGCCGGTTTTAAATGGGGATCACTTCCTTATTTTGCCAATAGGGACCAAATGAAAAAATCCATCAAGCAATATTTAGAGAGGGAACACTTATAAGATTTAACAAGGTCGAGGACATGCAAAAAGCAGCCCAGGATGGGCAGGGATGATGGAACCTTATTCATGCCCTAAGAGATGTTTGATGGTGCAGGAAGGATTCAGATAACAGCTTTGGATCTACTTGCCAGTTAAATAACCATTGGCTTTTATTATACTGCAAACTATAGAAATGAAGTAGTACTTCTAATTTCTAATGGCCCTGTCTTCGTGGTATATATTATATCATAATCTTCTAAAACAAGTGGATTTTGAGGTGCTTTTTTAAACCACCCAATGACTGCCCATAAACCTATACTCCCACACCTGTGTAACCACTAATCTTAGCCAAATATCCTGTTCCCCATTGAAAAAAGCTTGCAATTATGCATAAAAGATCTACCCTTCAGAACTTCCACATATTCTTCACTTCATTTGTATAGAAAGGTTTTTGTAAAGCTACAAAGTGCATTTGATCAAACATCCCAGTCTAGTATCTCTGAATCAGTTTAATTCTTACTTGGAAATGGGGTGTGGAGAAGCAGCCATTAGTCTGTCCTTAATAAAAATCACAGTATCGGCACCATTGTTAGTGCAAAAAGTCAGGGATCCTCAAGGGACTAACATTGATCTAAAAGCCTTTTCCCATGCAGAGCTCTTCATGTGTTTGCTACCAGAATTTTCTTTTTGAATAAGCATTGCTTCAAAATCAAAGTGTGCCTCCAGTGGGCTGGAAATGTGTTTGAAGGGTCAAAGAGAAGTTCTACACACAGTCAGCATAAAACTTAAGAAAAGGAAAATACAGATGCACCCAACCCAGTGGCTTGGCAGCTAAGCTTAAAAAAAACCCAATTTTGGTGAAACTCAAATACATACAGTGTATTTGGGACAGCCACTTGCTGAAAAAGAGGCTGCTACTAGCCCATCCACCAACACAAGAGAGAGACAATGTCCAACATTCTCATAATAATGCATCCTATAACGTCTTCAAGAATCAGTTCATCAATATAATGTCATTTACAGGCTTTATAAAAAGGAGGGGTTCGGAAGAAGTTTTGGACTAACTTTTCCAAGCAACTAAAATTCCATACATTGAAAAACTTCCCTTTAATTATAGGGCCTTAAATGTATGTTTGTGATGTAATTATAAATTTCACAGACATTTGAAAAATCTTTTAATTAAAAATATTGTGGCCTAGTGATAGTGCTCTACACTGCTATGCAGTTCTGGGTTCTATTTTCAGTCATGGACAGCAAGGGCGGGGGTTTCCAGGGAAGTGTGGGATAAAGATTAACTAGTGAATACATACAACTGATTACCCCGATTGTTTTCAAATGAGTCCCAACATCCAGTCTGCATTCAGCTGTGACAAAAGGACCTGGAGATCAGGGGTATCAAACACAGGAAAAAAAGGAATGCCCTGACACATGAAGAGGATCACAGTGAACTTTTAATTTACTGAAAGTTTAGGTATATAATTTTGGGTCCAGACTAGGGAAGTTACAAACTGTCTCAAGACTTTTAAAAACTTACTTCTTTCCTCCCACGCCAAGACAATTTTGGAGCAGTCTTACAGATCCATTCACTTTTAACCTCAGAGTACCAGAAATATTTTAAAGAACTGCAGATATACGGAAACTGTATCCAGCTGCATCTCTCTGTACACACATAAGGTGCACAAGTATTTCATCAATTATTATGAAATTCATGGAGACAAGAGAAGCTGTCAACTTGAATTTGTACTCTTCTAACCCTTTGATGGTTTATAAATTGTGAAAATGACCATAAATTCCACAGATTCATTAAATCAGCCACAAGCATCAGAACAAGGAAAATGCAGCTTGCAATGGCTATTCCAGTTGCCTGGAAATCTTATTGAGGAGGTAAGAAAACCAGACCATAGTCCACTTAATAAAACCAGTTTAATTCCACCCTGTGGGGTTTTTTTTTTTTTACTTCTCAAGTTAGTGCTCTATTCACACTAAGCTGAGCTGCACATAAAACTCTCCCAGATAACCACAACATAAAAATAAAAATATTTGGGGAAACTAATTTCAAACATAAATCTAACAAGGTCTTATAATGTTCTAGTTCATACTACAATAAGTAAGATCATTCCAGCATTTCAATTACAAGAACTCATAATAAACAGATTAATCATTTAAAAAAAATCACAGCAGACAATACTACTGCTACAGATTTTTGGAAGTAATTCATTAAAAGAAATCTTTGATCAATTTTATGATATAGAATTTGTATAAAAACAAAATGATTGAAACTTGACTTTGCAATAATTTTGTTGCTTTTCACAAACATTCAGAACATTAAAAGTTGCTTGCTTTTGTCCAGAACATGTGATAAGCACTTTAATCCTTTTTACAACACACTAGTTATTTCACAAAACCAACAAAAATCAGACTGTAACAGAGGTGGAATATATTTTTAATAGCTATGATTTGAATTTTATTCTCTGTTATATTTAACTACATTTTGCACATTGCCTTTTTCTGTCTGTTGGGCAATTACACGTTTACATTTCTGTAATTTGTCTGACAGCTTTCTTTTTTATTGATCTCTTTGCTATGTTTTCATCAATCCAGAACGCAAAATGTTAGTAATAAACCTCTATTCCACTTTAAGTTCTAGAATACCAGTTCATGAGGAGACTGATGTATCCACCTGGTAGGCCACAGAAGGAAGCCATCACCAAAGGAGATGGCAATTAAAAAACTGCAATTAAAATCAATGGTAGTTTTAGTTTTGCCTGAGTAACGGTGTATGTGTTTGCCATGAGCTCAGCAAGTGAAGCAGACTTCACTTAGTGCACATCTTGTGTTTAGTTCTTTCATATGTGAATTTAATATTTGTGAAAGATACCTAGTTAACAGTCCTAGAAACTTAAGTCTTCGTCTCATCTACTGAACTGGCACAGCACGGGCTGCAACAGTGAAAATTTCCTCAAAGTGCTCATCCCTAACCTGAGAAACCACAGCTTTGGGTAAGAAGGTATTTCAATCTCCATGGTGATTCCGTTTTTGCCCCACCAATAAAACTGCATAATTGCCAACTATGGTGGGGAGTTTTGTAGAGGAGACACACCTGTTCTCAAAGAAGGAGATAGAAACTAACAGCTAAGAACATTTTTCAATAACTGCCAATATGGCCTGGATTTGAACTGCTGACCTATGAGTTCTACATGCCACTAAACAACCTTTGGAAGTCTTCCACATGGCTAGTTATAACTATTTGTATGTCAAATACTATGGTCAGCTCCTGCAGGACCACTTGGTATAATTACAAAACCATTACATTTTCTACAAATGCAAAGCCCTTTAACAATAATTTCAACCCATCTTTTTAACAGACCAATTTATATCTTTTTCTTCACAGGGATAATCATATAAGTATGTTTTAGTTTTCAAGTCCCCTCCCCTTCATTTCTTCCCCTCTCTGTTTAGGATTGATTGATCTATGGTTCAGCTTCAGTGCTATTCCAAAAAGTAAAGCTTTTGTTCTCAGACTCTACTCTCATTTTGTCAGAGAAACGAATAGAGTGGCCATTGGGAAAAAGGTTTTTCTTAGTATAGTATCTTTCATGCTCCTGGTCTGGGTAGACAGGATGTCAGGAAGAAATGCAGTTTTTTTCTCTTACTACAGAATGGCTCTCACCATTTGGACCATCTGAAAAAACTAGTCCAGGTTGCTTGAATATCATAGCATGATCGATCATAACTGCATCTACATCAACTGCCTTTACCCTTCCCCTCAGAAGAAATCTATATAGCCTAACCAGGAAGGATCTTAGAATGGCGGAGATAGACTGATACCAAATATGATTTCTTCAAATCATAACTGCTTCAAAAAGCCATGGCAGAACACTATGCTAGTAATATTCATGCTAAAAGCGTTGCCAAACTTGTCTACTAAAAGGATTTTACATAACACACAGATAGGATCACCAGAAACCTTTGTAGCATAAAAAATCGAATTGTTGTTAGTTATTCATATTGATGTAGCTTCTGAAGGGCCAACCAAGGTCAGCACACCATTTGTGATAGGTGCTGTAGCAACACATCATCCCACGGAGGTTACAATTTTAAAAAGACAAAAACCCTCAAAGGAAGGAGAGTACAACAACACAGAAAAAGTCGTTAGGGTTGGGATGAAGTACTTTTAGTACCACTTTTATTATAAATTTTATTGTTGTTATTAGAGGGGATGATGAGGTCAGAAGAGAATTGCAAGAAGTAATCAGTAAACAGGAAGAATAAAATTGGACTATAGATTAGCATGGAAGGAAGACACTGAATGGGAACATACAGAAGAACATGAAGAAAGGGAGAATGAGGCTGATAGAAGTGGGACTGTGTGGGCGAGGAATGGAAGGCATTTAGACCAATCTGTATCTTATGTCAGTCATTCAAATTGTAAATAGCAATCTGCTGATATCACTGGCCTTCGATATCTATGAAGAGAAATACTATGGAAAACACTATGCAACATTTATAATGTAGGTGTATTTTAGTTTTTAACTCTCTTCCAAACACATCTGTTAGAAATATCTGCAGAAAATATTCTTTAAAACTAAAAGCAGTAACCAGTTTGTGTCACACATTGCTTCTGACATTTTAAATTTCTTCCACTGTTATGAAGAAAGATCACACAAACTTTTAATATTCTTAACAGGTGGGCCTCTGCATTGTGGAATCTTCTGCCCTCCTTTCCCGCTTTCTATAAGCACACCCCAAAAGTAAGCTACCCTCAACAAGAAATCCATAGTATTAAGTGCTATCCCAAGAGTCTGATGCATTTAGACCTTTCATGCCCTGTTGCAGCAACAGAGAATCAACTTAAAAATAAACCTCCTCACAGCAGACAGGTATCTGTAAACTTCAGGAATTCATTTGAAAAAGAAACATCCTTTTCAGTTTTGAAATACCGCATCTATATTTCTCAGGAAACACTCTTCTGCAAGCAAACACTACAACATTATGACCAAGACCTACATGAGAGACATCTGCATATGCTGGGAAACTTGGGGTAAAATCTAGACTTGTCCACACAAGCGTGGCACATATAGTGTGTTAAAAAAAAAGCAACATAACCACATAATTAAACTAAACCCTGTACATGGTGAAAAATTCTGTACTATGAACAAGGTTAGGATCACTATGTGTACACATTAGCACAATAAAAGGTGAATAATTCATCATCATTTTTGAAGAAAGAGTATGCATCACTCAACTTGGGGGAAACACAAGGGATTTCTCTGGTATGATTTTTCTTTAGAGACAATGACAAAGTGCCGCTCACCAGCAGAAAACTGAAGCACTGAACTGTGTTCCATGTGCCATAAATCAACACTGCAGCCTACAGGATGTCTCTCCGGTACCAACATACCATAAATTTTTCAATAACCCCTTTAAATAATGGAAAATATGAACGGCGACAACAGTAATGAAAAATGAAATGTTTTGCATGCTAAAGACTCCAAAATAACAGTTAATATGTTGCTTCCTCTGTTAAAGTAGCCATTTATCCAAATTCTGTATGTTTTTTTCTCAAAACAATTTTGGAAACCTTTGAAACACTAAATCTTTTAGATCTATCACAGTTATTTCTAAGCAATCTGGTTCTTTTGTGGTTTTAAAGTCTACTAAGGCAACAGCTTCCTGTGCTACAGTATTACTTGTATGGATAAACATTACCCTAGGCTATCTATATTGTTCTGCTTACTAATGAGTCAACTCTCTCTTTTACAAATAATTCTGTCAGTGAAAGTAATTAAAAAAGGACTATTTAGAAGTTGGCTCTGAATCAAACATGACTTAAATACAACATATTTGTTCTGTAATAAGGTTAGTCCTCCACGCTGCTGTCCTGTCCCTCACCAGTTGTCAAAAAAAACAAGTTCAGTCATCACTTGACCTCTTTTTTCCAGAACAAACAAACAAAAAGGGGGAGGAGAGAAGAGAGAGAGAGGATTGGCTTGATGGCATATTAGCAGTGATGCACAGTGTGCCATGTGGGAAAACCAATTCAAAACAGACTTGTAGTCCTATGCTTTGGGCCAATCAAGTCTGAGAATGCTGTGCAACTCACACAGTAAATTGAAGCAGCAAGATGTGTATCCTGGAGAACTAGTTCCAACGGTAGGATGGTAATAGTGGGATCTGGCTTTTAGTCTCCTTTCCTTGTTAACAGAGAAAATAATATAACTAGGCATTTATATAGCACTTTTGATCTGTAGATCTCAAAGCACTTTATAAAGATGGGTATTACCTCCATTTACAGAATGGGACACTGAAAAGAAAGAGAGGTTAAGCAACTTGCCTAATGTCATACAGCAAGTCAATGACGGAACTGGAGGTAAAAATCTCCCCTTCTCAATCCTTTTTTACTCAATCACCAGGAGTTTTGTGATGTGGTCAATTCTGAATGGGTAATGGGAAGAAAAGTTAATTATAATTTAAAAGGAAAATATCAATCTAGCATCTAAAGCCTGGTTAAAAGCTTCTGTTGCGTCGGGGTGAGGTTAATCACCCAACATCTTTTAGGGTAGTTATGGGCCCAAATTACAGAATGAAATCAATGTTAAAATACTGAAATGCAAAGTGAGAAAGTTCTTCTACAATTAAGCCAATGCAAATGATGATCCCTCACCAATGTCATCAAAATAGCACCCTGCACTTCAGTCAACAGCAATTAATCAAGAAGAAGAAACTAGTCTTACCCAGCGAGAAACTACATAATTTAAAGATTTCATTAGAAGGAAAGTTTAAAACAATCTGCCAAACAACTATATCTACACTCTTATAGTACAAATTGCGGGGCGATGTAGACAAGACTAAAGTATCGAACAGTACTATTTAAAAAAGTGAGATAAGATAGGATTTCTTAAGAGAATAGAACATGAATTACAACAGGGGAGAAAAAGTGTTACCCACTGCACAATGTTCATGTACAATAAACTAGTTAAGGAGAGAAAACTGAAGGCCAGACCCACAGACAGTATATGCTGGCATAAATCCATGGGTGTCAATGGAACTATGCTGATTTACACCACTTAAAAATCTAGCCCAAGGCCTTTAAAGAGTTATAAGGGCCCAAAATATAGGTCATGCCAGCAGGAAAGGAATGACCAGTCCTTATCTATTTTGTAGGGTTTTTTCAACAATCATACTTAAACAGTAGTAGGATCCTAGTATATGTTATGTCAAAAGATGCTACTACATTCCTGCAAGAGAGAAAATCTGAAAAAAGGACTCTCTGTGCTTTGAGAATATTTGATTCTGAAAAATTATTCCACCCTGACCAGACTTGAACCCAGGGACCATACCTAGGAGGAAGGAATAAAATGAAATTACAAGGAGTTTCAAGTTCAAGACAGTGAAATTTTATAGTGGTCCTGCAAAATTGTCAGTTAGTCATCCTAAATCATTGTTTTGAAGACGTTAAATCGGATTTTTGCTTGGTAGAAACAATTCAGGAAGACAACACCGTGAGCAAAGTTGGATAGATGAACTGTTTAGTTGGACAATAAACCTAAGAAATTAAGGTGAAGCCTAGTAAACCCTGAATCTACACAAGAGAAAGTGCCACTGACCAACTGTACAGGATCAGAATCCAACTGGGGTCTTCCTCTGTGTGGAGCGTGGAATAATGATATTTTGGTTTCTTTCAACAGATTCATATAAAGAACTGATAAAGTAGGGTAAATGATGATGTTTTTTCTTTACTCTGTATTCACGAAACAAACAACGTTATACTAATATATCTAACTAACATTATGCTAACAATCCCTCCACTCCCTATCTTGGTGTAAGATCCATCTTCTACAGTAAACAGATATAATAATACTTTGTTCTGTCCTCATGACTTTTAATGCAAGAGTCTTCAAGCAACTCACAAACATTAAGCCTCACAACAAACTCTTTACAACAAGAAAAGTTGAGGCATGAGAAATTGAGAGTCAGCCAAGGTCATTCAGTAAGTCAGAAGCAGCACCAGGAATGGAACCAAGGAATCCTGTGTTGAATATGAAAAATTCTTTTTCTTGCAATTCTTTATATAAGCATTTAAACAATTTTAAACACACTACTTTGTGCATTTTCCATCTGCATTAGAATGCAGTGAATATACTACACCACTGATTGAATTTTAGTGTAAATATACACTATGTCCCATTTGATTAGGAGCTTAGTTTTACGCATGGATTTCAAAGGCCTATTAACTTCACATTAAAGTAGGAAAAACAATTACCAAGATACCTAAATATATGATTTTCAATATGTGTAACAATTCAAATTTTTTTGTGTGTGGTTATATTTGTTGATGCGCGCGAGAGAGGGGGAGAGGGGAAGATAAAACTGAAGGTTTTCGGGTTTTGGCTTTATTCCCCCCACAGAACAGCATAGTATGGGCTGAAACAGTGCAGATCTTTTCATTCTGTCTCAAACATGACCTGGACAGAATACTAAGAGGTGAAAAATCAGTCTAGTCTATATGCCAGTGCAATTCTTTGCCTCTCTCCTAGACTCTCAGACAGTGATGTGTTCTGTTATAAGAAACTAAAGAGTCTATAGGATGAAAATTAATATTAATTGCATTTGGGGTGTGCAACATCTGACAACTGGGCTGTCTGAATGTTGACACAATGCAACCTATATAAACTTAGAAGGTCATGGAAAGCTATCAATACTGCAATAAATTGTTTAACATTGCAAATTTATCTGCTTTAGCTGACATCTTACCTTTGTTCATGAATGCATTAATAATAAACCTCAAAGATAGGAGTTTGAATATAAACATCATAAGATTGTGATCAGTCTACTGGTACATTGATTTTTCACATCTCAATCACATCAGGCAGTGAACCTTTACGAAATGCCAAAGGGAGCGGGAACTCTGTAGGCTGCAGTGGTACAGAACAATGGTAAGGTCAAAGCAACCCAGGCAAGACGTATAAAGCAGTTTTTTTAACAAAGAAATGTTTCTAGGTTGCACTGCTATTTATTACTAACTCTTGTTTTTACTCCTGCTTTCTTTTCAGTAGAGAGCATGTGAAGAGAAAAATGTAATGATTGCAAATGTTTATTATTTACTACTTGAACTCTTACATTAAAAAGCAAAGTGCAGCACACTTCTTGACTGCGACAAACCTCATTTCTCATGCAATTGCTGCTTAAATTATAAGAACAACGTGCAAGTAAAATGTGTTAAGCAAGACACTCCAATTCAGCATGCTGCAATCTAACAAGCCAGAACCAAGAAGTAAGAAACAATAATGGATTTTTACTTTATTTTCCTGATGCAGTATGTTCAAGATATTTAAATTAACAGCAAAATAAAATATTAAACTAGACTGATATGCAGGGTGTGAAATTCAGGGGGGGAAAGCTCATCGACCAGTATGGCATGTAATTTTTTGGACATTATGTCTAATAACCTGCTACCGACTGTCACTGCAGATTCTCTTTTATGTACTGTGCAGATGTTGTTAAGAAGTATCTGCCCCATGTAAAAAGCAGGCACCACAGGACACTTTAGAAATTACAAGACCCTGCTGATCATTGTAACTGTTCAATAGGCTGTAAAAGGTACCAACCATCCTTCACCATCTATTGCATGAAGATACTGCAGCACTCAAACCATACCCTGAAGTCTCCTGAGAGCACCATATTAGCATTATGCAAATTAAACACAAATTTTAACTGCTGTCAGTGGCTGCCCCCAAGGAATTCTAGCAGCTGGCCCACATGTAAACTGCCCAGTCACAGTAGGTATTCATTTTGTCAGGACTACCATGGCTCCTCCACACCCAGGGCTCTGCTCTCATTTTCACATCCTTGGGAGCAACTGCACTCTACCGTTTTGTAATGGATGACAGTACACTGTAAAAATATTTTTCAACAGACAATACAGTGACAGTAAACAAACTCACATCCTGTCCTCAAACACTAAATAATGTAAATGATAGGCATCTTTATAGGCAGTTAGTAAGTCATATATAAATTATATATAATCTAAATAGACTCAACATCTCATTGTGGCACAATTCTAGAAAGGTAAGCGTTTAGGGTATTAAAAAAATGTGCTCCCAAATGTTCAAAATGGAGTTGCGCTGGGTTCCCAACTACAGTAAAGTAGATAGATATGACCAGAACTGTTGCAACAGACAGCTGTATAAGGAGACTGGTGCTCACATGCAGATATCCTACACTATTAGATAATTACACTATTAGATATCCTGCTAATAATGGGTAAGATGAGAGTTAAAAGTGAACTTAAAATTCTTTTAAAAATAGTTTACGAACCCAAATCCTTAACAGAATCAGATTACATTTAAAGTACAAATGAACACATTTTAGAACTATCTTTAATGTAGAGAGACGGAAACGTAGAGACCTCCTTTATACTGGCTTACAGTGATGTAATAGTTATCACACAGCCACCACAGTTATTCCTGTGGTGTTTCAGATGCTCTTATCGTTACATAGCAACTGTTGTCTAATACTGACTTTTCAGTGTTACTTTTTATCTCAAGACCAATGTCTCACTATCAACAATCCAGATTTAATTCTGGAAGTAGCAGAGAAATCAGATCGAAATCCTTCTTTACCCCATCTATATGTTGCTTTATATGGCCAATACCATACTGATTATTACTAAAAAGCGTATGCAGGTATTGCACTCCATATCCACTTCAAGGTCCTGGTAATTATCTCTAAAGAGTCTGGCAAGCTTTTAATATGCAATTCAAAGATCACCTCTTTTTCCATACTCCACTGCCGTGGCTGAAGATGTTTCAATTGACAGTCCTCAGAGTTCAGAATCCTTGGCTACAGAATATGCTACTACTGAAGATCAGGATGAGTTCATCTCTTGGCACTTTTAAGATCCTATGCAAGACTCATGTTTTCAAGATGATCTTCCCCAGAAAAAGTAACATGGTAACATTTCTCATTAAAAGATGTATCAAACTCACTTAAAATGGTGGCGTTAGGTAGGGAGGAAAGTAATGAGTATCTTCAGTTAAATACAATTTTTTTGTATATAATGCTTCGGTATCAGATTGATGATAGATTGCATAAAGAACCAAAAAACTGACAAAGGTTATATAGACTGTTTTACTTTCATTGCAGTCACAAATGAAGAATAAAACTTAAATTACATGGAGCCTGAAAGATAACATCAAGGTAAATATAAAGAGAGTGAGACAGACAGACATAGAAGCGGTCACAGAGAGAGTATTTCCTACAAAAATGGTAGCTTGTGTAATCTTAATAAGGACAAAAGTTCATGAGGCGTGTTGGCTTTTTAATCCAGTGACTAGTTTAATCATACGTGATGAAAAGTCTGTGTGTTCTGATATGGTGAACAAATGAGAAAGTCTTACCCTCTCTTCTCACAGAAGGAAGCAGCGCTGCTGGACAGCTTCTTACCTAATATGGCTTCTGTTGCTATACTCCACTGAGAGAAATGGAAAGTTTGCTACCTGATTATTTTCTTTCTGTGACTGACCTCTTCCCCAGTCCACGACATTTGAGCTATATCTCTTCTCCCACAAACAGGTACAACACTCAGGTTTTGGTAGGAAAAAGGAAATACAAACAGTGTACAATCTCCTGATGAGCCATTGATCCTCCAACCCAAATTGCATAGCCTTTTCTAAACTAGTCCCAGAGTCTACACCGCTCCTCCATATAAGCAGGTTTGAATGCCCTCAGAGTTTCAGGTTTCTGTTTTTGCTTCATTATTCCCCAAAAGGGAAGAGAAAGTTAACCCCACTCCTTTCTCCTTAAGCATTTGAGTTTCCCATTCCTTCAAAAGATTTTCCTATCCTTTGGAATCTTCAGAAGCTTTTTGGAATTTTCTCCGTATAAACTTCTGCTAGTAAAGAAAAGGTTTAGATCAAGGCCTACTTGTTCCCGCCATACCATAATAAATACAAGTATTCTGCTGAAATTCAGTCACGTTTCAAGAGATGTTTTTGTCAGGGATTGACAGGAAAAGAGTTAAATAAAATACCAGATATCAACCAATGGATTACGGTCACTTTTTTGCAACTGCTTTCTCAGAATGAAACCTGGATGGTCAATACCTACACTAGCCATTAGTAGTAACCAACCAAGCAAAGAAACCAACTTGACAGATTAAAAAATGATCTGAGGCAAGTGAAAAAATAATAACTATTCTTTACAACAAAACAGATATCAGCTTTAAAAAATTTAAGTTATTTCTTACGGTTGTGTACTTAACAGCATGTCAGTTATTCATCTGAAGTGCTATTCTGAACTTGTTTTGCCTTTCTGAGCCAAAGGAAATATGGTTGCTGCGGGCCTCTTGGATGGCACAAAAATTGATTTTGCAAAGATGTGAACTGTCAGTTCCTTCCTAAATTGAAGATTGGTGAAGTGACATGAATGAGCTGATGGCATTAAAGTAGGTGGCTTACAACAGACAATTTGAGGACAGAGATTGTATTTCTAGTTACAGCAGACTTGATGTCTAATTCAGCTCTGTGTGTGCAAGTCACATACATGTTCACTGTTTCCTGTCCCAATCCTCCATCCTGGATTTAATATCACTCAGACTTGCCCGTCCCGTTTTTCTCCCTCACAACTCCTATCACACACACTGATTTTAGACACTGCAGATGGCTAACTGAAATAATTTAATTTTTCACCATATTCTTCAGTTACGTCAAAGTGAAAGAGAAATGCTGAAGCTGCAGATATCTTTAAGTTTCAGGAATCACAATAAGATGTGTAAAAGCTCCCTTATCTTGCAGAATTTCTGTTAGCTAGTATTTCACTGTAAGTCTGAAAATTGTTCTGTGAAATGGGTGCAGTGCCCTGAAGCAAGGTAGTTGTATTGCAGAGCCTGAAACTGTTAGAAAAAAATTAAGGCTAAAAAGAGTGAAAGTAAAGATGTTATACATGATTTATGGATCTGAAACCACGCATAGAACAAATAGAAGCTGAGATAAAAATTAGAGAGAAATCCATTAAAGAAGAATCTTAAAAAAGAACGGATAACACGTAACAAATTCCATCTCTACATTAAGCACAAATGTGGATTTTTTAAGTCACTAAAAATCTGGCTTCTTTGGTCCCCTTTTCTGTCCTCAAAACTATGCTCCGACCAGGCATAAAGCATCAAACTAAAATCACTTTCCTAGTTTTATGATGTTTCTAAATAGAGTAAGGCAAAAGACACAGCTTTAGAAACTGGCAATCAGCCCTCCTTTTCAATCGGCATTGGCCAGAAAGGGGTCACCTTGGAATCACAGGAACTTACCAAGCACGCTGAAGTCACTGGAAAGACTCCAGTGGGGATTGGATCATGTCCCTTAGTACCAGCCAGGAGACACATGGCACTTCCCAACTACTGTTTAGTTACTCATCTATCATTTCTCTCTGCTTTTGTTTAGATATTTATACAGAATTGGGGTTGGCAGGTATGACAGCAAAATGTTCCCAATAGCCTTTTCTTTTTTTAAGATTTCTTTTGTACTTAATGTAATTGCAGCTGTTTGGCTTAAGCATATTAAGGCTATACTTCCAAAGGAAGAGAACCCCCTACCCTCAAGAATAATGAGCAAATGCTTTATAAAAAGTGAGCACCAGCCATTAATTTACAAACCTAGCTCTAGTTTACCAGCCTATTTAGAAGCCAATCTAGCTCATGTTCCACTTGCTAGCTTTCTGTCCCACTGCTTGATGTTCTTCAGTCTTGGCTATTGGCCATAATTATGATATTTAAAACAATCACATTTCATTCCCTAGCTCATTAGTGGTGGTAAGGGACCATACAGATAAGTGAAAATTATACATATAACCTTGTCTTTTCCCCAGCATTTTCGTATATCCCCTAAAAGGGAAACATATTTTATAATAAAACATGGCGGGTGTACATAAAAGTATCTGAACCTTCAAACACTTAAGCATGAGAATAAAGTTACTCAATCAAATACTCCCATTTAAATTAATAGCACTACTAAAATTAAATGAGTCACTTGCATGCTTAAGAGTTTGCATGATTATCTCCAAAAGTGTTTAATCAGCGAACAAAGAGATGTTTACATAGGAAAAGGAAAAAATGTAAGTGTTTTCTTTTAAAGTGCAAAAGGAAAACAAAAAACAAAAAATACTCCAGCATATAATCCAAGGTAATTTACCCATAATTACAGTATGTAAATATCAGACCCCAAAACTAAATCTGAAAGCTCCAGTGTGACAGTACTACAATTTAAGGTGTGAATTAATCTGATTTTCATATTTTCTAAATTCACCTTCTGACTCCACAAACTTAATAGATTTTATTCCCTTCCATCTCACAAAGAGATACTGTGGAATGTTTATCTTTTATCTGGATATTGTCATTTTACTGTCTCCAACTTCTTAAAACAAGCATCTCACTAGGGAGGAAATAAGTCAGCATCAGACCTAGTAGGGAAACCCTGCACTTGCTCAATGTCTATGGCTCTTACACAGTTCCAGATGTTCAGCACATTAATAATGTACTAACTCAAAACCTCTTTTTGAAACTTTAGAATGTGCAAATTGCATTAAAACCTCTTTGCCCTCATTAATGGTATTGTTACAATCCTAGTACTCTGGAAAATGTTTTTTGGCATTTGTTTAACTTTGCAATATTGCCATTTGCTCATTTTAACAGCCAGTGTTCAAATCTTAATGCTTTTAATAGGCCTGGCTAAACAGACTACCATCTTTTGTAAATTTATTGACGTAATTCATTAAATAAATAAAAGTTGTCAGAAGGTTTTTATCTTCTTTATTTTTGTCACAATCAGGAAGAAAACAAAGTATGTTTGTTAGATTTCTTACAATTTATTTTAAAGAACTGTGCACAATGGTTGGTTGTGAGGAGTGTCTCTGATGGAAATCTAGTCTTCATATTTCCTTTTTTATTAATAGACACATTTCAGAAGAAATTTAAAAATTAAACTGTTCTTCTTTCAATCAGTCAACCAATTCTACCGACACGCATCTCTCTCTCTCTCTCTCTCTCTCTCTCTCCCCCCCAAAAAATTTATTTCCATTAAAAACTCTCACAAACCCCACTAACATAAAGAGTCTCTCTTAAACTAAGACAAGCCAGACATCCAGAATTAATACCAAAACTGTATCCTTAGCTTGCCTGTAGTGCACAGAGATGGCCCAATTGGTAGCACATTTACCTTGGAGCCTGGAGATAGGAGGCTCAAGGACTTGCACTCATATCCCATGCAGATACTGCAGTGCAACAGGGGAGAAGTGCAACACTGTCCAAGGTTAAATCGAGGTCAATTCTGCTTCTCCCTTGTGACAGCTCAGATTGAATTTAAAGACTGTCCTGGTCTTTTTAGAAGTGGGAGGGGCTAGACCCATTCTTTTGGCCATCATTCCCTCACTTAATAAAACAAGTTAACATTTCCAAGGCTGTTTGTCAAGAGGTGTGCACTACTGCCAAGAGTTTAATGACTGACATTTACCTACACAGCTGCTTGATTCTTCAAGAATGAAAGGAACTAAAATAATATCTAAGCATACATCATCACCCACTCACCTCAGTTCTCCTGAAACAGGACTATGATCAGCAATGACACATAGACATAATAGGATGAGTTCTAAAGGACGTAAACCCAAAATCTGAATTAAGAGCTTCTGACAATCTATTACGTAAAGGTGTACCTGAAAAATTAAATTCAGTATGTTTTAAAGAAAAAAAAGTACTTGTAGAAGTGCAAGATTAACTACACCTGAAGTCCACTAGGCACCTAGCAGGTACAGTACAGAGATTACCAGTGTATGCTTCGCTCCCACTATCATGTTAATGTGACTCAACCATGACCTCTGTTTCGAAAGTCAATGCCCATTTCTAATGCCTCTACCAAGGCTGCTTACAGGAGTGCAGAGAAGCACCAGTTCAAGGTGTGGGGATATGTTCTTTAGTGACTGGATTCAGACCATCAAATTTATTTCACATTAGACAGCTGTTCAGTCCCTATGGTTAATTTATTTTGGTCACTACAAAACTTTACCAGAGTTGAGCCAGTGAACAAGAAGTAAAAGGTTCCATGTTCAGTTAACAATCCCCTTAGACTATTTATTACACACAATAAATGAAAGTTATACACATGCATTTGTTATAAGAAAATGAGCAACAGCACGTTTTAAATAAGTAATGATTACAATAGATAGTGCTGCTGACTAAATCAATGGTTATCCCTTTGGTTGATCAATACTTTTGGCAAGACATGAAAACCACTATTTCCATAAATGCTACTTATCTGTTGTTTCCAGGGTTGGACCATTGAAAATATTAAAAAATCCAAATGGCTGTAAGACACACAGTATTTACGGAAAGAGAAACAAAAAAGGGGAATAAGTGTGAATTATTCAACAAAGATAATAAAAAGAGCAAGCTAAAGAGGTCCTGGTCTTTACTAGAGATTTATGATCCTGTTATAGAAATTTAAATATAGAACTATTTCTGTAGTCCATTCCAAGTAAACCTCAATGAGATATCATACCAGAACCTGTTTACAATGGATATACAAAACCCAATATGGCTTTGTAAAGTTTAGTGGACATATTGAAACTCTCCAGTTCTGTGATCTCATGTTACCATGACACTGAGGTCCCAAAAAACAAATAACTAATCATCACCCTGCGTAAATTTGGTCGTCTTGAATTAAGTGATCATTATATAGAGTCAGAAAGAGATACTTACCCCAAAGGAATAGCTCCAAATTCCAGGGGTACTGGTTTTACATGAAACATTACCCTCATAATGTAATGACTTGAGACAGCACAGAAAGTAATTTAGACCCGGTCTACACTTACCTTCCGGATTCAGCAGCAGTCGATGGGAGATATGCAAGTGATGGAAATCACTTGCGTACTTCCCGTCAACTTTGCGGCGTCTCCTCTGCATGCCGTCCACACTGCACTGCGCTGAAGGGAACAACGTTCCCTTCGACACAGCGCTACGCCACTTACCCAGGTGGTTTTCCTGCGTTGCCTGCTGGCTCGACTGAGCAGGTCTACACAGACCGCTGAGTCAATCCAGAGCAAATCGATCTGACGGCAGCAAATTTGCCGCCGTCAGTATGGAGCCAGCCTTCGATTGTGCTGCTTATCTTGAAATCAGCAGTGGGTGCAAAAATGTACCTTAAGAGAACTACTTTATGCATCAGACTCAGAAAGGTGTAAAAGGTAATGAAAGAGTCTGAAGTAGGACATAAAAAAGATCCAAGTCTGGACTCTGGTACCAGACAGAGAGAGACCTTTCCAAAACCATATAGTGAAAATCTTGATAGCCATAAGGAAAACTTCCTTCTACACAGTCCAAGGTTTTCTCACTAAAGCAGTAGAGGCAACTACTGACATCAGAAATAGAAACCAGATTTTTCTTAACAAGAAAAAAACACAACATTTCAAGTCATACAACCTTTGCCTCGCCCCAACTATGCACGTTTTTGCACTCTAACAACTTATGGAACAGGACTACGTAAATTTCCAATGGCAAAGTATTGTACCAATTTTACTCTCCCTGCTGTACAAGAGAGACAACTTTTCAAGTTTCATGTTTGAATTGAATGTGTCCCAGAAGAGCCATATTTAGTCTGTAACTTTCAACTTGAATAGAAGTGTTCATTAATGAATAGCTGGCCTCCCTGGCAATATCAACTAAGATTTTTAAAAACCTTATTGCAAAATTCTATTCCTTGATTATTCCCAGCAGAAAACTGTTGGATATCTGTTCTCGTGCAAGTGCATACCATTACCACTTTGTAAGCCAATACATTTTCCTAAGTTCTTTCATACTTTGCTTTATCTTCCTGTTTGCAGATATGTTCCCCAAATGAACACTGCCCACAGCCGAACCATGAGATATGAGTCAGTCCTATAACTAAGGACAGTGAAGGTCCATGCCTCTCTCTAGATTCAGTACTCATTTCTACTGAATTATAGACATTCAAAGAAAAGCTATGATACAGATATCATGACAGAGACTTTTGTTTTGATCAACTCTAAAATCTCCATTTCTTCACAGAGGGCGTAGATAGATATAGATAGATAGATATTGCTGAAGCCTGATTCTCCTTCTAAGACTATTTGGTTTTGCACTAAGCCATAAAAAGAAAAGGACAGAGTTCAGGACAGGTTTTTAACAAAAATCCTCTTTAAATCATCTGTCAGACAATTAATCAAGATTCAGGAAACTGACAACTTCAAAACATTGTTGCAGACTAGTGTTGACTGTCTCTCTTATAAAAGTTTTAATCAACAAATTAATAAGTTGAATTTCCAGAATACTGATGAGTTGCTTGTTCAATGCATCCTCAGAGTGTTACTGTATCACTTACTCCTCCCTGCATACAAGGGCCAGGTACTGTGCCTAAAAATTGCATTTTGAACCTGAGGTGGTGTGAACTTTCAGAAAAATCCACACTTCCTGTGAATTGAATGTAATGATACCCTTATCTTTATATTTTTGTCTCAACTTCTCTTCCATCTATGATAGTGGCCAAGTGTGTCTATTAAATTCATCTGGTTAAGGAGATGACTATTTCAGGAATGGAGCTGGGCTCAGTATTAAGTAACCTTCTAGCCTTATCCCTAGTGGAACCAGAGTACATATACCTATATTCTAGAAGCAGCATTAATCACTTTCTGTTTTCCTCCTTTTATCTTGTCTTTTGTAAATGTTGATAATCATTATTCTGGGTTCTTTTTAAATTCTTTTTTTCCCCGAGTATAATGCCTGGCGAAGGGCTAAGTGAACTTCAGCAGGGAGAGGAGTGCTCCTTTATGATTAATATATGATTTGAATGTTCTCTAAGGTATAATGGTCAGCCTGATCAGAAAAAGCTTAGTTTAGTGGAGGCTATGGGAGAGAAAGGTACTCCAGGAAGTGAAGGGATGTAGAGCTCAGTTTGTTCCAGAATTTTTTGTTTTGTCTATATTTTGTAGCTGTGTGCAGAAAGTAAAATTATTTTTCAAATTGACAACTTGAATCAGTATGTTATATACTAGGAGGTTTGGAGATCCAGCCAACTCCATATCATACTGTCTTCCAGTTCACAAACATGATATTTTTAAACTGTGTGAAAAAACACCAACAGGCCACAAGCCTTCTACAGCCTTTTCCATTAACAAAAAAAATCACCCCCCCCAAAATGGATCAATTCCTGGAAATTATATAAGGCTAGAAGGATTCATCAGAATGCAATATTATGAAGGATTGGTTGATTTTCAGATATTTTCTACCCGTGCCATGATCACTACTGCTATTGATTGTAAAGACAAAGTGATTCCATATAGCACCATAGTATAATGAACTTCAAACAATTATCAGTTCTGTATTGCAATACACAGTAGTACAACTGCTGTGAAAATTACAGTTTAAAAGTATCAATTATGGAGGTAGATGCATAATAGGTTTTAGATCAAATAGTTTTAAGGGCTGGGTCAAATTCAACAATTTATAAGAGACTCGCAAGAAAAAAATAAAACCCTAAATTATTTTAAATAATTTTAGATTAGAATCCATTATATCTTTTTTCCCTCAGAAATCTCTTCTACACACACTACGCACAGCTATTTGCTACAGTGTACTGTACAGTACACACCATCACCCTACAACTGTCAAGCAGAACTTTGCCAGACCAACTGAAAAGTTGAAACATATTGAAAAAGGTCCTGAATATCACATGGAGAGGAAATATGATTAAAGTCTGAATCAATGGAAGACATTTGCCTTTTGAAAGATGAAGGAGGAAATGCAGAGAGGAAAACAAAGAAAATTATGTCTCATGCTCAACTGATTAATAATTTTCTTTTTATTGGTGAAGCTTGTGAACTGAGAAACTCAAAACACTTTGAACAATTGTCTTATTTTTAAATTTTATTCCAAAGTTATGAATCAACATTCAAGGGAAATAAATTAATCAACAGAGGCTCATAGAAAGGACTAAAATATTACAATTTATTGTAAATATCTCCCAAAGAAAGGTCACTTAACTCATCATGATGGATCATCACTAAATTTATAAGCATTAGCATTCTTCTCCTTGCTGGGTACTTTGACTTTGATATGACACATATTGAATGAATCATCTCAGATGCAGGCACCAGGCAAGATATATCTTAATGCAGACAGGTCGGCGACATGAACCCTAATGGCCCTTATCTTAATCTTGTTTAAAAGCATCTTAGATTTCTGAGTAATCTTTTCACTTTCTGATATTCTCTTTTATAGAGTGTTTTTGCTAGGGCTGCTACTGATTTTAACATAAATGCATTTTTGTTGCATAATATAATCAGTTTGTATTCCAGTAATGCATTAACCTTCAAAAATTGTGTCTAGACTTGCATTTTAATAAATGTAAAATTTATCCTAGTTTAAAAACACTTTCAATGTAAAAGTGACAGAATTTTGATTGTCTATAAATTATTGAAGGTTGTTCAGTATGTCAGAACAGGACACGAAGCTATGAGAATTGTGTGTGAGAGATGCATTGTTTCCATCTCATGTATATTTTACTATACTGGGTTATTAATCTGAGATATTTGGCATATACAATATGCAGTGATATTTTTAAATAGTGAGATTACTGAGAAAAGGCTTTAGTATTTATTGAAATACTAACTGAATAAGGTTAAAAAAAAAAAAAAAAAAAAGCAAACCTCCCTACTACTGCTTTTTCTGTGTTCGTATTCCATTTAGTTAATATAAGCCATGTAGAAACAGCAACGCTGTGGCAACTTTCAAGAAGTCAGCTGCATAGATACAATGAATAAGACCTGATTAAACGGCTGCTCTGATAATATTCAAAAAAATGTCACTGCAAAAATTCTAAGAAAAGTTCTGAAGCATTTAAAATTCCGAGATTAGAAATAGCAGCAATTCTCTGACATTTTGCCAGTTCTTTCTACATTGAAGTGAGTGCAAGTGGTACATTTCAAAAATCAACTCAACTTTAGATTCTCTCTCTGAAGAAGCCATCTTGTTAAGGCTCCTAAAGAGCTCTAAAGGCGCATCTACACAATGCAAGGCTAACTCCTCTTGCATCCACACACCAATTGTGCTAACCTAGCACTTAGACTTAGGGTCCCAGCACCCTGCAGGGCTGGAGCATCCAAACCCGTGTTAAGCTGAGACTTAGCGTCCCATCCCTATTGCTTTCTTGTGTGCACACGGCCCTGGCTTGACTTGGGTCCCAGAAGTCCTCCAGATGTATCCCAGAGTTCCCAGTAGCAAAGGAGCAGCCTGGTATGCAGCCAGAGAAACTGCTGGAAGCGCCATTACTGCCTGGCCAACCACACACTATGTTCCTGCTCTTGGCAGCAGCAGCTCCCGTTCCGGCTCCTCTTTGCGAGGAGCTTCACGAAGCTTGCATGGAGCAGGGAGCAAAGCTGATAGTTGGGAGGTAGCTCCTGGCCTTCGGGATGTTGGGGATCAACCCTCCACCAGCGGTGTTAAGCAGGGAGCTCTGCTACTCCCTTTCCCTGCAGGCAGCTGCTTTGACCCACTCGGCTCTCTGTCCCTTGCTCCCTTTCTCCTCCCTGGAGCTGCATGTGCAGAGGTGCCCAGTGCCCAAAACCTCTGCACAGTGAGAAGGAGCTGGTGCTGGAGCCATAGCCACAGGAGGCTGCAGGAAGGTTTTGGGGCTGGCTCCCACTTGCTGCCTTAATAGTGCACACAGCCCAGGTGCCACGCATAGCCCCAGGGAGGGGAGCCAGGGGCAAGGGCTGCAGAGCAGAGCTGGGGAGCAGCAGAGCTCCCAGCTCAGCATAGCCAGGGGAAGGATGACCCCCAACATGCTGGTCCCTGCTCTGCTCACTCCCACCTTGACCCTTCACCCCAGGGCTGCATGTGCATGGGTGCCAAGCCCTGGGGATGCACTTCATCGCTCCACAGCAGTGTTGCTGGGGTGTGTGTTTTTCCTCGGAAACCTATGTTTTATGTCCAACTTCAAAACAAACAGACAAAATAAATAAAAAACCAACCCAATGACAACACCTTCACTGAACGTCCCATTTTAAAAATTAAGAATAGCAAAGTTTTATTTGAATAGTTTAACAGCCGTGGAAAAGGATGTCCTAATTATCCTCAGAAGAGGTGCACATGGGCATTTTCCTGCCAACATGACTCAGCCTAGAAGTGGAAAGCTCAATTCTCAGATTAAATGTTAGTTCAGCAGAAAGCCTTCCACTGCAGTCAAAGTCCTGTTACCACCACCAAAGAAGCTAATTATACAGTCTATGTACACATGTGCTCTTTATGAGCATCGTCACAGTTAGGAAACAGGGTGGGCAGTAGAGCTTTCCCACAGTTCAACACATTCTTGGGGCTAAAGTGTCAACACTGGGGTGGGAGGGGGGAAGCACTAGGTGCTCTGGGATAGTGTTACTCAGGTCTGAGCACTGCAGTGTGGATGCCATCACTCTAGGTTGAAGCATGGGTCAGAAAATCCTTAGCCTAGGGTTACATTGCAATGTAGATGCTCAAGCCCAGGATTCCCTGACAAGGGTCAGCTGATTGGAGTCCCACTAACCCTAGGCTTACATTGCTGTGTAGACATGCCCTAAAAAACAAAGTGCTTTAAATTCAGTAAAAGTCCTCTAAATATACAACATATAGGAAAGTTATGCCCATCTCCCATCCCCCACTAATTGTCCTTTCTTCTTGTGAGCACGTTGATATAAAGTTATGTGGCTAAAAAGATCAAACTCATGGTGCTCTAATGATATACAAAGAAGCTGAACTTACATACCAGCCAATCAACTCATTCCCTCAGGTTAAGCCATTTTACAAGGATATTTTATTTAGAAAATTTTAAATCTGTGAGTAGATATTTACTGATGTTTCATATATAAACGGTATTAAACTATTTCAGTCTCTCTCTAAATTGTAAATTAAAAAGTAATATTTTATATGCTGTTTAGTTTTAGTACAGTATTTGTATATAATGCACGCACAAGTTACGGTAATGCGTAAAGTCCTTGATCATGACTGGGGCTTCATTGTGCTAGGCTCTGTACAAACAGACAGACGCGGTCTCTGCTTAAAGAGCTACCATCTAATTGAAAACAAGATGCAGTAAGTGAATATAACAAACAGTAAGAGGAAAGAGCAAGGAAGGACAAAGACAGCAATAACAACAATCACCACCATCATGTGTTTACATAAGCCCACTTGATGGCTCCAAAAATCCTTTAAAACATTTTATTTATTTATTTAAAGAAAATTCCTATCATAACCCCTTGGTGTTAATTTAATAACCGTCTGCCTGTCTATCCTCACAAAAGACCTGGGCTCACTTATGTTAATTAGTTCATTATATAGGATCATAGAACACAGCACAGTAACAAGAAATGTAGCGGCTAGACTGTCTATTCCCTACCCATAGAGGTACATGATTTCTTACAAAAATATAACACAATTCAGATTATGTATTTGTGGTATCAAACACACATAGCCCTCTTCTTCATAGCCAAAAAGAAGAAGAGTATAAGCTCTTGATATTTAATGTTATGCTCAAAGTGAATTTTCTTATTCGGAGGATGAATTGTTTTTGCTATGAGAAATCAAGTGGGGATTATTCAATATACCTGTTTACAGGTCCTGTATATTTTAGGACATCATCATCATACAGATCTGCACTAATCTTTGATGTCAATTTTGAATCTGCCTTTTTAGGAAATGTTTCTGAACAACTGGCAGATGAGGCAGGTCCAACATTAACAAGAATTCTCAGACTTTCTTTCCCCCAATCCAGTCTGATTTTAAGCCATAACTTGGTATAAATACTGGGCCGATCTTGGTTTAACAATTAAATCAACTTATTAAATAATTATATTAAATAATTTAACAATTAAATCCATTTATTGTTTTAGGTATTTCAGCAATTTTTGATACTACTGCCCATGAGATATTGTTGAGGTACCTGCAGATCCTAACAAAATAGATGGGAGTTGCACTTGAGTAGTTCCATTTGCTTTCTTTTCTTTCAGAGGGAGATATCGGGCAATTGCTCATCTGCCCAGAGGGCTCTCTCATGTGTGTTAAAGCAGTTTCTATTGTCACTCTTCCTTCCTTTTCATCCTTTATCTACTATGTAATTAGATTTCTAAAAGCACCTATCTGAGGACAGAAAGAAGGGACCGTAGATAAGAGCAAAACAATTTAGGCTACAATCTGATGATGGTATATTTTCTCTGAAGCTTGGATGAGAGCTAGCTAACTAAAGAAGCAGTGATGCTGGTGGAAGAGGGGAACACGCTACTCCATCTATTTAACATGGATATCAATGCCCTTTTGGCTTCCAGATAGATTCCTGCAAAAGGTTCTATATGCTCTTGAAGATCACTCACATTTTAACTAGTACAGAATGCAGCTGGCCACCCATTTTGCTGAGAATATTACACCAGTACTCCATATAAAGTCAGCGATTTCAAACTAGTTTCTGGGCACAATCCAAGTTGCTGACTGTTATATCTACAAGTGGTTTGGGTCTTGGCTATGTAATGAACCATCTCTTTCCTCGTGCCCCATTCCAAAAGTTTAAAGTTCCCATACATTTACTCTTGTGGACTGCAATTAGAGTGTTTCTTAATGAGGACTTGCAAAGAGGAACAGAGTCTTGAAATAGTTGTCCCCCTGATCCAAGAGAGAACAGAAAAGCCCTAGTTTACTGAACTTTGTGCTTTTGCTGCAGGAAGAGGATTCAGGGATTTGTACTTTCTTGTACAGTTTAGAGTCAAGTTGATATTCTCAATGCAATTATGTTTGAAATTAGGTTTTTTAATTTATGTATGTCTAAAGGCTGTGCAAGATACTTTTTTATTTAAATACAAAGGATGCCACTCCTTTAGATGAGCAGGAGGACATTTCCACTGAATGAGGCATGATACATGGTCATTGTACTTCTGCCACAGATGTTGCTAAATCTTGCACATAACTGCTTCATTGGGGCTACATTCAGAAAGAGCTTTTCCAGCCTGGAGTATGAAAACCCCAAATGAAATCATAAATAGCAGAGACCAGCACAGTTGACAAATACATTCCAATTTAATTTTTCATTATTAATATATAGGCTGTATGCTGAACAATGAATACCCACATTGTGAAATTCCCACTTCCCAGTGATACCTTCAGGAATGAAAGGTCTCCTTTTGATATATTTATATTTACCTTCTCTGGGCAAGAATCTATCACTAAGAAGGAAGAATCAGAATGATAATTATGTATACAGAATTTTCAAAGTATTACTGGTGATAGACAACTTTAATTTACTGAAATTAGCATGCAGAGAAAGCATTTTCAGTAGGATACTATGAGCTTGCTTTTTTTTTTTTTTTAAACAAGGAAACATGATACCAGAAAAGTTAAAGAAAGACTCAAGTTTGGCAAACTGAATAATAAAATGTATAACTACTATTTTTGTTCTTTTATTAGCCCAGTTAATAGGACAAAGTATATGGAAAGGGAAAGAGAAAATACAGCTGATATTAAGGGCACGGGAAAATATCTTCTCTGTTTGTCAAAAACCTTCTTCTTAAATAAATTACTATATGAAGTAGTTTGGGCTCAAAATTTTATATACATTAAAATCTTTGTAGTAAGGTGGGGTAATGTCCTGTAGATCAGGGTTTCTCTTTTTGATATCAGGGTCCAGCTTGCTGTCTTCCTAAAGCCTCTCAAGGAACAGTGCCGGTCCACAGACTGGTCATTGAGACACACTGATACGGATTCTAAACATCTATTTTTAAGGGTCAGTCTTGAGTGGAATGTAGGCAAATCACCATTACAATCCCATGAAAGTAGAAGAAACAGCCAAGAGAGTCTGATTTCTCCCAAAGGAAAGTCTACCTAAATTGAATACTTGCAACTGACAGAAAAATTGAGGTCTTTAATGGATGCTTTTTGCACCTGTTAGCACTGGAAGCAGTAAGATGCTAGTTCCTATAGCAACGTGCATTGGTCACATAAATTTCACCTGAGATGTTTTATCAGCAGCAGCCTGCTTCCTCTCCATATGGTTAATTTAATGCAGTCCTTTACTACCATCTCCTCACTAGCATATCAAAATTTTCAAACTTGCTGCTACTTGTTCTTACGGTCAAGGCATAGGAAATCTGGGTTGTTTCCTTTCTGCTAGACTTTTTATGTGACCTGGAGTATGTCATTGGATTCCTATGCACTTCAATTTCCACAGCTGTAAAATGTGGATAACACTTTCCTACCTCACAGGTATTGGAAATACACGTTCATTAACATTTGCAAAGTAATCTGAAATCTTCAGACAGAAATGCACATTAGAACGCTAAGTATCATTTACATTACAGCTGACTCCTAATTATTTTTTTCAGATTGGGGGATTCAGGCAGTTTCATTTGCTCCACATCTGCTAGATTTGTTTTATTTCTGACACCATGTAATAAAGGTGCAATACGTGGGTACTGTTAATAGACTACTCCTCATTTCCTGGCTCTAGTCACTTGACATTGTTCACGGTTACAAACTGCATCAAGTAGTATGGTTCCTTCACCTCCGAATCCAGTGACTACTATTTACAATATCCACTCTTTACATTTACGCCTGAGTGTTAAATCATAGCTTTAGAGCTCTCCCAACAAAAAGACAATACACACATTTTATAAACATCAATATTCAGAGGCTGATTTCAGCCTGACACCTTCTCTTTATATAAATAATGAAAACATTTAAAGTGCTAGATAAATGAAGTACATAATGTGTTTTTGTGGAAAATTAAATTAATTCCATTTATGAAGTTGCAACTACTGATGCTTTTCCCTTTGGGAACTAACAAGCAAAGTATTAGGTTTCATAAAAGAGAGACATGCTCATTTATTTAGCAAATCACCACAATGCCTTAAACTTCAGAGATATTACAAACACGAGGTTAAGAGTGAGCTTGTTTGAATCCGGTCACTACCCTCATTCATTGGGAAAAACATTTGCGAGAAATATGGGAATTATGGTAATATGTGTATTATTCCTCAGCATACCTCCGTTTTCTTCTGTACTTTGTACTACTCTGCAGTATGAAGTCCAAACATCTACACTGCAATTTTTAACCCTGCAGCCCATGTCCCGTCAGCCCACATCAGCTGACCTGGGCTCTGAGACTTGGTGCCAGATTTTTTACTGCAGTGTAAACATACCCCAATCTACCCTTAAGGAAGATTGGAACCCCTTGGGGGTCTGGCCAACTGAAGGGGTACATCCAAGGGACTCTTAGAAAGCCAGAGCATAGGACAGATCCTATAGATCTATGACAATCTTATTAGAATTACTTTAAACTTGAAAATATAGACAGACACCTACAAAGATATTAAATATAAATACTATGTTAATACAATCATATGGGATAGATTTTAAATGGAGAAGTCAGGAAATTTAGTAATGTTTCCAGCAGCAACTTGAATTCAACCACTTAAACATATCTAGTATTTTGTTATACTATACATGGGGTCAGCTTTTAGAACATTATAAACAAAATATGCAATAAAGGCATTACGGTTATGTAACAAGTGACTCTTCTAATTTTTTCAGAGGCCCGGTCTACACTTACCTTTGCGATTCGGTGGCAGTCGACGGGAGATACACAAGTGACGTAAATCACTTGCATATCTCCCGTCGACTTTGCAGCGTCTCCTCTGCGCACCATCCACACTGCGTCTATACAGACCGCTCAGTCGATCCAGAGCAATCGATGTGATGGTGGCGAATTTGCTGCCGTCAGTGTAGACCCAGCCAGAGTATCGTAACCACCCATGGAGTGTGGAGCTCCAAATATCCAGATACACAAGAATATCTATTTAGATATGATTCAGTTTATTAAGAAGTGCCTATCAATCTCTCGAGGGACGCAGGCCAATTTTTTCCAATTTGGGTGCTTAAAGTGAGGCAGTGAAACAAAAGTTGCCTGACTTTTAGAAATGCTAAGCATTCCACCCAGCCAATAGCAGCGCTTCTGTGGGAGTTGTGGAAGCTCAGTGGCTCTAAATATGACAACATAATTTAATGACAAATTAAAAATTCACCAACAAAACTAAAATTATAACTGAACATCTCATCCCATCACTCAAAGACGCCTCCCTCCTGGGCTAACTTCATCAAACTAAAATTCTAAATAAAAAAATTAATGTCTTCCAGCATGCCTGGATCCTCAAACTCAAGCTCCATCAAACCAGTAAGAGAGAAAAATTTCAGAGTTGATGGCCCTCAAAATGGAGAGCACTTGCCACTGCCCTCCAGATCTCAGAGATATGTTCCCTTCTCACTCCAAGGCATAAACTGGGATTCAAATAATTTTTTTTTGGTTAGCCCTCAGAAAAACTAACCTATTCCAGCAAGGAACATGATATGCTACAACGATTTAGCAAGAAAAGATTACCGTAGAATTTATTAAAATAATAATATGCATCATTTACATTTAGTTCGGATTAAATCAATGTTTTAAGAACATAAAGTTTACTATTTCAGACATAGTGCATGAAACATAGACTCTTGCCTCTGAAAAGCCTGATAGAGAACCTCTGAATGCAAATGGGCAATTATGCAATGCTGTACATGATGATAGGGAGAAATTTCCTCAGACCCCTGGGATAACAAGTTTACGAAATCTAAGTTTTCTCTCCATTTTTCTGGTCATATTAATTTCCCAGTCCTACAAGACAGACCAACGCAGAATGAAAAAAATGTCACAAAAAAGGGGAGCCGTAGAGAAATATGGGAAATGTAAACTTAAAATATCCTTAAGTTGCCTGGAATTTATATTTTTCAATACCTCCATTAGGTCCATCCAATTGCCTCCACAAAGAAAAAACACTTTGGGTATGTCTACACTGCAGTAAACACCCATATCTGGCCTGGGTCATCTGATTTGGGCTCAGACTGAAGGGCCATAAAAATGCAGTGTAGACATTTGGGCTCGGACAGGAGCCCAGATTCTGAAATCCCAAGAGTTTCAAATATCTATCCTGAAGCTTTATAGCCCTGCAACCTGATCCCAAGTCAGCTGACCCAGGCCCGCCACAGGTGTTTTGTTGCAGTGTAGACATGCAGTTAATGTGTTTTTGTCAGTAGTCCTTTCAGTGAAGCATGAAGCCAACTGGGGTTTGGAGGGAGGAGAGCTGATTAGCAATTTCTTTCATTCTTACTAAATATGCCAGTTATTACTCTGTCTCAAGGTTTCTAAGCATTTTCAATTCAGGTAAGTATTACTCTAAAAAAAAAGAATCTTTCAGGAAATATCTTTGAATTGTTTATCCACACAAAAAACCACACTATATAACATGTATTATTGTCACAACTATTACTCTACAGAAATACATCACAAACTGAAATAATGTCTAGGATTCCATTTCAGATATAAATAAAAAGACAATTTAAGATTTATTTTCAGCTTGCTCATGTTGCACACATTTATATATGTGATTTTGAGAGTTAGAATGATGGATTATAGTTCATAGTCTGCCCTTTTCTACCAATTCTATATTGTATGGTCTAATGTGGTCACCTAATGGTTATTTTCAGTAACTGCACTGATGACTACAACTCTTTATGGACATCAGGCAAGACAAGGAACTAGTATTTCCTTCCATCTACTAATATGAGTAATGTATGGAGTGTATCACACAAAAGGACATTTTCTTTGTATCCATTCCTTCAGATTATAAATTACTCTTTCTTGAGGGACTTCTGACATCAGCGAAGTCATCAGAAATCTTGAATTGCAAAAGTGCCTCCAAATTAGTGCAGCTTTTCCAGTGATACCAGGTTTGATTTTTAAAAGGCTTACATTAAACCATTGTTGATTTTACTAAATTGTTTAATGCAGCTCAGCCACAATTACAGCTCAATGAGACAAACAGACCTGTAATCCTAATTACATTGCATGTTTATACTCTTGTTCCTCAGATTTCAGTTATGTACAACAATAAGAACTATGGGAAAAGAATACAAACTTTTCTTTTTTTTATCACTGAGGTATAGACTTAGCCAGATGGTAGACCCTCTTATCAACAACAAAATTTAGTAATACATGCTTTGAAATAAAGAAAATTGATCTCCTCGGGTAGTGAGCTTTGTGCAATTTCTACTTGATTCAATAAAAAACCCTAAAATTCAAAGCGCAGTGAAATGAAATAATCAAAAGACGGAAAAATTAAATGGCTGTACATTACATACGGTGTACAAAGAAAATGCAAAAGGCATTCTAACTGCTGGGTCAATGTACATGTTAAAGTTGCCTTTTATGATAGGTAACTGAATGATAACTCGGTTTTAAAAGATAATCATGGAGACAGTTCAAGAAAAAACACTGAACGTCTGGATCTTTCTGCAACAGATATAGCAATTTCCTGCAATGTCCTGAACAAAACTTATTGAATTAAGTTAAATCTTACTGTATTAAGTTTATGTATGATTATGGGCTAGGAACTGGATGTCATTCCATGGGGGAGGGGAACCACAGCCCTCCAGGATCTAAGAACCATGGAGTGTGATTAGGCAAATTCATTCAGATTGTAACATCTCCCAAGAGGCACTACTACCTGGAAAGACTTGCATATAATGGTTCAAACTGGATTCTCTAGAAACCAGATGACAAAGAAAGGACTTTGGGATAAATAATCTGATTTTAAATTGACTCAGGACCTTCTTTCTGATCCAGTGGACAGGAACGTCAATCCAAGTGAAGGGCCCCAATTCTCAGGGAAGAATTGGAAGGACTGACACTGACCAGAGCACTTTTGGAGATAGAGGTGATGATCTCTAGTAAGCTTATTAACTTGCATCTAGGTTCTTTCATTGTTTTAAATTATTATTCTCTGTAATGCTTTTACCTTAAGAATAAATATACTCGTTTAGAAAGAGCTGCATGGTAACTTAAACCAGTGGAGAATTACGCAGTTTATAGTCTCTGATTCAAAGGCAAAGCAGGCCTGCTAGCTAGTCTGTCTTGCTGGGGAATTCACAGCATAGGCAGGGAATTGTACAGCCTGGAAATACCATGGTCTGGAAGAAGAGAAAGATGTGTCTCTGCCCAAGAAAGGCAACAGCTGGGGAGCTGGAAGCCTGAGAGGGACTGCCCTTGCTGGACCATGGAGAGGGAATAGAGGTGAAGTTGCCCTGAACTGTGATACTTTCTATCCAAGGTTTATTTTCCTATTGAGAGCCCTTTCTAACAGATGCCAAGCACACATAAGCTTGCTTGCATGAAAGACCAAACCAGTCTTTTTTGGATAACTATGATCAAAACAATAATATTCTTATTATCCCTATAATGAAACAAAATATACCACGCAAAAAACAAACTTGTAACCAATCAACTACAGCATCCAAGCAATTCCAATATGGACAATTCTGTTGTGTGTGTGTGTTGATGTATAGGGATAAAAGGTTACAGAGTAAATCTTCAAGTAGGTTTTTAAAAAAAGAGAGAAGAACATGAATTATGATTTCCTTACCTTGTAAGATGGCAAAAAGCACAAGATCCCTTGACCAATAGTTTGACATACTGAAAGCAGAAGTGCTCCCACTTCATCCTGGAATTCAAAAGTTTCTGCATGCTGGAATGTGGCACACAGCTTCCGACCCTTAGGGCCTGCCCCGATGGTGCCAACCCAAACCTGTTGTATTAATAATTCAAAGTTATATACATATTTACACCAAATTAACCGGGAAATTTAAAAACTGACATAACTAAACTATTAAGGTTATTTCTGAACATTTTAATGTTAAGCAACAAGAATATAAAATCAAGAGAGAAAACAAAGACTGTAGCGAGTCACCAAAGTGAAAATGCTGCCACGAATGGTGCTTATTTTTCAGCTATTCTGGACAAAAAAATCCCTTATTGGTATTGCTACTTTTATTTAGGATTATTATATCAAGTATAGTTTCATTTAAACATTTAGTTTACAATTTTCTCAATGTGAGTAAATGTCTATTTTACTCTTTCCATTTTGAGTTATAGAAATGGAATGAGTTTATATGGTCCTCATTTCAATTTGCCAATTATTGCTTATTTTATAATGGACATTATTAAAATTTCAGGCATGAAAGTAATGCTGTAACATTTACCTGTGAGTTACGAATAACATGATTTGCCTCAAGCTGGATAGTAAACTTCACACCAAGTTCTGAAGAAAATGAGTCCATTGGAGAGAGTGTACCAGATGTTAGAACAATTGTCCTAACATTACCACTTAAGTCTGAAAAGGCCTAAGGAAAATAATTTTTTAATTAATAGAATCAGTACAAACTATTATATTTAGATTTTGTGATTAAATAAGGGTTGTGTGGCAAACGGCCGGCTTCTCCCTAGTGGGTCTCGCACTTTTGCCTCTCGGAGGGCCAGGGCATCGCCAGTTACCCCATCTCCCCAGGGAGGGGGGTAGGGACCTGAGCCCGCCCGCTCCTCTGGGTCCCAGCCCTCTGAGTAGCAGCTATGCGCTGCTGGCACCTTACTTGCAGCTGCAGGCTTTTCCCCTGGGCTACTTTCACCCCTCTGTCTTTCTGGCTTCCTGAGCCCAGCACCTTCCTCAGGACTCCACCTCTCTCCCACACACCACCGTACTCCGTTCTGTTCTTCTCCACAACTCCACACACCACCGTACTCCGTTCTGTTCTTCTCCATGACTCCACACACCACCGTACTCCGTTCTGTTCTTCTCCATGACTCCACACACCACTGTACTCCGTTCTGTTCTTCTTCACAATCACCACACACTCCTTTGCTCACCACACACTTACTCCTTCAACTCCCACACTGCCTCTCAGGAGTAGAGGGTTTTTTCAGGCACCTGGGTGGGGCCTTAATTGGTGTCAGCTGACCCTAATTACCCTTTGGCTAGTCTACCAGGAATAAAGCCCAGATCATTCTATCACTTACATAGCGCCCTTCTAGAACTTTCCAAGTGCCCTCTCTCCTTGCTATACCACAGTTGGTAAGGAGCTGCTGGTTTACTTTATACTTAGCTTACCACAGCTGGATTCAAGCACCAAAAGTTAAGCATATGGACTGCAGTTTTCTGCCGTGAACTCTTCTTACGTTTTGGTTGAGCAAAGAAAACATTTTTATCTGGAATATCAAATTGGATTTCATCCGTCCAAACATATGTTTGTTGCAAAGCAACTCTGTAGTCATCTGCAAATCTACAGAGAAGTAAATTAATACAACTGGTAAACAGATATAACCTACATTTGTGTTCGTCATATATATTTAATAATACTCATCATGTGAGTTCAGCATTAAATTCTCAAAAAGCAAAACCATTTTTGACACAGTGTGGTTCCAACTTAAGCATCCAACTTAATATTGTACAAAATTCTGCCTATAATAAAAGGAGCAGGCAACTGTGGACCATACATTATACAGAAGAACGTACTCTATGCTAGAAACAGAGAATATGATTTAAGTTATGTGACTTTCCATTTAAGAAGCATAAGGCGTCCCTATAATCACTAAGCCATGTATTACAGAATTAGCTCTCAAACAAAATATTTAATAGCTACAGTTGGCTTTAACAATGAAGGTATTAAAAGAGTGGTTTAGATCATCTTAATGCTAATTTAAAATAAGTAAAGTACATACTGGAGTTAGGCAACATGCCAAGAAAATATTCTAGACTAATCTTTAGGGAAACTGTATTCGATGTTTTAGTTATAGAAAAAGAAATTAATTTGCTGATATCAATCTATTACTTACTGGATATTTACCCATATGAGAAATTTTTTGGCACACTTCTGTTTAATTGGTAGTTTTTGCTCAGGAGAAGCCTGACACGGAAATAAACAGCAGAGGTGCTGAATAGTTGAGAAAGAGACAACTTGGCAAAGTAACAGGAACATGTATGCACTATGCATGCCTCCACTCTGCTTGGCTCCTACAAGTGGTCGTTTTTTCTTTATCATGCATACCGAAAGTACCCAAATGTCTTAGGGAAAATATTTATATTTGCCATTTATTCATCTTTATATAAACAATCAGATATTTACAAAAAGGCAGTCACTTGCAATTTAAATATATCTGGCAGAAAGGAGAAAGAAAAAACATCCACAGCTCAGGCTATATATTTCCACCTACCTGTTGTTATCTTTAAAAAGAAATAGCAGAACCATGAATAGCCCTTTTAGCACAATCTGAGTAGGAGGGCTCACAATGGGAATCTCAATAAACTCATCTCCGCCATGAATATTTGATACTTTTTCTTCTTTTTCAAGGACAGCAGCAAAATGTTTCTGCAACAGGCAAACTCATTAACATCAGATTTGTATGCATTTGTTTTGGGAAGATATTTAGGATGAAGTGATCACCACAGTATTTTAAAACACCTTTTCTCAATACAACTAGAAAAGTTAGACTGAAGATAAAAATCTTAGTACTTAACTCAGTGCTTTCAGCGTGCTTGGTACTGTACAGAAAGAAAGGACTGGCTGAAGCACGCGGTAAATATGATTTGTTAGTCAACCAGAATGCAGATGTCAGGAAAGGCAGAATTAAGAGTCATTACATTGTAACAACTTTGAATAATTTTATCTAAACAATGTTAGTCTTTGGTAGAACAGAAATAAAGTAATTATAAGACCATTGTAACAAGCTCAGTGATTACTACTTTGAAAATAAATTATGCCACTCACACCTGTTTTACACTAGTTTGACTATACCGGCTTTGGTGGATTTTCTCTTGATTTTCATCATGTACACTTTTCTAAGAATATGTCTATCCGTACAGTGTTACAGCTGCACCACTGCAGCAAGTCTGGTGAAGATGCTCTATGCTGATGGGGAGAGCTCTCCCATCAGCATAAAAAAAAAATCACCTCCGTGAGCAGTATAAGCTCTCCTGCCGACATAGCAGTGTGTACACGAACACTTATGTTGGTGTAACTTATGTCACTCGGTCGGTGAAATATTCATACCACAGGTGACATAAGTTTTGCCAACATAAGCTATGTCTGCACTACAGCCTAAGACAGCTTTGAGAAACAGGACTGCATTTTAAAAAAGTACAATATTTTAAAACATTTAACCAAATAATATTATGCATTTTAATCATTTTAATTTTAATAATTTCTGTAACATTAAACTCTACCTGTAAGATAGGAAATGTAGCATTGGTTATTCCCATATTGTGCAAAATGGCGAGCATTTCTTTTCCACTCCAAACTTTACAGGAGGTTTCATACCCCCTTTCTTTAAGCTGACCAGAGCTTTCCTGTAACCAACTGAAAATGAAGAAATTAAGAGTAATACTAATTGTAAGTTATTCCTGCATTAATTTAAATGATCTTGTATAATACTTTACAGGAAGCTAAACTGAATGAGCATCACAAATTGTACCATACTTCTGTATTATTATTAATAATTATTTCTAGTTAATACTTTTAATCAAAGGGCCTCTCATTTAGGGTCTGATTCTGTTCTCCCTTATGCTAGTTTTACACCTTTGAACTAAATTTTAATTAGAGCTACTTCTGATGTATGCTTATAGACGTCAGAGAAAAATCTGTCCCTTAGTGTTGACATTCCCCTTTACCCCCATATAATTGTTTAAAACTTTATTGAAAAAGGACATAAAAATATAACTTGTTTCTTTAACGTGTCAGGAATGCTTAGAAAACATTTCTGTAGCCTTGTACCAATCCTTATTTTAAACTATCATGCTTTACAGACCATTCATTACCTCTGTAATTGGTATGATTAAGGAAAAAGTGACAACCCATACCATACATCTTATTGCCAGGTATTTCCCAGATGAGTAAAACCAGCCTAATTAAACCACATCCTTTGCATCCTGTATTTTTCCTCCGTGGCTGTAATGAAGAACTCTTTTGCCGGTATAAGCTGCATTTCCACTAGGGGAACTGGCAAACACTTTCGAGTGTAGGAAAGGGCACTAAAACATGTGCTTAAGTGCTTTCTTGAATCAGGACATAGGAGACCTTTTTATACAGGCATTGGATTTTTCTGGTTACTCACTTAACAGGAACAGATCTGCTAGTTTGTGCAATAAGGTATTACTAATTATTGGCCATTTACACCCAGTCTCTTGCTTTCCACCCGCTGCTTTCCCTATTGTTGGTAGACTTGACAAGAGAATCAACCTGAGTTTTTCTGATAAGGTTAAAAGGCTGGAGGCAGTCAAATCTCCAGCCTTGCTGCTCTCCTCCATCACTAAGAAATTTAACATTTGAAAGACCCAACAAAGGAGAATTAGTAGCCACAGGGAAATTATTCTGTCTCAGTGGCACATAAATATTAACCCTTGGCACCAACCAGAGAAGAAAAGATGGTGAACTTGAAGGTGTACCTAAATCTCTAATATAAACAGGGACTTCCTAAATGAGTAATACTCCCAAACCAATATTATAACAAAATGTCCCAAACATGATTAATAGGAGCTCAGAAAATATAAACAGACCAACTGATTTTGTTATTTATAATTGTTATACCATTGGCTTCCCTGTTCAGATAGGTTTCTGATGAAGAGGGCACTGGACACTGTCAGAAGACAGGATACTGGGCTAGATGGACCTGACTCAAGATGGCCATTTTTAAGTTCCAGGTTCCACAAGCTGCCCAGCTCTCGGGCATGTGGACTGCTGGGGGTCCAGGTAGCCTTGTTCTCTGGCTCCTCATGCAGCCCTGCTGATCCAGACAACTCTGGGAGCCTTGGAAACACTCAGAAAGGCCATTTCTACTTTTTCAAAACAAATTTTCAGGAAATTTCAATTCTTTGTTCCATTTCAGAATTTTTCTTAAAATTTTAGAATTTCCCACAGAATGGGAATGCCAGTTTCCAATCAGCTCTGTGGTGGCATTCAACTGCCTTAACCATAAAACTATACTTTCTCTTCCTGCCTCATTCACCATAAACCTTCCAAATTCTGCAGCAAATGAGACAAGGATCCTACAGACAAGAGCTTCATTCACTACACAACCATGCTTCAGTCCCAAAGCACTGTCCATCCTGCGCTCTAAAGGACAAACCCTTGTAAGAAAACAAAAACAAAAAACCAGTATTGCATATGCAACCTGTATACTGGTATTGCCTAATTCAAGTGCTCGACTCTGCAACCTTAACATTCTTTTAATATAAGAAATTTCAACCAAAAACATCTAAGTTTTTAAAAAATTAAACACTGAAAAAACACAATTGCATCAGGTAGAACCATACGCACCCTCCACATCAGCAGCAGGTTTAGGATCTTTAGATCCACATCACTGACAACTGCCACTTAGCTAATGAATTAACTGGTAACAGAAGGCCTACTACTTCTATGAGAACCTGGCACAAGAAGGAGATGGAGACAGAGAGAGACATTTTACCAGAGGGTTTCACAGCAATTTGCTAGACAGCAAAGAAATGTTGAGACTCAGCAATAATGGGTTCAGTTCCAGGTTCTCTGACACTGTTCTCAGAGCCTTTCCCTGTCCCCTTCTGCTCCAATACCAACCACGTCTGGCTCCTGTCCCTTCCCCATCCCACTGAGCTCTATCTCCCTGTCTTGCCTCCAACTATTGTCCATTTTCATTTTTTTCTTCACTATTCTTATGTTCCCGCTCCATGGCACCTATCCTACACCCTCCTTTGTTCTTATTCTGCCTCTCCCCCCAATCTTCTGCCCTTTTTTCTCCTTGCCAGTGTTGCTCCTAACTCCCCTCCCTCTCAGGCTGCTCTCTCTTCTCCTTGCTGCATTGCATCTCTTTTGGCTCGCTCCTGTGCATTCAAGTCAGGTTGCTGCCTACTTTCACTCCATGACACCTGGGCACCAACAAGAAGAGCACTGAGAGAACAGGAAAGATTCTCCCTGCTCTCAGTTGCTGTGCATGGCATCACAGTGGCTACTGGAAGGAACAATTGCAGCAAAAGTCCTATGCAGCTCCTTCAGCCAAGGGAGGTAGCACGTTCATTTGGTCTGTGAGGACAAAACACGCACAGTCTGCCACAGATAGGAACTACAAGAAGGTAGCACATGCTCAGTACAGATAGACTCTTTGGAGAATTCAGCTGCCCAGCACTATGTCTCTACTGACATGTGCACACTGCAATTTTTCAGAGCCTTGTAACTTGGCCAGATTTGGGCAAATCTTCACTGGAATGGCAAAAGGCACATCTTTGATCCTGGGGCATCTCCACTGCCAAATTTCAAGTCAATGTCAGCACTAGAGATTCTCAGTAAAACAGTTTTAAGAATTTTTTTAAACTGTTTAGATGTTTTTTTTTAAAAAAAAAAAACAAAACACATTTCCCCCCAACCTTGATCTCAAAAATGGTAGAGTTGTTTTAGGTGAAACATTAAAAAAGCTTCAGCCTTAGGCAGACATCTGGCATGGAAAAATTCTTCAGCGCAAACAGTTTGTATTTGGCAAAAATTACAAGCAAATGAAAAAAAAGTGTTGAGCTATAGGCGCTACCTGTACTGCCTTTAGTTAAAAGGAAGCCCAGTTGTCTTTTACTAAACCAGCAGAAGATATCTATTCTCCCAACACTCCAAACACTCTGTTTGGGTAAAATTTTTCTCTACCTTCAAGGTGGAAGTTTCCTCTGGGAACATACATTTCTCTAATGCTGACTTAACACTACTTTGTACTGATATAAAACCTTCCATCCAAGGCTGACAAAGCATTTTCCAAACATTAATTCTCACAAAATCCCTGCGATTAGCCTGATGGGGAAATGGAAGTGCACAGAAAGTTTAGATGATTTGCCCAAGGTCTTGGAGTAAAATTTTCAAGAGCACCCGAATGACCTAGGAACCTATATCCCACTTTCAAAAAAGTGTGTTAGGCAGTTAGGAACCTAAGTTACTTCTGGAAATGGGACTTTTGAAAATATTCCCTTGATCTATTAGCCAATTAATTTTCATGACCACTGCAAATCTCTCTTGGGTCTACAAAATCAGAAAAGCAAAAGGTCTGGCTTGTGGACTATAACATTTGAGGTATATCTGTAAATCTTTTTGTCATCAATTACACAGTGTGGCTTCTACGACATGATAGTCATAAGAACTATAAATAGTAGCTGGTTTAAAAAATGTATATTGCACAACCAAATCAAAATAGGCCTTACTTCATCAGACTGTAGCACACAGCCCGCAGGGGATCATGGTCCCTCCGCCTGATGTTGTTGACGACCATGGTATCAAGTTCTTCTCGAGCAAATCTTAGCTGGGTTTCTGTAACACTGTAGCTGGCTGACTCCCGTGCACAATCTTCAATATTATGAGCTTCATCTAAAATGACTACTTGGTCTTTTAGGTTAATCTCCATCTGCAAAAGACGACAACTGTCCAGTAAAACTTGAAGTGAGATACATAAATGAGTAACAACAGCCAACAGGTTCATCTGTACAAAAAAAATCTGTCCAGTTTGTGTCACTTCTTCAAGCAAATGGAAAGTGATTTTTCAGAGCTTGATTGAATTTCTGCAGCACGGGAACTAGGTAGGTTTTTCACAAAACTAAAATCTGGTGCCAGCATAAATGACAGAATTTGGTCCTTACCTGTAAATTCTATGGGGCAGAGAGCTTGTAAAATGTACTTTTATGGTACTGCATAATTAATATAAAAAGGACAGATAATTTTGTGCAAAATTTTTTTAAAAAATGAAATAAAGGTGATTTCATTTTTTACACCTTCCCTAAGCCCCCATGCCTACTTTTTGTAGTTATGCAATCCTAAAAGTTTCTCTTCTGTTGGGTGAAAAACCCACACAACTGATTAACTAAAATGGAAAAACAGTGAAACTGACTATTATTAAGGTTATTTTGTCATATGTACAAAATAAAGAAATTGCAAAAGAGGAGGAAAATATTCTTTAATCTCCTTAATTTAGGTTTTATTTGTAGCACTAGCAAGCATTCAGACAGGAATGTGGTTTTAAAGTTGACCATGTCCCTTTAACATATTCTTTATTCATCTCACTTTAACTTCAGTCAATGCAACAAACAACATCACTGCAGCAGCACTATTGTAGTGCTTAGTGAAGACACTACCTATCCCAACAGGAGAGCTTCTCCCATCAGCATAGGTACTCACCTCCCGAAGAGGCAATAGCTATGTCAACAGGAGAAGCCTTCCTGTTGACACAGCACTGTCTACACCAAGGATTAGGTCAGTATAAGTACGTCGCTCAGAGGGTATAGATGACGTACTTATACGGACATAAGTTAGTAGTTTAGACCAAACCTTACTTACAAATATACTCACACTCTCTCTTATTTGTGGATCCAGGAGGTAGTTGTAAGGACAAAATACGATGTCTGCCCCCACCATGAGTTCTCGAGCTGCAAAATAGGCACATGCATGTAGCTTCTTTCCCAGGCTCACTAGATCTTCTATGTCCCAAGCCTGACACTTCTTACGTGCAAACTGTAGAGCATGATGTTCACTAAGTTTATGGACACCATGGTAGTAAACACAGGACTTGCCCTAAAATAAATATGAGAGAGTTTGAAAACAAAATATGGTAATAGGAACAATGGTCGAAGTGAATTTACATTTTTTTAGAACAACTTATTTTGCAATCTTTTACTTCACCTCAGTCACTGAATTATTTTTAACAGAGATTGTTATGTTTTGGACTATAGTAACAACAAATATCATGGCAGAAACAAAGCAGGCAAATATGACAGGCTCTACAACTTATCATACCTAAATCTGTAAAACACATTTCAGAGTTTTGCCCCAGTGAAGCCAAAGACATTTTTAATCTATTTTACAAATAGCAGCCTGGCAGTGGAAGAGGGTGGAATGGATTCTAAATCATGAGCAATTAATTAATAAATCCAAATACACATGGTTAATTCAACCAGGAAGATAGAAAATAAAACAATATGGCACATTCACATCCACCCACATTCTTATATCATCAAACTATCAACCAGAAATGTCTTGTGAATTTAAATCCTATTAGAACCCTCCTGACTTTGTTTATTTGCATGTCTCCTCCCGCTAATAGCTCAGGAGGGTGTCATTCTGTTTAACAATCAAAGCAAATAATAGTTGTTCTGCTCATGACTGTGACAGCAGTCCTTCCACTGGTATTCAAATGTGTTAAAGTACATCATTCAGAAGTTGTTTGTTTTTTCCTGGGGGAGCAGGGGAGGGATTGGACAGGGCAAATCTTAATTTATGGGTCAGATAATCATACTCAGGAGTTGGAGAGAGGAGTGGAGAATTTTAAAATTTTAATACTGATTAACACTGATGTTAGTAAGGTATAACTGAACAACTATTTCTCTGTTCTAGTCAGTCTGAGTACAGATTTTTCTTAAACTATAAAATTAGTTGCTGTGAATTCTATCTTTTCTTAGATGAACTTTTGGATAAACAAAACCACCAAGAGAATAAATCCCTGGAAATATATACTTTAAATTAGAGGCAATTAAGGCTGTCTAGTCATATGAAGATTGATAACATGAACAGGAAAGTCCATCCCTTTTTAACAGTGTAACACAACCCTAAGGGGCAGGTTGTCAGTTGAAGTGTTATCACAGTTAGTGTCTTTTCACTCACAAATTGTCAGTTATCTTTTCACTAACTCACTTCTGTAATACAGTCTTGGTTAACACAGACACCTAAAGTGACAATGTAATTGGCCCTCATTACCACTACAACTTACCCTTAGGTCTTGGGAGCATCAAAAGCAAACGCTGACTTATACTTGATGAATACAAAATAAACCTGAAGCTCCAACAAGAAGACAAAAACAGAAACTAGGTACAGTATATATATACCCCCTATATCCTTCCAAACAATACACCAATGGAGACAACAAAAGCTGTTTCTATCAGCTTACATTACTCAACAGCTTGTAGTCTTGAGTTCTACATTGGAAACCCACAAAAACCTTTTACTGGATGAATACACACTGACAATTATTAAAATCTGTAACTTGCTTATAAACTCAATATTTTTTGTATAATGACTCCCAACTAATCTTCCCACTTTATGATCAATGTATGTGTGTTGCTATATTTTAAAGGTAACCAACAAAAGGAAAAAAGTGCATGTGCCCTTTTTAGCTTCCTTATGGGGAATAGAGGCAACTGGAAATGTTTTTTCTATATACCTTACAACTATGAGGATCAAGAGGTTTTGCTGCAGGACTTCTTGAAGGATTAGCAAATTGCAGTGAGAGTTTCTCAACTCACAATTTAAGGGACAGGGATTAAGGAAGGGTTGACATTTGCACAAAGAGAGCTTTTCTCTTAAGTATTTATCAGCAGCTTGAATTAAAATAAGTGTTATAAAACAGTATTAAACAGAGACATAAAATCCCGCCTCCTCTCAAATACTTAAAATTTAGTCTTGTTCAATCCAATGTGCAGTCAAGCCAACTATTTTCTTGTCCTCCTACAAAAACAGGGAAGTCAAGACCTGATATTTCTAATGTAAACACAAGCAGAAACATACTACTTTTTTGGAACATTCGTTTCAGGACTTCTGTATACATTCTGAAGCAGCAAAAGGTGGGACAATTTTGTTAGGCTTTGCAGTTTACCTATAAATAGTAAAAACAAAGATGCAGCCATTATTTCATAAACTAAATTCTGCTGTGCTTTTGCAGTCTAGTTTTAAGTAAGGCTGCAAAAGTGGAAAGGAAACAAGATAGTCTTAAAGCAACTCTTAAATGGGAGGCACAAATCCTAAATTTGGTTAACCAACCGTGAGGTGATGTACAAGTTATGTTATAAATAACACTTATATCACAGGGTGAACAAGCACAATGTATGTCAGCTAGTATCATTAGCAAATTATTTGTTCAGGATTTGTGGTGGGTTATCCACCTGAGAAAAGGCTGTAAATTATTATTAACATAAAACATAGAATTATACTCCTAAATTTGAACCAGTAGACAGTTTGTTTCAACTAGAGAATTTTTACAATAATTTCACACTCATGCACTGGAATCGTTATCTTCAATGCCCAGCTACACTCAAAAACAAACAAAAAAACCAACCAACCAATCAACAAACAAACAAAAAACACCCATTAAAAAAGCCAGAGAAACCAGGCCCGAATGGATTATTAAATAATTATCAGCATTTCACTTTTTTTTAAAGTAGTAAGTTTTGAGAAGGCAAAGGTTATTGCAGTTATAATTAAGCTCCCAAACTAAAACAATAATCATAAAGTGTCATCATATTTTACACTTTTTAAATTTTGAAGCTGTGAACCAAGATTTACTGACGATTAATGGTCTAATGCAAAATGAATTAGAAGTTACAAAAGGGCTTTCAACCAGCCTGACATTAAGAAGTTAAAATGCTACTCAGTCCAACTGCTCAGACAGCTAAATCTTTCATTAGTATTTTTTTAATGAATACTGATTTTCTGAAACTAAACTACTCACATGTTTTCCATCCAGCAAGTCAACACACTTTTCATTCCTGTTACTACTACTGGATACCACCGGATGAACACAGGTATGATCCCGGCTAGAAAGAATTGTCATACGGACACTGGAGTACACCGTCCTCCGCAGCTCTCTAGTAATCTGAGCTATTTGCTTGTGTGTTCGAGTTCCAAAAAATATTTTGGGGATGTGTGGCTTTCCTCCATTTTCCTTCTTCTTTGCATTACTAAAATCTTTACCATTTTCTTTTGAAGAAGAACAGGAGCACTGTGTGCAAGGGCCAGGAGACTGTAACCAAAACAAGGCAAGTTTATTAGGACATTACCACTGCAAACTGAACGTACCAAATCTCCACAGTGACTATTTGGAGTGTTTCTCCAGGATGGTTAAAAAATTCCCATTAATTAATCTATCAAACCGTGAACAGTGGACTCAAGTTAAAAGTATACACAAAACATTACAAAATCTCAAAATAATTTCTAAGAGTCTCCAGGTAATTTAAAAAACAAAAGTTATAATAGAAAAGACAATATTTCTCAAGTAAAAAAAAAGTGATTACCAAATTTGTCATCTGATCTTTTCTTTATATGTTCTTTGCCAGTCAGTATAATGTTTTCCAGGTTAATAGGCTTTGAAATTAGGTACCAAAGCTGATACACGTCCTTGTCTATACAATCTTATTATTTTGACATATAAAAAGGTTTACTGATACTGTTCACTGACTCTCCATGATTTACACAAACCAGGTTGTGGCTAAACTCAAGTTCTATGCCAGTGAAATACCATTACTTTGTATATGACATTTCAATGTGTCTATTTCTTTATGCCAGAAAAATTTAAACTAATTTTTACAATGCATGAGGAAAGTTTTCCTACTTTAAATTTATTTTCGGTCATCAAGCATGGTCGGTTACCTCTAATTTGCCTGTGACAAATTATTATAATGAAAACAGCCAGGATAGTTTGATAGCAAGTTATGCAGCACATCTAGTGTTAGGCATTCCCAGGCCTTAGGGACTGAGAGAGAGCATGTTATATACAAGAGAGACACTGTCTTCAAACCAGATGGCAGCCTTTGTTTCACAGCAGACGAATGAAGAAAAAGTGAGAAACATTAATGTGGGTAAAAAGGATTGTTTATTATGTTTCTTAATTTGAACAAGTACTTATAAACTGACTGCCAGCTAAAGGAAATCACTTTTCCATTGCCGGCTTGATCCTATAAGGTACTGAGTACTCTGGCCTCAATCTAGTAAAGCACGTAAGCATGTGAGTAGTGCAACTGACGTCAAAGAGACTTCTCATATAAATAAATTTAAGCATATGCTTAAGAGGTTTGTTGGATCAGGACATGAGGCTGCAGCACCTTGTAGAATCAAGATCTGACTGGGCAACCAAATTAAAGTTAATACTAAACACTTTATTTTAATATTGTTTCATCTGTAAATCAAATTTCACTAAATTAGCTTAAAAACATATACTCTACTAGCAATACACTCATCATGATGTTATGCCATTAGTCAGTTCTAGTGACTATTCCCCTGTTTAATCTTTAGAGGTTCGTAATTCTTAACTAACAGAACTGAATCCAGGAAAAATATTTGGAATACAGGACAATTGGTTTGGTTTTTTTTTCCACTCTAATTACTCTGTCAGAGAGAAACTCATCCTCCTCAATCTCCTCTACAAGATAAACTATTGAGAAGACTAATAATTAGGATGAGGGTAAATGACACAAAGAAAATGTTAAGGTATCTGTAAGAAGAGTATCTTGTCTGTACAAGCAGCTGCAATAGTGAAAAACCAATTAGCACATTTTAACAGCATAAAATAATCTGTACTTGGTTTTATAGCGTTTGATAGCGCCAGTAGCAACAAACTGTACTTGATAGCTGAAAGTTTTCTTCCCCTTGCTTTTAATTGATTATCCCTCATAAACAAATGCTAAGTCATGGCATGTGTTACGCCACAATACTGGAGATCAAGCTGTCTCTTAGCCTCCACTCTGTGGAAAAGCAAGTTCAAATTACCCTGAGTCCCACTCAACCTTGTCCGCCATTAAATATTACAATACATGATAGAATGGATGTAAATGTGACCCTTCTGGAGCTGTCACTCATTGGGATAAAAGGTTCACTGACGTGCCAAATAAACAGGCCGTCAAAGTAGATAAAGTTACAGCCATGCTGGAATTGTTACATTCCCCTCTCAGGTTGCTAGTAACAGCAGATTTCATTACGGTGTGCTGCCACATTAAATAGCCAGTTCCAAATATCCTGCCTTCTATATTGAATAATTACTTATTCACTGAAAGGATAAAAAGAAGAGAGTTATGAATGGGGCTCTTGTCAGCAGTGAAGCAGGAAACAGCTGACATGTGGTGTATGTTACATATAGGGCAATATCCGACTCAGTTTATACTCTCAGAAAATTGGAATGCAAATTATACCATGATATTTTGACATATATTCTATTTTGGTCTTTGAAACAATGACAACATTTATTAACATACTAAGAGAATTAAAGTAAATAAGCTGTAGAATCTGTTTACTTTTGCCTGCTGTGCACAGCTTTTAAGCCTACATCGATCCCTTTAATTTTATTTTATTTTTTCTTCTCAGAGATGATGCAATACCAGTAATCCTTTATGGGTGGATAATGCTAGGCCTAAACATTTATTGTCCAACACTGTACTTATACAATCAAGATGACTGGAAAAAGTAATTCAAATTCTTTCTGTATAATACCAACAGTGGTAATTCCTTCTACTGTATGTTTGGGGAAAAAATATGTTTAAAAGAAATTTTTCATTAAAAAGATTTAAAAGGTAAAATTAAAACCCTGGTGCCTGCATGTGTGTGGGGTGTAAATAAATTACGGTATTTTACAGGTGACCTTAAAGCTTTTCTTAAAAGAGTTGAAATTGGCATAATACCGGCTTTAAGAAGCACTTCACTCACTACTGCAGCTTTAAAATGTTACCTTTTACTTAAAAAAAAAAAAAAAGAAAAAAATCAAGAAAGCTATAAACTCAGGCTGATTTTATAGTAACCAGTAAAAGTATATAACTGCTTTGCAGTAGTCATAACATTTCTGAAAGCCACAGACGCCATCAGCAAAAAAAAAAACCACTTTAAAAAGGTGCTTGTATAACAAAACAAAACAACAAAAATGAAAAACAACAAAACACACACATTAAGACTATCATTTTAGAAGGTGAGCCCTTTCTTTGCATTGAATTGGAATTTCACCCTTTCAAATACTCTTTTTCTGTTAAAATCTTTTGGGAAAGATCTTTCAAATATATTAAAAATCTGAAAGTTAATTGAAGTGCCTATAGATTAGGCATTGACATGAGGAAGCACTCCATAAGACCATTAAGTTTCGGCTTTCTATGAATTGTGTGACAAATAGGTTAAAATAAACAGCATACAGATCAATGAGTAAAGAGGATTGTCTGTTTTAGGCAAGCTATTCCCCAACTCTGCTTCATGTACAATGAATTTATGACCCAGATGCAGATGACTACACAATTTCATGGTTTAATGTGGCTTATTTTTACATTTATTTTCTAATAAACACGTTCTTTGAGTCAAACACATTCAGACCATCCAAACTTAACAATTAAAAATAAGACACTGTTGAACCTGTTTAGGCCCTCAAAATTTGCTTTCTTTTAGGAAGGTAAGGTTGGGGCAAAATTCCTGGAGAATGCACTGCGTGCGTGCATGCAAGCATGTACGTGCATGCTTTTTATATTTAAAACATTATTTTTTGGGTCCTCAACAATAGACACATATTTCTGTTGCTGAGGACCCAAACAAGCCTTTAAAAATAAAGAGACTCTAAACATCAGAGGACTTACCGTCCTTAAAAAAGTTATGTTTTGGGACTTCAGAAGTCTGGATTTCTGATAGACCGTAGGGCAAACAAATATCCAACTAATGACTTAAAACACAGTAAAATCACTCCCAAACTGACAAATATCTCTAGAAATCAAACATAAAAAGAGTAATTAAAGAAAGATGGTCATAGCAGCAACTTCCACATCATGCTACCGTATCTCTTGCAATACCCATAGAACTTCACGCAGAAATCTTCCTTTAAAAAAATAAGTTTAATCAAGAATGAAATATTTGAGCTTTTGAACATTTTCATCAGTGACACTTTTGGTTCTGCATTTCTGTAGCAGAAGTTATTTATATCATTGTAGTTGCAAATTTGCAGAACTTACAATAGTCTCCCACTACTATAGAAAGAGGAAAAAGAATCCTAGTGTACTTTTCACCATAAGAGGTAATCACTATTGTATAGCTGGGGATTACTACAGTAAAAATTATAAATCTGCATTTCAGGTAGGAGGGGTGCTTGCTAACCTACAATAAAAGTTTGTCATATTCCTTTCAGGGCAACTGAAAAATAGTGACGAAAGAAAGCTAACTTGTATACTTATTTTACTAACAGCCCAAGTTTGTTAACCTTCAGGGCCCAAGTTTGTTAACCACAAGGCCCATGTTTTTCCTCTGTATTTGGCAGGAAGTTGGGGAAAGGATTTGAATGGGATTCCAGTGGTTCAGTTTTTGTTATATTTATGTTGCTGCCACAGTAATGCTCTTGAGTTTGTTATAAATTATATTGTCTGGTCTATTATTTTATTTTGATTGTAAACTCCCTTGGACAGGGAGCACATTTCCTACATTTTAAACCTTAAGTGCTCAGTTATATTTCTCCTGCATTTCCCAAATTATATACTACCTATTTTTGGTTTTAAATCTTTTAATTGAAAGAAGTCAAATATACACACAAACACACACAGTTACTGAGAAAATAATTTGGTAAAGAAAATCTTTATCTACATCATCATTTTATAACTCTCATTAGACTATTTAGAATTAGAGGAAAATTACATTTTTTATGGCAAGATGAAGGGCAATACCTAATTTATCCATAAAGTTCTATTCCACACAATGAAAACAGCCAAATTAACCCAGAGATGTTAAACATGATTGTGCCCCATCTGTGTTACTGTTCGGTCCAGAGAGCCAAACTGTGATATAATTGGTTTAAAAATACCATGTGATTTAATCCTAGTAGAAAATACTGGTTTAAGCAAGGAAGTTGTTTATTTTAAAACTGGTTATAAAACAGTTTAGTTCCATGCACAATGAGCTAAAAAAACCAGATGAGCTAACAACTATTTATACCATTTATGGTTAAACTTTGTTGTTTTCACTATGCAGATTTTTGCAAGATTCTAATGGCCTGGATGTTTATATAAATAACAAAAAATTCCAAAATTATAGTAGTTAATGCTTAAAAACATTTTGCAGGAGATATAAAATCCTCAGACTTCAGAAACCACTTTCTAGCTATTAGGAGGAAAGATGAGACTTTCAGGAGGGAAGTGGGGGGAATTATCCAACATCTACCTCCAAAAGGTTTCTTGCCCTTCCTTAGAAGCATCTGGTGCTAACCACTTTCAGAGATATGATACTGGACAGGATGACCATGAGTCTGATCCAGTTTGGCAATTCCTTTGTTCCTAGGTAGAGAGGCTCAAGAGATAAACCATCTTTCCACATCAATACTTTAGATGGTAAAGAATGCAAATATCAGATACCTACACGAACACCCTCTTCCCCACTGAGAATCTCCACAACAACATTCAGCTTCCTCTTGAGGTTTCAATTATAGAAATCTGCTCAGCCTTGCCTGAGGCTTTTTAGGATTTCATTTAATTTAATCCACTTCTGTTCTTCTTCCATCCATGTTATGCGAGTAATTTCTCCCCCCACAAACACACCATGTCCTTTCACTACCTTCTCTTCTCCACAAGTTTGCTGCTCCACTCCCAAAGCTGGGTGATCCTGATATTCAGGAGGTGGACCTCATGGTCTCTCCTACTCTCTTTTTGGTGCTCTTTAGAGCTGTTCTTCTCTATCTACTGCAACTTAGCGCTGAGGCTCAGCTTCTGACATCTCTTCCTGCAACTCTCCTGCGCATCCTGAGGCTGACTCTAGGCAACATCTTTTGCTGACTTGAGTGACGTGCTTTCTGATTGGCTCAGAAGGCCTGTGACATTGTTTAACTTGCTCTGAAGTCTGGCAACTTTCTCAGCCAACTCCCTCCATGCACTCTTCTAAATTTTGAAGGTATTTTGCTGTAAATTTTACCTGCAACTTTGGCGTTGGACTTCTTTCTTCCACTTGTGCTCAGAATCCTCTTTACCCTCCTGAAGTATGTCCACCTCACTTATCAGTTCTGTCCCCTCACACTCCAGAGCCTGCTTTGCCTTCTCAAAGTTTACTGTCACCTACTTGGTTTGTTCCAGCTATTCAGCCAGCTCCTTCATAGCTTGTAACTGCCTCTGTCTCATCTCCTAGGTTTGTGCCTCTTGGATTTTTGCCTCATCATCAGGGTCTTCTTCAGAAAAGCTATTTCCTGTTGCCAGTTAGATGTGAGTTCCTATTATGCAGCAGTGGAGTCTACTGTGTCTTCTAGCTCCATTTCTAGTGTTTTCAGCTCTTTCCTCAGCTCCTGCTTCTGGGTTTTGCTTTGTTTCTATATACTCGCTCAGTGTCCAGGTTTCCTTGATGTTCATTAATCTGAGATTCCAGTTTACAGATTTTTTCTGGGTCATGTTCTTCTGGCTTTCTTCCTCTTCCACCTTAATCAAGGCTGCTTGCATTTCCCTCTTCTTTCTGGGGCAGCCATTTTTTAAATTCTGCAACATGAGCTTGCAGCTCAGCACTCTGGTCATACGGATAGGTGGAGTCTTTCCCAAGCTTCTGGCAAGTTATTCCTAACTCCAGCCACTGCTCTTCTTTGTGATACAAGTGCTCTTCCACATCTGTGATCTTGACCTTGTGTTTGTTCTTGCATGTGGTTCTTAGATTTTTCCTGGTTATCTGGGGCCACCTTCTCCCACCACAGCTTCCATCTTGCTCTTTCCTTTATATTTGTGCCACAAGGTACTATGGCCCAATTATGCCCATTGGCAGTGATGTGGACCAGCTTCTGATGAGCTTATTCCTGAAGTTAGAGTTTTAAATCCAGAACATAGACACCTTTGGCTTGTAGAAGCCTCCTCACCTTTCCAAGGATGCTATCTTCTTGCTTGTTTCATTCTTGTTGCTCAGGCAGCCCCTCCATAACTTGGGAACATCTCTGTCTTATTTCCTGGATCTGGGCTACACGAGTTTCCGTTCTATCACTCAGTTTCTGCTGAGTGCTTTCATCTGATTGTGTAGTTTATCAAGATGTTTAGTGCTCATATCAGAGGTCTGATTATCAGCATGTTCCTGAGCTTCCAGAACCTGTGAAACAAGTTCCACGCTTTCTCCGACAGACACGCCCAAAAAAACCCCTGTCGCTAGAGCGCCTCATTGGGTCTTCTCCACTGCAATAATTTCAGACCCTTGGATCTGGTTTGGGTCCAGTAAAAATTATGTACATTCCCCAAGTTTTCTCCCCTCATGCTGAGACTAGAATCTGGGTCTCTCCCTCAGGAAAAAGGAAATTTGAAACACCTGATTGACCTCCCATCTCTAAATTGGTGTTCACAAACCGGTTTCCTTGACTAGTCCGGATTTTCCTATCACTGTAAAGCCTGACTTTCCCAGAGTAACAGTCCCACTTCTGAGAGTTTGAGATTTTTTTTGCCGGCAATGCCTTTTTATGTGCTCCATTTTCCTACAACAACAAAAATTATTTCAGGGCTTTGCTTTTCCTTCATCCAAAGGAATGAAGGAGCCCCACAGAGGGTCTGTCTTGGATCCAGTACTAATCAATATTTTCATTAATGACTTAGATAATGGAGTAGAGAGTGTGCTTATAAAATTTGCAGGTGACACCAAGCTGGAAGAAGTTGCAAATATTTTAGAGGATCAAAATTCAAAATGATTGTGACAAATTGGAGAATTGGTCTGAATTCAACACGATGAAATTCAATGAATGCAAAGTACTACATTTAAGAAGAAGAAATCAAATGCACAAATACAAAATGGGGAATAACTTGCTAGGTGGTAGTATCGCTGAAAAGGATCTGGGCGTTATAGTGGATCACAAACCGAATGAGTCAACAAAGTGATACAATTGCAAAAAAAGGTAATATTCTGCAGTGTATTGTTAACAGGAGTCATAAGCGAGACCTGAGAGGTAACTGTCCTCTCTACTCGGCACTGGTGACGCCTCAGCTTGGAGTACTGTGTTCAAGGATGGGTGCCACTTTAGTCTTCAGAAAAGAAGACTGAGGGGAGAACTGATAACAGTCTTCAAATATGTTAAGGGCTGTTATAAAGAGGACTTGGATTAATTGTTCTCCACCGTCCACTGAAGATGGAACAAGAAATAATGAGCCTAATTTGCAGCAAAGGAGAAAGAAAACCTCTCTTACTATAAGGGTAGTTCATTTCTGAAATAGGCTTCCAAGGGAAGTTGTGGAATCCCCACCACTGGAGGTTTTAAGAACAGGTTGGCTAAACACTTGTCAAGGATAGTCTACGTTTATTTGGTCCTGCCTCAGCGCAGGGGGCTGGACTTGATGACCTCTCAAGGTCCCTTCTAGCCCTGCACTTCTATGATTCTATTAATAATAAAAGAAGAGTCAAATACACTGAGAGTTTTAAGTGTAAAATAAGGTTAAACAAACACTGAGGCTATGATCTTTGAAGCACAAAGAGATAAGAGGACTTCTTGATATCTTCATCTACATTTCACTGGTTACAAAGCCATCTGAATGATACGGTGGTGAATACCTGTTGTGTGAAATCTCACACAAGCACACCCTAGTAAGATATCAGAAGTGACATTACTAGAGCTTTTCAACTATTCTTTTTTAAAACTCTTTTAAAAGGAGCACTATTCTGCTACTACAGTCTCTTGATTAAACTGCACAAAGCAGCTGTTTATCCACTCACAGTAACCAGCAGGTGAACCCAATTCAATATTTATCACAGGCTTTCACAGATCACTGCTAACCAAGCAAACGTTTTAATTAAGCTGGAACTTGCTTCAAAGAGCTCATTCAAGATGTCAATCAGCGGGTAAGGGATCAGATACGGTGTCAGGTGAGAGTGTGTAATACAAATCCACAACTTTCTTCATCCCATCGCTGTAAATTAGCCTGCTCTAGAGTCCGGACTCTGATTGTAACAGACTGCCAGTCTCCTGGAATGTGTAACTGAAGTCACCCAAACTCTATTGTGAAGGTTGTAAGCAATATGTTAAACTGCAGTGGGCTAGCACATTAAGACAGATTCTTTTCACAGTTGTTTTTTGATACCCCAAGTGTTTGTTACACTACTCTCCATTTACTGTTTACTTTTTTACCTAGTGTAAATGGGGATTCCTTAACACAGCTGCCCCAGTTTCTCAAAGTCAATGCTTCTGCATAATTAATCAAAAAAGTACAACAAGGGTATAATTTCTCATCTAGATTTATACTAGAACTGCACTGTTTTGCAAGAATCCCCAGTTCAAGAACAAACATGGGTTCCCAGGCTCTAGGATGAAAGAGGCTAAAGACAATCCATTGCTTTGGATAGGAAGGGCCTAGCCTTCATTGTGTCTACAGACATTCCCTTGATGTAGCACTGGAAGGTGCTTCTCACTAGTTCTTTCAAACCGACTGAAGGCAATAACTGAGGCTCAAAAACTAAACATAGTAAATAAACTCTGATTGGTTTAATTAGTCATTACTATGCTGGTAGCAATCTAGTACACTCTTTGTTTCTATTTTCCTGAAATAAATGAAAATGAAGATCAACACATCAGAGTTACTTACAAATAAAATGTCATTCTTAAAAAAATGTTCAAGTCATTAATACAACAAATTTGGTAGTTTGGCTTCTCAGTTTCCCCTTTACTGAAATTGATAGGTCTCTAATTGCAAACTTATTTATTAGCTTATATACATATATACACACACACAAAGAATTTGGAATATAAATGAGAGAAACAAGAAAACAAACAGTGCAATATATTTTCCTCAAATGTGACAACTGCTCTAACCTAGTTCACTTAATCAAAACATTACTAGTATCACAAAAGCATGTGTTTACCTCGTGTTAATGTCCAATATGGCTTATAAAAATGTACAGGCCCATTTAGACTAGATAGCTGTAGACTGAGGCCCGGTCTACACTTACCTCGGTGATTCGGCAGCAGTCGACAAGAGATACGCAAGTGACGTAAATCACCTGTGTAACTCCCGTCGACTTTGCAGCGTCTCCTCCATGCGGCGTCCATACTGCGCTGCATCGAAGGAAACAGTGCTCCCTTCCACTCAGCACTACTCCAGTTACCGGGGTGGATTTGCTGCATCACTTCCTGGATTGACTGAGCGCGTCTGTACAGACCGCTCAGTCGATCCAGAGCAATCGATCTGACAGCAGCGAATTTGCCACCTTCAGTGTAGACCCAGCCTGAGAGGAGGGAGAGCAGTTCAGATTCTGTACTGATAGTTTTCCCTCCTGTGTTTTGCCCTTGCCGTCTTTTTTGTCATCACATACAAAACCATAGGTTATCATTAATTTTGTTTTCTTTTAGGAAAAAAAAAGATTAAAGTCAGGAGCTGCTTAATAAATAAGTTTTGGTAACAGTAGTTATTATTAAGAGTGCACCAAGCTTGCCCATCCAAAGCAGAAGCATTTCTGGCATGCATTTAGAGCTGACTGCTGCCTTTTTCTCCTCACAGCACATGTGTTTCAGTTCACCACAGCATTAAGGAGTTTGATATATTATGTTATGTTTTGTTTTCTTGTAATGAAAAAGAAAGTGACTAGTCAGCCAGGCCTTTTAAACCCAACGCTTGACAAAGTTTCTGAAAAGTGTATGTGCAAAGCTCTATTTTCAGCCCATAAGTGGCTTTGCACATTAAAGACGAAGTGCATTGGTGCTGAACTGGTACTGCCAGCACCTATACTATAGTTGCTCTGTTGATAAACACTTCATCTCCAGTGAAGTCAACCCAGTACCTCTGCTGGCATAACAACTCATTAATTGTAATAAAAGAACAGGAAAACCTTGCATTAGTATTGGAACTAATAATATCTTCCCCCAATAGATAGCGGAAAGGTCTTTCTTAAAGCAACTTGCCTAAGTCTGGGTCAAAGCTGAGAATAAAACTTAGGCTTCCTGATTCCCAGTTTTGTGCCTTATCTACTGAACCATGCTGCCTTCCTACAGAATGTTTTCCGTTGTGCAAGATCCTTTTGGTTAATTCTTCCACCTCACCCCTTACACACATAGTTATGGGCATAATGCAATGTAACAAACTCCACTTGTCTCTTAGCACTTGCGTTTTTGCCTGAATTAATTCCTAAATTTAAAAGGATTTTGTATGGGGAAATATCGTCTGCGTTTTGGTTTCACTTAAGTTAAAAAGATGGCCACATATATAAAACCTCACCAAGTCCTTTATATAACTGGGGTTTTGGCTAGTCTTCTAAGCAGGAGGGCACCTCTGATCTCCACACAATTTAATCATTAAGGCTATGTCTATACTACCACTTATATCGGTATAACTTATGTCACTTTGGGGTGTGAATAAGCCAACCCCCTTAGCAACACAAATTACACCATTCTATGTGCTGGTGTGGACAGCACTTTGTCTACCACTTCTCACGGGGTGGGGGTGGGTGTTAATTAAGTCTATGGGAGAGCTCTCTCTGGTCAGTTTAAAGTGGCTACACGAGACAGCTTACAGCAGCGCAGCTGCACCACTAAGCTCTCTAGCATAGCCATAGCCTCAGCCAGTCAAGGAGAAAGAGAAGATTACCAAAAGTTGTAATAAATTACTAAGATTTATTCTCCTAATGTAATAAATCTAAAAAAAATGTTACAGAATTGCAGACAAGCATTCTGCAGCTAACACTATATTTTTTCATTTTAAGAGGATTCATTATGATGTACAACGTAAGCTGGGCTGCCCTGAAATATTTCATTTACCCTGGTTATGACTGTAAATTCAACTCCCACCTTTGCACCTCTCTCTGCACACTACTTCCTATGCTATTGCTCTCCTGCTGCTGTCAAAGAAGCAACAGCAGCACATTTGAAAAGTTACTAGAATTTAAACTTTCATTGGTATGAGTTTTGTTTAATTTTTATGTATTTATTTTGAGAGAGATATTAGGTTCTTTGGAAACCAGAAACGCAATTATACACAGAATTTTGTGAGGTGCCATCAATTAAATTAATAGGAAATTTTCCTCTTCTCTACCTTATTCCACCTTGCAAAAGAAAAATGCTGAGAATGTTCCATGAAAAAGAGCAATTAAAGAGCAATCTGAAAGAGTGCTGCTCCAAAGGAAAGATTTCTAAGACAAAGATACAAAATGTTGCATGTTCAGGATAGCCACAATTCCCATGAAATCCAATGGAAACACCACAAACTTAGTTTAGGCCTTCTTTAGGTCTCTGCCTTGGATATTCTTATTGTCATACTCTAATCAGGATCAGGCAGAGAAGACAAAACACACACTAATACTTCGAGAATATATACCTATCAAAATGATGCTTTTCACTATTCTGCTCCATCCTACTTCTCTGCAGTTGTCTCTTTTTGCAACTCCTCACCGTGGCTTCCTACATTGTGCCAACAATGTCAGTGTCACCCACCTATTTATCAACTTCTCATACAAAGGTCCTGCCTTCTTCCAAACGTCGCTTATTCATGGAATGCTCTCCCTAGAGTTATCTGTAGGTCCATTATACCCTCTCTTTCATATCCCTTCTCATGAACCACCTCTAATATAAAGCCTATATGAAATTAGCTAATTAATGACAGGTAAGCTGAGGGACAGATGGGGATAGATGAATATTTATAAACTTATTTTAAAGGAAATGTTTATATAAGTGGCATATTTGATTGCCATTTCGTTTACACCGATTGTGTGTCATTTGCCTTAGATCGAACTCTTCAGGACAGAGATTCCCTTCATATGTGATTGTATTGTGCCTAGCATTGTGGAGCAATGATCTTGGTTAGGACCACTACTACATGCTAACAATCTGTTTTAAGAAAAATTTAGAATATTAACATAGGGAAATCTATAAAATTACCTCAGCAACAAGCAATGGCAGACGAGCACCAATACTTCTTTCAGTATACAAAAAATAAAATCTCTTTTCCAAACAATTGGGAGGGCAGCCGCTTAACCATGTATGATTTTCAAAAGCAATTACACAGTGTACAAGAAGATCCAATGCACTATACCATAGACTGTGCCATGGCTTAAATCAGCTATCACACACTTCTTCCCCAAATGTAATTGCAAATAATTTGGCCACTTGTTTTGACAGGGCTAAATTGTTTTCAAAACCTGACACAAAAACATTCGAACCAAGGAGCAAGCATGCTTTCTTAGAATAGGTTTTAAAACTCGTGACCCCAACTGTATCAGTTGACCAGAATTTTTCAGTACCATCTTGGGGGGCTTTTTGGAGGGCAGAGTAAGATGTTGCAATATTATGGCAATTATTAAAAGGAAAAAAGAAAAGAATTGAATTTGGGACATCTGCTGTTATTAGATCGAGGCTCTTATAATGAAAGTTTTGATTGTACAATACCAAAATCGACCAAGAACAATTTTAAAAGGAAGAGAATTCTTAGTAAAATGTGTAGATTACATTGATTCTACCTATAACCATACTGCACTGTACATTATAAAGCCCCAATCCTGCAAACACACATGCAAATCGTCTCATTAGCCACAGTGGGACTATTCACATGAGTAAAATTAAGCACGAGTCAGGTTTGTGGGATAAGGGCTATGTTACAAACTGGATCAAGTTTTAAAATGTATTTTATAACAGACAATACAACAAAAATTATTCTGAGATGTACACAAAGTTCAAAATTGTTGAGATTGTCTTATAAACCCTAAAATCTATTTTTAGTGACTTTTTTTTTTAAATGGCATATTTCTCAAAAGTTCCACTCCTCCAGTGAGAGTCAGTGAGGGCTCTTGTGCTCAGCACCTCTGAAAATCAAGCCACTTTTATTTTGGTGCTAGAATTAGACATCCATGTTTGAAAATTTTGGACTTCTACTAAAAGAATCAGCTATAAAATGAAAATATTACAACAGCAGCTAAGCCTTGTTAGAATTGGAACTTTTCCTGGTTACCAATATACTGAATCAAACAAGACCAAAAGAAAGAATACCTTGCTTTCAAACATCTCTTGCAATGGAAATACATGTACCTATCTAAAAAAATTCTAAGCAACAGACAATCTATTCCCTCTCTGTTGGGCCACAGAAAGAATTTTTGGCAAGAAAATTCCAGCTCGTTAACTTAAAAAATTTCCTTGCATGCAGGAATGATCAAGTAGGATATAAAACTGAGAGATTAAACATAGAAAGTTTCATTATCCCATGGTTAAGAAAAATAACTCTGTGAGAAATATCCTCCCACACTTATTCTAAAAGACACTGTCCAAGTATTTATTTGTTTAATTTTTAAAACTTCCCATCATTTCTGCTAAGCTGTTGAAAACTTAAGAAAACTACTTTGCCATTTGGGAAATATTAGGTGTGTAATCTCCAATCAAGACACACACATAATTAACATTTATGAGAACAACTTGCACGAATAAACCTATTATTTTTGCACGTTGCTTAAAAGATGTTGAAATTAACATGACTCTTTATATTAACTTTATTTTGCACTAGTATCATCCACATCAGCACGGCTCTGGAAAGAGTGTTTATCAGTTAATTGTTCCTCCATATCTATCAAAGGCAACACATATATATCTTGTTTTGTTGATGTCCTATCAAAAACAACAACTGAAAATATGTTTCAGAAAGTAAGTGGTATATGTATATGGTATGTATTGCTGCATTAACATCACCACAAATATGTAAATTAATTCTGAGCCCAGAATTAGCATTTATCCAATAACAAAAATAACCTTAGGTTCTGACACAAATAAAATCCCCATAGCTAGTTGACAAAAGGTGCCCCCACACAGCTGTGTGGCGCGAGAGAGAAGAAAGAAGATATTTCAAAGAAATCATGGAACTAACAGGATCATCATGATCACACTGCTTGACTCTTGAATCCTACACCTTTTTCTTGTATATATTAGTTTTTAATGCCTTCACTGTCTTGAATACCTAAACCATAAGGCCTTCAGTGCTGAGACCATCTTTTACGATGCGTTTGTACATTTCCTATTGCAAAAGGGCCTCAATCCAGCTGGGGTCTCTAAGTGCAACCACATAAATAGATAATAAATATCATTTCTTTACATCTATACACTTCTTCATGAAATACTGGACGTATTTTAAGTTTCTAAATTAATGGCACAGTTGCTTAAGTTTACAAATGTTTTAGAGTTTATTTACAAAGGGATATAATTCAAGAGCAAACTCCTCCCCCAACACCAAAAATTAAAATACAACCGAGATTCTTATATTAAACTTAAGTCTTGCTCCTGCAACTAACTCCATCCTGAGGGACCCATGGAAAGACAGTTGCAGGAGCAGGGCTTAAAATTGTACCATATGCACTCAGAAGTGAAATTAAAATCTTAGGCCTTGTCTACACTTAAGTTTTCCAGGAATAACTATAACAATAATTTTTGTTTTTCTTTTTTTTAAAAACCAAAAGTTAGTTAGTAAAAGCCCTAGTGCAGATGCTACTAGTATAAGAAGCTCTCTGCTGGTATGAAAAATGAAATAAGCTATACCAGCATAAGCACTCTTATACTGATCTGTGTGCAAACCAGGGGGATATTGCTTCTTCAACTATGCTGTCATAGTTAAAGCAGCAAAACTTTTAAATATAGACACGGCCTTACTATTCCAGGACTGTGTATTGCTGTCAAACAAATTCCCGTTTCAAATATTCTCCCTTCCATTAAAAAAAAAGGTCGTAGTTGGTAAAAGAACTTCATGCCCTTCCACTTTTAAAAATAAACCACTGTTCTTTTAAAAAAAATTCATTCTGCTCCCTTGTCTGCTTTTTCTTTACTTTTATGAGCTATAGCTGATTAGTTTCTTTACTAAATATACATTGAAAAAAACTGTTCTAATGTTGCTTTGAGAGATCATACAATGCCACAAGTATATGAAGTATTATAAAGTGCTACATGGCCCAATTTTATTTCTAAGCATTTTCATCAGAATGCAAAGCAGAACACATAATGGATCATGATAATTGTGAGATTTCAATAAAAACCCATAATATAACTAAAAAACAAAGTACATGAAATGCTTGCTCTACAAAGGAGTTTCAAGACATGGTTCAGTGAAAATGAAGCATCTATCTATGCCATTATAGCACCTCTCACATTTGTGCCTATTTCTGGGTATCAGAGCATATTTTAGATTCCTTGCCAGCTAAAGTGTAGTTCAACAAAAAAGGCAAAAAGAGGTGAGACTGTAATCGTAGGATATTCTAGTTAGTTTTTCTCAAGATCTTTTTAGTGGGATCAAGAGCAACTATTATATTTAGGAAATTATCTTAATTTTCCCTTTAATAATAAAGAAAGTATACATTTTACGACTCCTGTGCTAGGTTGGTTCCCCGCATGCCATTCAGAGCTTTGAACAGCAGCACTACGCAAATGGAAACTCTTAAGAGTAACTATATCCTCCAGAAGCCAAAATATTTTTTTTCGAAAGACTATGGTCAAAGTCATGTTATTGAACATCTGGGAATCTTACCATTTCAAATACTGCCAGGAAAATGTTGTCTAGTAGCCTAATATAATGAAAAGTCAGAAAAAGCCAAGTGACATGTAGGGTATGTCTACATTGCAAACAAAAATCCACAGCTGACCCCTGTCAGCTAACTCAGGTTCCCGTGGCTCTGGCTAAGGGGCTGTTTAATTGCAGTGGAGATGTTTGGGCTCAAGCTGCAGGCCCAAGCCAGAACAGCTACACCACAATTAAACAGCCCCTTGTCCCAAGCCCCAATAGCCTGAGTTAGCTGACACAGGCCAGTCATGCGTGTTTAATTGCAGTGTAGAACATACCCTTACTTACTTACTCTACTCCAAACATACTAGTGATCCAAACTTAAAAATCCTGAGTATGCTGACTAACCACTGTGTCTGATCTGAGGGTGAAAGGAAATCTGGCCTCCCACCTTAATTCCCTTGTAAACAGGGGAAGGGTGGCGGGTGTGTGCGCGCGCATATGCGCATGAGTGTGTGTTCGACCCATTCTGCCTGTTTATTTGATTGCATTTGTAAATTCTTATACCTCTAATCAGTCAGTTAGCTGGCAGACTTCACTGCAGCAAAAATGCACATAGAAAACCACGGACACACTCTCCCCAAAGGCCGGCAAACTGCCGCTTAAAAGGTAATGAATATGAGCAATAAGTTCTCATTTTCAGCCACAGGTCAGATATTCTAATCTACTAAAATACCCAGGATTCTAAATCATTTGTGATTAGCAGCCTGTCAAAAACAGTATAATTAAAAAAATAATAATTTAGGTAGCTAAAATACGCCACAGTCTTGTTGTCCAACTAGATTTGAGATTCAGATTCTCCGTGAGCATCTTTCAATTAATAATAAAAAACCACACACACTTTTTCTAGCTTGATTTGAAACTTTTTCACCATTGCATTAAGCACCCAATCAATTACACTAAGCAGTTTTCATAGAATTCTGTACTTCAAAACATCTGTGATTCAAAGAGCATCTTAACTGGCTGTTCAAAAAAGGAGTTAATTAAATTTCTGCAGACTTCACATTAATTTATCCACAAGTAAAACTTGAAAGATCATACTGGCAACAGGGGTTTATTGCTTGATAATCTCACTCTTACATGATTAGAGGCACTCAACTGTGCTTTTTGCCTTACAATGCCCCAGGGGTCGAATGGTATGCCTCATTGCCTGAACGTAAAGAAATAAAAGGGTAAGTGTATGTGTGTTGCCACTTAGCGGAACAATCATCAGCATCTTCCCAAGCATTGTTGATCTGCATACATTGATAGTTATGCAATAACTTTTCTCAGTTTCCATGTGCATTTATTAGAATATTTGATGCAGATGTTTCTTTACCAACATCTGTAGCCATTACAGGTGATGCTATAATGACCATTTGTCAATTTATTTGCTACGTACTTTACTTGCATGTGCCTTAATATCTTTTAGCTCTTGGAGGTGTCACCATTTATGTGGTACATTCTACCTATTGTAAGGCACTATGTACACTTACAGTATTCTCTAAATAAATAATAATGTTTATCAAGGAATAGTTTCCACTTTCTTTTCTTGCTATCTATTGTTTTTATGTCGATATTTTTAAGAGATTGCCCTCTTCCTATTCATTATAGTATCTATCACTAGTGCTGTACAACAACACGAATATATCTACAGAGACAGATTGCACCTTGTCATTCACAGCTGGTATCTACTACTTATATCATTAATTGTTTTTAGTACAATCATATAAATGAGGAGAAACTGCTCTCGACCGTGCATACATACTCTTGAACCTGCAAATATCCCCAACTACAGTCCACAAAAGTAACAAAGAAATTAGATATCTGTTAAACTGAAAGATAAAATATATTGACAGTCTAGTCAAATATAGTTGCAAACTCAAACCTCATCTGTTTTAAACAACCATAAAGCACTCTTCATTTCTGAATAGAGCTGCATCCTAGATTTCAAAATATACATAGTCTCAAACTTTGAACCCAAATACAGACTTCCAAACAGCTTCAAAATTGGTTTTCTTCATTTGACTTACATGCTCCAGAACCATAAGAAATATGGAGAAAGAAGTTGATACACTTTTCCAGAAATACAATGTGCTACAACACAATCACAATCTGGCATTTTTGGAATCCTTCCACTAAAGAGTTTCACCCCTTGTGTCCTCAAGAAGCCCCATCACCTAACACAGAGGGTCTCATTTACATATTAATTTTACTTTAAAGCTTGGCATTTTAACAATTAATTAGTTAATACTGCTATTGTGCACTCATTCATTAAATCAGTTTTTGTTGCCTTCCATAGTCCTCAACTAAAATAATCAAACTCTTTATCCAAGATGACAATTTGTGAACTGGATTATAAATTATTTTAATACCAAAAATTAATTAGAAGGAAGTTAAAACAGAGACTTTAAAATCTAAGACCCCTGTCTTGCAAACTTAAAAATTTTAAAAAGTCTTAATGAGACAAACTTCATAGGGTGCATTTTTGTTCTTTCGGGAGTAGAACACAGAAATTGCAAAATTTGCTCCCAGTACCAATGACAGTGCCAGAAAAGGACACAGAGAAAATGTTCAACATTTTCCATGACAAAATTCATCAATGAAGCCTTTATGGTTTCTTTTTTATATTACATCAGATGTGTCCAAATAGGTCTTCAACATTTGCACCCATGAATTTTCCGTCTCTATTGTTAATCCCAAACACTCCCTCTTGTCTTCTTTTAGCTGATGTTACTTTTCCTGACTTTAAATTTGTAATACAATACTAGCTTTTGCACCACCACTGAAGAGTAGAGGCATAAGGTATCAGACCTCATCAACTCCCAAAAGTGAGACTACACAAATTTTTATCAAATCTGGAAAGCACAGCCACAAACATGGGCCCAAAGTTTCTGGGCTTAATTACTATTGCTTGACTAGCCTCACTGACATCAACAGGGCTATTCGGGTAGTAAGCATTATGTCTGTAAGTATTTGCAAGATCAGGCCAATAGATGGCATATTATAATGCACTGCTCAAATGTTAACCAAAAAGTAATACAGATTTCCTTCTGATGTGGAAGATCAGTTAACTCTCTTATTCAGTGTGTTTTTTTAAAATTTTAATGTAGATAATAAATTACCTTAAAAATGAGTTGCAAAATGCTTCTCAAAGAGCACAAGTTCTTAGTTACCTTTTCTAACTGGTAATGAATTCTAGAACCCTTAAACAATCTTTCAATTTTTTAAGAAAATCCACAACATTGTCTCCTTCAAACATAAAGAGGCCAATAAAGCAAGAAAAGATTTTTGTTTGAAAACCAACAGCACACTCTGCTGGCCTTCAGATTTCACAATGCCAATTGAATTCCTGTAACATGAGGCATTTAAAAATCCTACTTGAAAACCTGTGAAGCTTTCCAAAACAGTAATAAAATTTACTGCCCATTAAAATGAACAAAAGTACAGGTTCTCTTTTGTAAAGAAATAAAAGATTTAACTATCAGTATTTGAAATTAATACAACTTTTGTCTTGTTTTGTTGTTCAGAAAGGCAGGCACAAGCTGGAGCAGAGGTTTACAATTAAAATTTTAAAAAAAATTAAGTCAGTGTTAAGAAAGATGTATACAAAGGGCCAGGGAGTGTACCAGATGGAGAAAGGAGACTCCAGCTGGTCATCAGCTCAGGAGCATTTCCAAAGATTGACTGATTCTTTCTTTTATTGGATTTTAATACACTATGCAATGCACATGACCATAATTTACTTTAAGTGCTTGATTATCTGGATATGCACATTACTTGGAAATTACTTAAAAATCCAAAAAGCAAATGGGAAGGAGACAGTATTCTTGGAGGTTTGAAAAGGGTAAAGATTCTACCCTCCTCTCATATTTGTCTGCCAAATCCATGTGGTTCTTCACTCTCATCAGACTTTTTAGCACTGCTGGAGAACAACACTGACATAGCTGTTCAATAACAATTTCTGTGAATGCCATCAAGGAGCTTCACATATCACTGAGGTGATCCAACTTCCCAGCATCAGTCCTGTAGGACTGACTTTAGGAATATGTCTCATATTCCTTTTACTTTTTGTTTTGCTTGAGCAAACTTTGTTGTTAATGCCCCACCCTCCACCACCTGTCTCCTAATAAAGTGACGAAAACTCAAAACACCAAAAAATGCAACACATTTCCTATGGGGAACTCTGCAAATACCACTGCATATTTCTGATTCTGCTTCTATTTTCTTGGAAATTCTGCTATGAAAAGTGACAATTTCACATTAATTCTTCAAATCGCATCCATATAGCTCATCTTGTCATTCTCTCCCCTCACCTACCTTATACTCAATATTTATTCCTGCTCTATTTCTATCATGATGATATTCCAATGGTAATGATCAGATGCAGCTTTTTATACAATAGAATCTTTTAGCATTGTATTCAGTTTGAAAGGTACAAATACTAAAATAGTGTTTTATTGCATACGCCACAAAAGCAAACGACAAGGGGGAAAAAAAAAAAGCTACAATTCCCAGCAGACCTCTTGTTAGTTCTCTGGTCCTGGTTTTAATATTTCCCATAATGATCCTTAATCCAATAAATCTACTATACATTGTGTTAAACACAAACAGATTTATATAGGTTGTACCGAACTCCTATTTGTAAGTGTAGTTACATATAGCTCAGCGTTTATTTGCTGACTTATTGGATCAGATTCTCTGCTGCTGTAGCTCAAAAGAGAATTTGGCCCATTATGTTTAGTGGAAGGATTTTAAATTATTCAATAAATCTACAACTTGGATAGAAACAATTTGCACTTTGTAAGCTATTGCATTTAAGTTAATAATAAACTACTTATCCAGTTAAATAACTTTTCCATAAATTATTTAAAAACTGAACTATGATGTAAATGAGAAACAATATAGCACTGCAGTGGTTAACACATAATCCCCTTCACTGATTTACTTTACATTAAGGCCAAGATTTTCAAACGTGACTAGCTTTTTTCTCAATTATTGCTTTCCAGTAAGAGACCACTTTAAATACTCATTCTCTTGGGTGTGTGGGAGGAAAGAAGGGGGGAAATCAGACTTCCTTATGGCATGAAGCTGGATGTCCAAAAATTGAGGCACCCAAAATTATCAATCTTTTTTTTTAAAATCTTGGCCCAATTATTTAAAAAAAGATTATTTAAATGTTTTATCACATTTAACTATTTAGTTAATTAATACTTTCATTTATTGGTGGAGTGTTTGCTTGACTGTAGACATCACAAAGGATTAGTCTTTCGCTGAAGTTTTATAATTTGGATAGAGAAACAATACAAGAAAGGTATCAGGCACATCAGAAACTTGACTTTTTCAAAGGTTTTCATACAAGTGAGGATTTCTTTCAGTAAAAAAATCTTGAACAGAAATCCAGCTATTCTAGGACCTGAAAAGACATTTTTTAGCTGCTACCTGTGAAGCAGTTCTATTGAAGATATTGCCATTGATTTTCCATCATACCAACTCTACTGAAGCAGTACATGCTAAACACAGAAACAGTTTCAATGTGCAGTCACTGGTATCCAGTTAGATACTTACAGCTGAAAAATCAATACATGTTTCCTAAGTTGTCAGTGTGTCAGTTCTGAGGTCAGTAACTTGGTACACAGAAATAAAAGCACTCATTCATATGATGAGTTTTACATATTCTGTTTATTCCCCTCCTAGAAAAAGGATATATGAAACCTTTCTAGGGATGGACCATGGCCCTAATTCCAAAAAGCTAAACCTGCGAAGAGTGATATGAAGACACAGAAGTCTGTATGTGAGAGTCCCTTAGTGGCCTACGATAGTGATATAAACCTACAAGTTAATAAAACGTGCATCTCTGTGATGTCACAACTGAAATCTCTTTAGTGGAATTCAAATCTATTCAAATATTCTATTACCAAAATTTATATTTAGGATTACACAAAGGGTTCATTCTTGCTCTTTACATGTGGCATGCATCGTAACACAGCTTAGACAACAAACTATTGTACACTTGTGTATAAGTAAAATTTCTAATCTTCCAAGTTATAGGGCAAGGAATACACCGTATCAGAAGGCAATATTCAAGCTAACCCTGTATCCAGTTAAGAGTGTAAATTTGTAATAATATTAGAAAATAGTGATCAGTTTTAACTTTTTAGGCCCTGTGCCCCTTCACAAAACAAAACAGAACAATTATCAGATACACAGATGAACATGATTTATTGGGGAAGAATCCACATGGCTTTTGTAAAGAGAAATCATGCCCTAGCAATCTATTAGAATTCTTTATTAGAATTCCTTCTGAAGAATCAAGACAGCAACATCCTACCTCCAGCATACAAACAAAAAGAGAGACAAAAAAGCCTTCAGCCTTGCCCGAAAGGATCCCACAGAGGTACTCAGACTAAGAGTGAGAGGAAAGGGCATCCCACAGCTGCAGACTCTTACCAGAAAGGCTTTCCCTCCAGTTCTTTCTAGACTATATCACGGAATGAGTCAGCAAAATCACTTTAAGGTACTAGATTCTGATGCAGCAGTAGGCATACTGCTTTCTAGAAATTTTGTAAACTGACCGTTCATGCACAATTTCTTTTTAACAACAAAATTTGTCTCTCTCTTTTGAACTAAAAAATGTCCTACAAGAGCCATGCTACTACTTACTGTTTTTGGAGAGAAAGCAGTAATTTTTTCCGAGTGAATAGTCAGTTCTCCTTTTCTTCGTTGTTGATAAACTTCTAGAGCATCAACAAGCTGCACTCCTTTTGCAAAATAATGACGCTTTCTCACCTGTTAGGAAAACATGCAACACTCAAATGAACAACAGACTAAAGTGTAGCATTAAATTAGAGACAAACTAATTAAATGGCCAAATGTTAAATAATTTTAATTTTGTCTTCACTCTGTGCTTGTTTCAGAAACTCAGTGCACTGTTAATACCCATCAGTTTAACTGCATCTAACGTAAGCAAATCAAAAATTTATAATTTAAGAAAAGTTACTATAACATTTGTACATCTTGGGTATCAAGACAAATATCCAATTTAATAACTATTTTTTTTAATCATTTTATTTTTCAAACTAAAGCAATAAACAAATATGAACAATTTCTATCATCTTGGAATGACATTTTATTGAGCCTTCCTTTTACAAAACAGTTAGTGAAATAATGCTATATCACCACCACCATCTTCCGCCCTACAGACTCCCCAGTCACACAAGGACTTTGGTAAGCAAAACTGACATCTAGTTTCAAAGATGCATATAGATTCAAATAGAACCTGGACACATTTCTTGCAGAATTAGGCCTCAATCTTACAAAGAGATGCAGATCCTAAAATCTGATTTCAATGTGTCTCTGGGTGTAGAGGTACTGATGCAAGATGGGGGCCAAGAAGAGCAGGTAGTGTTACATATGAAAGTTACTGAAAATTATTACATAAATTATTACAAGTTTCTATAATACATGACAACAGACTAAAGTCATCTATGGCAAAGGAAGAAATGACTGCTGAAAAGAATGGTGAGATATGAGGGAGCGTCCAACATATCCTAAAATGCCAAAAACTTTGGCAACCAATAGGCAAAAAGGTATTAGGTAATTCATAAATACAAAAGCTGGATCTACTGCTGAAATTTCCAACTGAAAATTCAATACTGTATGAAATAAAAAGAATTAGAATCCTCCAGAGCTACACTTAGTTTTTGTTTAGTAATTAATGACACAAATATCAGTGATTAGGTCTCATCTACTGAATGTCTTGTATTATTTCCCATTGTTATATGTATTGATAAAAATATAATTATTGCAGACATACAGTAGAAACATTGATAATAGGAATGGCAAGGAAACAAATCCAACTCATAGGTAATTACTCTTCAAACAACAAGTTAAAAGTAATTCTGATGCAGTAATAGTAAAACACAATACAATAATGATTAGCAGGCACCTCAGTGATATAAAAGATTAAGGCTCTTGTAATGTCAGTATTAACAACGTAACAAACACTTTAGAAAAACTTCATTCCATGTAAAAAGCTAGTGATAAGAAGTTGGCATGATATCAAGAGGCATATATGGAAGGGCATTTGCAGGCCTAAGAATTATTTTCTCTGACTTAATGTTTAACAGCAACTGTTGGTGAGCAGGCTTCAGGGATCTAAAGTGTTTAAATTCTCCATGTACTAGCATGCACCAAGTAATTTATCTCCATGACAAGTTACTGTGAAAATCAAATGTACCTTTGTAACAAGTAATAGTAAAAATGAAGAAAAAAGGTAAATCTTATTTATGGCTGTGACATGACCAACTAATCTCTACTTCTTGCATTGAAATGTTGATTGATATTTGATTAACTTGTTCAGCTATGTCTGCATTATTTTACTGCCAACACATTTTGCTCACCTGCTGATTAGTTTCTAATGAACGTATCCTTTTCCGGTCTACCTGAAAATCATCATTTTCATCTTCATGTAAAGATGCCCGTTTCTTTGCAGATAATTTTGAAGACAGTGTGATTTTTCCATTATGTTCTGTAACAGGAGTATTTATTATTAAAAGTGTATTAAATAAATGTAAATAACATTTCCAGTCATTAAACTTATTCAGAAAAGGAGAAATTTAAAAAACAGGTTAGTCTCAAAGTGGATAATAATATCAGTAGACATTTCTGGATCATAGAAATGGTCACAGATTATCAGCAGCAACAGAGGAATGTGGCTTCATTGCAGAATTAGGCAGGAGAAAAGATTAGACTGCAACAGAAAAAATCTTCAATACAATCACGGAAATATAGAATTACAGAAAAATCACACTGATGCTTTAATTAATTGATAAATCTGTTTCCTCCATACAAATTAATTTCCTATACAACCTGATTTACAATGATGCAGTCTAACAAGCTACTAAGTTTAGGTTTTGTTAGTCCATAATACTTGGCACAGAAATTATATTAGAAGCCAGGGATAGCAACCTGACTTCAACAAATCTCTCATTTGTGTCAGCCGTGTTTTTATTATTATTTAAAAGGATACCACCAACTTGATATCTAGTCAGTTATTGGAAAGAGGGAGGGGGGAATGGAAAGTATTTTCAGGTACTACACCTATCCTAGTTCCCTGCCAATTTGTTATGGTTTTATAGATCACATTTTCATATTTTCTCAATGCTCTTCTATTCCCTGTTGCAAAGTGAAAGTACAACACAAATAACGGGAAAAAATGCCTACCAGAAAAATGCTACCAACAAACCATACAAGATTTCTGTTATATGCATAAAGTACACAAAATGAGAAAAATGCTCCTCTTCCCTCCCTCCCGTCCCTGCCATTCTTTTAGTTAAAGCTATCTCAGGCTGGGTCTACACTGACGGCGGCAAATTCGCTGCCATCAGATCGACTGCTCTGGATTGACTGAGCGGTCTGTATAGACGTGCTCAGTTGATCTAGCAAGTGACGCAGGAAAACCACCCCGGTAAGTGGTGTAGTGCTGCATCGAAGGGAACACACACACGTAGCGCACAGAGGAGACGCTGCAAAGTCAACGGGAGATAAGCAAATGATTTACATCACTTGTGTATCTCCCGTCGACTGTCTTCGAATCGCAAAGGTAAGTGTAGATCGGGTCTTAGGTGCTTCCTTTTAGAAGAATGGGCAAAACATTTTCAGGAAGAAGTGCAATTTAAAGCTACCTTTTCCACTAAAGACTAGGACCGAAAGAAAAAATGTAGCATGTATTATATACTGACCCTGGTACCTGCTGCTGAGAAAAACTTGCAAAAATCACTTGGATGTACTTACACTCATTAGCAAGTTCCATGGGTAAAACACTTCAGTGCAGAAGCACAATAGTACTCCTCCACTGAAATTTCCAGAACTGATTGTCCTGTGAATCACATAGGGAAAAGGCAAAGAGGCATCAAATGAGGGTGTTCCCAGTATCTACTCCTGCATTCCAAATTCCAGAAAACAATATTTAATAGCCAATAAAAACTGTAAGGTACTAGTTTCTGAGTAAAGATTTCTTTTGTTAGGCTGAACTAACTAGTGCAGTGCTAGAGACCAGCTCCTGAAATACAAACTAGTAAGAAGCAATGCAGGAGAACACTTTCAGCCACTACTGAGCATAAGAGACCATAAATACGCTCACCTGCAGAGGTATCCTCAGTGCAGTTGGAACAATGTTTATAGTGGAGGTGCTGAAAGTCATTGAACAAAACTGTAAACCTTATATAGTATGGAAGCTATTTCAAACCAGAGGGTGCTGCCGTACTTCCAGCACTCCTAGTTCCAGCACGTCGGTATCCTATGACATATCTTTGATTTGGACATTTGAAGGAAGGGAAACTTTAAAGCCAGGAGTCATTACTGACCCAGAAAAAAGGTGGAGGTGAAAGCACGATGGCCATGCTCAAATTAGTACTCTTGATTAGTTGTGGACTGTGTGGCATGGGCAACTGAGAACCCACAGCTTGGATACCCATACAAGCTGTCCATCCCGACCAAAAGAGGAAGTTATTTAAAAGTTACCTTCATCTGTTGATAGCTTTTCTCTTTTCATGGAAATTGCTGCTTTGCAATTAGTGAAAGAACAAGAAGCACCTTGGTTCACATCTGCACTTGCATCATTAGTCATAGCCTGGGAATGGCATTTACAGTGACATGGCAATGAAGTCTCTGGTGTTTTGCATTCCTTTCCACATGAGAACTCATCCAGTGGCTTCTCTAAAAACAGGACAGGAGAAGATCACTGATCTTCCATTAAAAAAGCATAGCTACAGAACCATACTTCAGAAGTAGGCTCATTCCATGCTGTAAGAATAGCTAGGTAACAGCTGGTTTTGTCAGAGTTCCAGTTTCTCATCACTGAGTCCACAACAGTTGTACACCTTTACAAAAGAAGTGTATGGAAGTCATTTACAGAAACCTTACACGCTACTACAAAAAAAAAATACATAAGAATGGCCATACTGGGTCAGACCAATGGTCCATCGAGCCCAGCATCCTGTTTTCCGACAGTGGCCAACGCCAGGTGCTTCAGAAGGAATGAATAGAACAGATAATCGCCAAGTGATCCATCCCTTCGCCCATACCCAGACTCTAGCATTCAGCAATCCTGCCTACGCTGGCTAATAGCTACTGATGACCAATCCTCCATGAATTTATCTAGTTCTTTTTTTAATCCCATTTTAGCTTTGGCCTTCACAACATCCTCTAGCAAGGAATGACTTTCACACACAGGGTGACTGTGCGTTGTGTGAGGAAATAACTTTCTTTTCTTCGTTTTAAACCTGCTGCCTATTAATTTCTTTTGGTGATCCCTAGTTTTGTGTTATGAGAAGGATTAAATAACACTTCCTTATTTACTTTCTCCACACCAGAGGTAGAAAGGACATGAGCAAGCACTCGAAGAACTACCCACAATGACTTCAAGATCTCTTTCTTCAGTGGTAACAGCTAATTTAGATCCCATCATTTTGTATGTACAGTTGGGTGTGATATGTACTGTCTATTTTACTTAACTTATAAGCCTTTTGGCCAGGGTTTCTGTCTTCCTCTACATATTGCATAGACTAAGCATACTGTCAAAACTCAAAGATTAATAGTAAAAAATAATTACAATGATTTACAGAACTGGAAAACACACATTTTCCAGTTCAAAATGTCATAATTTCAGATAACCAATATCATTTTCTTTAGATATTCTGACATTCAAATTGTCACCTTAATATAACATTCAAAACTAGATCCATTTTAACATGAAAATTACATTAAGACAACTATCTTGACTGTCCGTAAGACTGGCATAACCCACTGGCCTAAGGACTAACAAGGAGATTTGGATTCATTCCTGAAACCAGATTTCTGAGGTTGTCCACAGATCTAGTTTGTTTGTTTATTTATTAGTTCAGACAACCCTCGCTAATGGAAACTGGGCATATGAGCATTTTGAGACAACCTACCATGCAGAGACTGCTGCCATGACAATGCAGAACATAGTAATGCCAAGCTTTTACCGCTTCCTGTGGGGCTCTCCAACAAACAATGTTGCCTGGAATTTAACCCCTTAACAATCTATAAGAAAAAAAAAGTTAACAGCTCAGAAGAATTAACAAGTAAATTTTCATGTCATCTCTTTGAGAGGGGAAGGAGTATATATATTTATCACACTCCCACCAGCAAAGTGCCGTAAAACCTCTGTCAGCAACACGGCAGTAACTAAGAAAAAAAGTGAAGAACATCTCCAGGTGAAACCACAGGGGAATTTTTTTAAAGATAGGCTGAAAGCAATTTCCTAAATGGCATTTAACAAGGTCCTCAGAAGTTGTACTCTTGAAAAAAATATCACACCACAAATGGTCATTAGGCCTTGGTTTTCTGTCAACTACGGACATCCTCAGCAGCACTACACTGGGACAGGGGTTCAGTAGTGACTCAGATGAGATTGCCGACTATTTAGCAATATAATAGCAACACCTGATTAGGGCTTGTCTATACTTAAAATAGTGCAGCGGCACAGCGGCACCACTGTAGCACTTCAATGTAGACACTACCTGTACTGATGGGAGGGTTTCTCCCACTGGTGTAAGTCAGGGGTAGTCAACAGGTGGACCACTGGCCAAATCCGATCTACCATATGCATTTGAACAGACCCTGAAATTTTATTCTTTACTTATCATTATTAGGGTGTGGGTTTTTTTGTTTTCCCCTCTGGACCTTGACTAAGAAATTTGAACATTGACAAAAAATAATTGACTACCCTGGCATAGGTAATCCACCTCCCTGAGAGGCAGCATATAGGTCAACAAAAGAATTCTTCTGTCAGCATACCATTTTCTACACAGGGATTAGGTCGTCTTAACTATGTCACTCAGGGGTACGGATTTTTCACTCCTGAATGACGTAGCTGGGTCAACCTAACTTTTTAGTGTAGATGAGGCCCAAGAAAACGTCCTGTGTTGGTAGTGTAGAAAACTTCTGGGTTGGTACTGTATCTTTCGATCAAAAGATGGCAGGCATTTTGCTGAAGCCTTCCCATTCATAGAACCCTTTTAATACACAATATCTAGTTAAATAGGCATGCATCATGTGCACACCTCTTTAACAAAGATATTTAATATAAAAGATATTTAGTATAAAAGTTTAGGAAGAGTATGTATTCACCCTAATAATCCAATAATATAACAGCTCTATAACACATATGTGCAAATACAGCATGTCATTGCTCGTACTGTAAAGGAAACACTGGCGATACTAGAGGTTCTGAATGCATATCTGAATTCCATTCTAAACTTTTAATTTACTACAGGTTCAAAATTATAGCACTACATGTTATTAAATCAATAGATTTTAATGTCAAGTCTACTTACTGCATTCATCATAGCAAGCTGTGATGGGTAAGCCTTGCAAGGGAAGATAATCTTCACCCCACCAATTGTATATTCTGACACTACTGAAGACATTGTCAGGGTTTTTTCCACCCTTATTTATTTGAGATTTATGTCTGCAATAAAAACAAAAATGTTGACAAATCTATTCTACCTCAGCAGCTATCAGAAATCTGCAAACAACATAAGGCACCAGATAAAACGGAGTATCAACTATTTGGGGACTAGGTGGTTCAGGATATTGGCTATGGTGCGTTATAAGGCTTTACACCTATAGGTCACCAGTTCAAATTTAGCCTCTCTTAGTAAGACAGCAAGTTATTACTGTCTGATGACTTTTCAGTTATGTAAGTGATATAATAATAATTACTAACATACTATACATATTCCTTTTTGGAATCTAGTCACTCAAACTGGATTTTGGCCAGGATATTGGATTAGCACCCCAAATCCTATGAAAAGCACTCTGGGATCTCTAATATTTATAAGAAATCAATTCCACGGTTTTACAAACCCGCTCTGGTTAGCTTGAACCTAGAATGGTTTGCAGATAAGCTTTTCCATCTTTATAGCAATTTATTAACATTAAAAGGGACACTATACATTTAAAAATCAAATGTTTTAAATAAACATTTCTTATCTATATTACTAAAAATGTAATTATTAAGAGAAAAATAGAAGTCTCATTTACTTGTCACTATTTACACAGTATTAACTGTTTGCACTTCTCTCACTTTGGACAATGAAAAATAAGAGTTGTAAATGGCGTACAGTCGGTTTCATGTTCAAAAGCAGCACTGTTTGGATTCCAAACACTAAGGAGAAATATAGGGTAGCTTGTTTAAAAAACAACTGTTTGCTGTTTTTTGTTTTTTTTTTTAAGATTGAGGAAAATTCTCATAGGGTCTTAGGCTATACAAAGCCTCTTTTTACAAAGTTAAAATTTGGTGCCAAATTTAGCAATATCCCTTTCATTGATTAATTCCCTAACTGAAAGCCTCAGTCCCAGTGGACCACCATCAAAAGACCATCATCACAAGGGATGAGACAGCCCCACCATACATGGTCAGAGGAAAAAAATCTACCTACAAAAAAAGAGAGCTGTTGCCCTCAAACTACAACCTACCCTTGCCCCCTAAAAAAGGACAGTCCCCTCTCCCAAGTTTTGACCCTTTCCCTCAAATATACTGAGAAAGGCAGTGGATCCCTCTTAAGCAAAGAGGATTATTTTTATCATGCCCCAAATTTGCTAAACTTTCTTCATGAAAGAAAACAAGGTCCTTATCTGAAGATCTTCAGCTATTAAACAGAGGAGTACAGACAAAGATTGCAGGGATAGGGACGCAGAAAGAGGAATGAGCCTAGCAGGTTGCTGGTCCCCAGCTCACGGAGCCCCCATCTCCATTGATACTTTTGTTTTTGCTATTCCCAAACAGTTAAAAAGTGTATTGCTGTTGACATCCTAGTCCAAGGTTTTGTGTCTGTAACATAACAACTGCGGTCCTCTTATGCTGCAGCTTGGGGGGTGGAGGGGGAGAGGGGGCGCGAGAGGGTTAACAGGAACACTTCTAGTTGCTTTTTTATTTTTTCTTATTTACTTCACTCACTCCCCCCCCCCAAGAAAAGGGCAAGTGGGGTACGATTGCAGATGTTCCCTCCTACACAGGCCTCACCCCAGAAAGACGGTACAGGGCTCTCCCTCCATTCTCTGCCCAGAGCTGAGGGGAGATATCTCAGGGGCTCCTCCCTACACCCCCCACCAGAGCTGGGGTGCCCCAAGGGGTCCCCTCGTGCGCCCCCCAACCCCAGAGCTGGGGTGCCCCAAGGGGTCCCCTCGTGCGTCCCCCGCCCAGAGCTGAGGGGACCCCAAGGGGTCACCCCCGCTGCCTGAGCGGCGCTGGGGGGAGGGGAAAGTTATACTCAGGGGCGCCACATACCTCCCACTAGCCCCGTGCACCACAACGGCCCCAGGGCCAGGAGCGCTCACAGGCGGGGGGGGGGAATTCCCGTGACCCCCCCCGCGGGCACCCCCTCAGCGAATAGCAGCCAGGCTCCCAACGGCCGCTCCCCCGCCTCCATTTTGAATCCCCCGCCCCTCGCCGGCAGTTGGCGGCGCGTGCCGGGGCTGTGGCGGGAAGCTCCGCGGCTACCAGGAACGGTTACCTCAGGCAGCAGGGTCCCCCCCACTCCGCACGCGCCCCTCAGCGTCTTTCGAGCCTCGCCCGCTCCACCAATCACAGCTGACGGGAAGGAGCCCCCGCCGCAGCCAATCAGCAGCACGGCCGGCCAACGCTCTCCCGCCTCCGCCCCCTGGCTGCTGGAGCCAATCCCCGAGGCCCATATTGGTGTCCAATGGTCCTTAGTTGCCTAGGTAACCGAGCGCCGCGTCCCCCGGGCGCAGGGGCGGGCTCGCGCCAGGTCCCGGACCCGCCTTCATCAGCCCGGGCAGGCTGGGCCTTGTACAGCGCCGTGCACCCCCCGAGCGCGCCGGGCGGCGTTCATCCATCGCCAGCCTCCTGACCTCACACCCTAGGGGCACCTGCGCGGCTTGGGACATGCTGGTGGGGTGGCAGGGCACAGGGTCTTAGTCCCAGTCAGGCAGGGGCAGCAAGAGGTTGCAGGGACAGCGACCCACCTCTGACTAGGATTTGCTTCTGTGACTTTAGGGGTTTTTGGGGAGGGCTTGAGATTCTGTCCCCTGCACACCGCAGGGCAAACCTGCACCTCCAGCACCCAGAGAAGCACAGGAGCATTTCCCCCCCCCCCATTTAACGTGTAAAAAGACAACCCCATCTTCAGGCTGTTTGATTCAGTTATTTACACAGGCCAGTCTTCACCTTTCGGGCCTAAGCCCCACTGGCAGGAGGGAGCGAGCTCAGCCCCACACCCTCCCGAAAAAACAAAAGCAACAAGGTTGTGCTGCAAGGGCTGGTGGAAGTTGGTTACAAAATCAGAGAGATGCACACAAAAAGGGGAAGGGTGGTTGATAGAGGAGGTAGACAAAGTCATGCTAGTGGTAAGGAAGAATTCTTAAAATCAATCCATCCAGTTTTGGACTAGCTCTAAAAGTATCTTAATACCACTAGTGGAATAGCAGTAACTATACTCACACTATCACATTTGGGCAGTTATTGATTAAACAGACTTTGTGACCTGTCTTCCAGCTCTCCATGCTCTAACAATAGCAGGGGTCTTCTCTTCGCATTTGGGCCAATATTGTGTGTGGTGCCTCAGCCAACACGCAAATTGAAGTGGTTAGCCTCTGTGCTGAAAGATTAAATGACATACAAACGCTACTACACACCAGTTACAAAATTCACATACTAATAATACTGGATGTTTTATTCCCCCCCCCCCCCCCCCCAAAAAAAAGGCTTTTTTGTCTTGGGGGAGGATGGAAAAAAGAAGGGGTGTTAGTTTATCTTTACAACTTTATCTTTTAAATGTTTGTGAATACACCCATGGCACTGGCTAAGTAACTGGGGAAAAAAAATTGTTTATTGCAAATACAGTGCTCAAACCTACCATCCTAATGAAGACAGAACTCAGGAAAGTCAGTCATTTTTAAATTTTTAGCATGTAATTACATCTAACCTTTCAGCCATTTATATAGGAAGGTTCTGACTTTAAAAACCACTGAGGTTCTGACAAAGACATTTCGTTTGTGCACCACAGGCCTAAGGGAAGTGTTCCTTTACTTAAACTGATATCCAATTTGGAAAGGATTTTAAATTTGAAATGAGCAATCAATCCAAGCAACTTTATGAACCTATCTAAAAACACACACATAATTGTGTTTCCGTTAAAATGTCACTATAGCATATAAAATATTACAACCTTCAGAAAACAAATAAAATGTAACTGAAGATACTTTACACATCAATACATATGGCAAAAGGCACACCACCTTCCTAGTCAAAGTGTATTAACACATGGCTATTGCAGGCTTTGACCAATCAATATGGAAATAATACTGGAATGTATATTGTACATTTTGTTTTGCAACTTCAGTAGTAGCTTTTCTGCATTCGGGTCTGCTACCTTCGATGGACAAGCTACACAAAATTGAAGACCACAGTTTTTAAGAGAATCAGGCCATTCCTTCATGGGAATAAAAACTGGTTTAATCAAACAGAATATTTTACTTTTTTTCTTTGTGAAAGGTCATGGAGGCTGTCATTTTAATACAACAGAATATCCTCTTAGAATGGTAAGCTTAATAGCAAAATGCCTGCTAGAAGTACTACTCACCTCAAACAAAGACCATTTACTTCCATATATTTATGGATTTAGCTGAGAATGTGTCATCTTGCTACACCAAAAGAGCTTGTGCATTGCTTCAGAAGACTGCCTTGTATACCCTTCAGCAATGCAAGACAGAATGAAGGCCTCAACATACAGTTTTCTTGCATGCAGTAATTACCCATTACTTAAAGTTCCGGGTGCATGAAATATTGCAGGATTGATCCCTTTAATCCATGAAAGCGTACACCACTCCATGCCATAGCTTTTTTTCTTAGAATCGCTTTGCTATGGCTAAAATCTGCCATTCATGACAGGGCAATTTACTTTTAATCACTTTGGCCTCAAGACGGTTGCTTTTTAAATCCTATCCTGATGATAAATCAAGTGATCTTTTGCATTTAGTGCTTTAGGCTCCTCTCATCTTTGTTAAACTAAGCAATATTTTAAAAAACATACTGAATATTATCTGAGCAGCATTATAAAAATAAAAAAGTTCTTTAAAAAGAATGTTTTTGCAGTACTAACGTTTTTAGAAACTTTTAAACCAATTTCAAGACTTCTTTAAAGTCATCCCAAACCTGTGTGACCAATTTTTTTAAAAGCTGACTTTGCAAATGAATGCATTATTTTGAGAGTTGCTGATCTCATCAACTCAAACCTTCTGCAGTGGTTTGAAAAGTGAGTAAAAAGATTTGTAGTCTTTCTCTAGGACTTTGTGAACTTGCAGAAACAATTTATAATGGCTTTTTCAGTCTTCTCCGTGATTTTCTTTAGGGAGTTTATTGCATCTTGCTTTGCAAGACACTGTTGCAAGAGTCCGTCTGGATTAATGCTTTTTCAATCCCAATTTTCCCTGCCTGATTTTTTCTTACCCAATGTGCCACTGCAAGATAGGACGGCTCAACAAGCTAAGTCAAACATCAGGCTTATTTCATAGGCTGCTTTTCAAAGGGTGTTATATGCAAATTTTTGCAGGTATGCTTCTGTCTTGCTTCAGAAACCAAGTAAAACGAGAATTCACAGCCTAATTCCACTGGAAGGTTCATTTAGGAATGCCACTCAAGTCAGAAAGGCTTTCAAAGGAAAGCAGTGCAGGTCTCCTTAAGAATTCTCTTCTTTGGACAGGATCAGTCCACAACTTTGTGTAGAATCCAACAAGTGAAAGAATACTACTCGTTCCAATCCAATTCCTAATTCCACTTTGGCAGTTGTTACCAAAATTAGAAACTGTACATTATTGTACTTGCTGTAGTACAACTTCATTTCTGTTTTCCCTAAACGCCATTAACACTCATGTTAATTATTTCAATGATGGTCCTTTCAATACAGTGGCATAGCTGAACATCAGGGTCCATGCTTCCTATGTTCTTTAGTCCACTCTTATAAAATGAATATTTAAAAAGTCCTGACTGTTCATTTGGCTTCTCCTTTAGTTGCTGGAGACCTATGAAAAATTAGATAGAAACAAACAGTTCAACAAAAAAAGGAGAAGAAACAGTTTTTATGCTATGTACATAGACAAGTGTGCATGTTTTCAGAGAGAGGGAACTAGAAACTTTGCTACCACTAAGGGGACAGATATTAGAGCGCAGGGATGCGATGGTTTAATTCCATCAACCTTTCTGGAGATACCGAGGGAACATTTCTCTTTGGTTTCACTTGTTTTCTGGTTGGATCATTTTTTTGACAGAAAGACAATGGCTTTAATACTTCCTAGTGTAGTGGGCACGAAGCTTCAGTGACCCCGTGACATAGGTATTACATTTGCTTTGGAAAGGGGAGGAAGCACAAACCTTGAATGACTTGCCCAATATGACATAAGTCAGCAGTACATCTGGGAATAGAAACTAGGTCTCCTGCACCACCCATTAGACCACAGGTGTCAAACTCCTGGCCCGCGGGCCAAATCTGGCCCGTGGGCTTGTGTTATCTGGCCCACGGTCCGAATCCAGCCCGCCTGCTTGTGCTGGCAGTGTTTTCTGAGCGGAGCTGAGGAAAGTTGTGGGAGACCTTGCGTGAGCTCTTAAAAAGGAAATGGCCGTCTTAAATGGTCGTCTTAAAAAGGAAATGGCCGTCGGAGTCTCGCACTCTGCCGCCGAATGTGACCCTGCAGGGAGATTTCACGGCGGAGAGAGGAGTCTGCGAGTCCCTGTGAGAGCCTGTTCTCATTCCTACTCTCCTATTGTGCCGCCGAATTTCACCCTGAGGGGAGATTTTTCGGCGGAGAGTAGACCATGAAAGGTAGAGTAGACTAGTGTGTGATATGCGTGCCCCCCCTGAACTCAATTTAATGTAAATGTGGCCCCCCATACGAATTGAGTTTGACACCCCTGCATTAGACCCTTTTCCACCCCTCATAGACGCAGAGGACTTCGCCCATTAACGACAAGACGATGGGCATATATGTTTTTTGCCATTTTAGAATATGAAGTACAGGCACTTATACTTGAGCTTTACACACCTTTTCACTATGGGTTACAAGCTAGCCACTACATAGAACCAGAATATCCCTTCTCTAGTGTCCACCATTCCTTTTCCCCAGACTATTGTAAATCTTATTCCATGTCTCAAATAGGACACTCAGTTACAACCCTAACCAATGTCCCCTCTCCTGCACAGCATGATATTCTTGCTTAATTTGCAAAAAGATATTCATATTTTCTAGAGAGATATACTAAAACTACTATATATTGGTACACAGTAAGTGAGTCATCTTGATTTCAACCCATTATCTCTACTCTACCCCATTTCCCTTCTCGCCTGTCCCCTCTTCTACAAACAGTGTTGAAATGAAAAAATAAGAGTGTATTAAGAGCTACAGCCATATTAAGAAAACAAAGCAAGCTGAAGCGTCCTTAGATTTTTAAAACCTTCAAAGCCAATGATTAACAAAAAAAATGCAGGCAATGAATCTGTTGCTATTGCTCAGATGCATATAGAGTGAAGAGAATAAAAGGAGCCAGGACTTTCTACACTTTTGAATTCATGACAATTTAAATAAACAAATCTGCATTAGTCATGGATTCTGTTAGAGTGAACATCAAGAGCCAACAGGAACAGATTCCAGGCAAGAATATGAAGATACTTATTCTAAGCCCAATGAACTTCTATAAATACAGCAAAATGCACCTGGATAGAGAGGTGCTCTCTGCAACAGAAAGTAAATTACAGATGCCCTGGTGAAAGGAAATAAGAAGGAATTGGTCTTTTCGGTGAATCAAGTTATCTTCATGGGTACATTAAGATAATGAATGCTCGTAGCTACTAGACAACACAAATTCTGTTAAGTGAAACAAAGTTTATAAAGTCTGATGACTTAAGGGCAAGAAGAAAAGGGCCCAGTTTGCAAGAAGGACTCTACTGATGTTACAGTTTCATGTTTTCTTCTGCAAGAAATACTTATTTGCTGAAAGGTCCCTTCTCCCTGGGATAACATCTATCTCCTTTCTGTTTCTAAATAGCCTACAGGAACACTGAGTAAGAATCAAACTTTACGGGGCACCTTTTCAAACCACTGCAGTGTTTAACAGCACCTCTCACTAAATTAAAGGGAGTTGCACAACTGAAAACCTCTTACAACTCCAGGATTTTACTTCCTAGAACAGGGAAAAAACACCGTGGACTTTATTTCTTAGCCATGCATCAAAGGGAGATATTCTACCCTGTTATAGCTCATTTGTATCCTAGAAGTCGAACATCCAATTTCATTTATTCTTACAGAGGGAAATAAGTAGCATTTCAGATCCATAAAATATATTAGAAGCCAAAAGCTACTGCTTATCCCTGTCATTCCACGTCTGCTATGGCAATTACCATATATTAAATCCCCTCATGGCCCTATCTGCACTTACAAAACTGTGGTGATAACTTTCACAATGCACTCAAAACTCCACTCTCACCTTGCAACACGTTAGCCATAAGGTTGCTCCCTTGAATTAAACCATTCGTTTTGTAATACAGTGTCACTACTTACGTGTAATAATCGGATCAAAGTCTCTTGTCTGTGTAGCAACATCAGAGGCACAAACTTGTCCTATCTGTATCAGCAGAGACATAATATCATCATACAGGGGAGGAAAGGCTTGGCAGAAGGAGACCAAACAAGGCAGAGTCGGCATGAAGAAGGTATAGCGTTTTGTCTGGGTTAAAACTGGTAAGGAAGGGGAAACATTTAAAAGAATCAAGAGCTGTTATTACATTTATTATTGTAACTTATGTCCTAAAACACCATTTCATGTTATAATTAAAGTTGTGTATTTCTTATGAAGTCAAAAAAACCCTGGCAAACGTGCAACATAATTCCATGCTACTTCCGGATGCATTTAAAAGACAAAGTACCAATTACTAGGATTCTTCTGTGACATCAGCAAGATAAAGTTAGGCAATAAAGTTTCTTTCTTGTTTTGCAATTAGGATGGAATTCAAATTTCCTACATGCTAGGTCTTTTAAATGTTATTTGAGTCTAACACATTATTAAGAGCTCATAAAGGATGAGAGAACAGTTTTACTGTTGGTTTGCAAGTTGCTTTACTCTGCCCACCACAACTGTGAAACTTACATTGGTTAGAAAATGAGATTAATTTAGAGATGAAGAATTAGTATGAATATAAATAACTATTTTTAAATCTTGGTGTTTTCATGAAGAGACAGACTGGCAAATCGAATGAGTGTAGCAGAATGTATAGTTCCCCTTACAGTAAAATTACAACCACATCTCCACAAATGTATTCATGTTTTGATATTTCCTGGCTGTTTACCTGTTAGCAATGTTCCCATGACATTGATAGCTAAGCGAGCCACACTGAGAGATTTAGGTAATGCATACTGGATACACAAATATGAAAGCAGCTGGATGGCAAATATCTGTGGGGATAAACAGGGAGAGAAACAGGTAAAGAGTTATTTTTAATACAGATTTGCATTGCACTTTTCATCACACTTTTAATCTATCTTTAAAAAACAATTAATTTAGCCTCGACCCTCTGCATGGTAATTTGTTTTACGAAAGTTAATATTAAGGAAACATTTTAATGAATTTAACATCCATGAAAACTGTTTTTCAGCATTCCCCTGCAGTACTTTACAACCCAGAGGAAGGCTTCTCCAAGACTAAACACTTCCAATACTTCTCAAGCTACATGCCCATACAGTACCTGTTTTTCAAGTTCAGGCTGAGCAATCAGCTCTGGTATGAAATCCAAACATATATGCATGGAAGGAATACCTGCCACTGTCAAGGATAGAAGCTCACATGGATAACCCTATTTGAACAAGAGAAGAGAACTTCATTCAGTTTCATCACGTCAGACTAGAAGATTAACTGCATTAAATATTTTTTTTAAAAGAAGTTCCACGTTTACATCGTTTTAAACATTTGACTCATAATGCTTATTCAGCGCCTTAACACAGACCAAGATAAAGTGTCATCCGAGCCACGTTTGCAACAAGACAATTAATTCGTTTAGCTTTCCAGATTTTTGCAAGTTCCACCAGCGACTTCTGCGGAGGCAATCCTTCTCCTTCCATTCCCACACTCACAGCCAAATTTAGGCTTTTAGCACAGACATAGATTAATAGGTTTAAAAAAAGCAGCATTAATGTAAGATGGTATACGGAATGTGGCCCTGAATACAGATTCTTCCTTTGCAGGAACTAGATATTGGACAATATCAATATCGCAGATATTGGAACAAGTGGGTTGGTTATGGTCTGAGCATGTTATAACACAGATTAGCCCCACTCACCCTTCCCCAAAAGGCTCACTTCAATACTATGTGGATATATATGAACATATAAGTTGAACAAAAGTTGCACCTAGCTGTTCCTCTCTTTGACCACTGCTTTTTGAGTATCTGCATTAGTGCGGCCAAATATCTGAATTAGCACTAGAAGCTGGGTATAAGAGATACTAGACTAAAAAAAGCTTTGCCATTGTTCTCCTTCTAACACTACATGAGAACATTCTTTCTGGTTTCATTCTGTGCTTCCCTAGCCAAATATCACTTCCAGACCATCCAGTTAAAAAAAAATGGAAATAAGATGTAGCCAAACAAGCACTGACCTGGAAATGAACTAGTTTAACAATGTTGGGATCTGCAATGTACATTTGATGCAGCAGACAGCAGATGAGACACTGCACCTCCCGAAGATTACACAGAAGGCTATCTTCTTCCTCTTCTAGACCCTTCCTCTGAAATCCAGCAGCACTCTGGATATTCTTTAGCAAGCTGTGGGCAATGCTGCCCTGAGCTTTCTCCTCGTCTGTAGGTAAGCAAATCTCTAAAAGGATCTGCACTGCAGCACTGTCCTGGAGAGAAGCCAAGCAGCTCAAAAGTTAGTAAAACAAAATGAAGCAAGAAGTATCCTTGTGTACTCAGTATCACTTTATAATGAAGTAACTGTTGTATACAGACACACTGGACCCATAGTAAAAGCTGATCCATGAATGAAACATTCACTTGTTACATGCTCTGCCCTTCATCAGATATAAGCCAACAAAATAACCATAGCAAGGCTATTATCCACCAAACGCCTATGTTTAAAATAAGTTACGTATTTCAGTTCTCTCTTCTCTTAGCTAGAATGGTCGGCTTTTGTTCCCTGGAACTGGTAGACACTATGCAGCTGCCAGGAACTATTTCATTCTTCCCTAAAACCCTAAGGTCAGTAGAGAATGTACTCAATGTAACTTTACGTAACTATGTGTTGTTTGACTGAGTCAGTTAGTGGCAACATGAGAAACTACAGCATGACAAATAGCTACAACTGTTTCAATAGGGGTTTTCTTGTTTAAGGCTGGAATAAAGTGAGTTTTTAAAAATTATTTTAAATTGAGAACTAAAAACGTAAGCAACAAAAGCCAAAAACTTAAAAAAATTACTTGAGCTTCCATGGATTAAGAATCATTCTGTAGAAATCAAATATTGTACTATAGTGCACACACATAAACTAAGGATTCTTAATATTAAAACTTGTACACAGACTCACATGCAAATACGCGTGTCTTGTTTGCAAAGTATACAAAACATCCTGATGTTAACTATCGTAACTAGTGTAAAATGTTAATCCCCACAGGTCCATGCTTACGGCATCTCTCTCTAAAGACAGAAACTAATCCTGACATAAGCTGGCTGGAAGTCAGAGCCAATAGCCATGCAGTACACCGCATCCATTGGAAAATAAAGTAATCACCCTAGGCTGATCAAAAACTATGGCTGTGAAACTGACTGCTCAATCACTCTGCCAGCTGGAGGCAACTTACCAGTGGTTACTTACACTTTGTTAGAGAGAGAGAGGAAAGAAGAGTATGTGTAAAATAGAAAGCACTCACAGCAAGAGCGCTGAGACATTAAAATAATCAAATCAACCTTTCCCTAGCCTTGCACTTCGTAAAGTTAGCTGCTTCTGTGAAGTAACAATTGAAATGGCCTTCAGGGGGCTGTCACATTCGCTCAAGCTCTATTACGCCAACGTTGTGAGGCTATAAAAAGACTCCTCTGGACAAAGGGAGGGAGAAGACAAGCAGAACTCTTTTCTATTCTACTGAAAGAGAAAGATGTTGCTATAATGGTCAGCCATCAGCATGAAGCTCTGGGGTAGAAAAATAGATGAGAGAAAAGAGTTCAGGCTATTAGATACAATATGGAAGTTGAACAAAGTGTCAGTTTTCTATCATGATCAGAGAAGTCAATATAAAGCATATGTCTGCTTTCACTTCTACTTATATTTGTGTACAGTGCTTACATATTCAGGAGCTGTTATCATTAGCTTTGTATCTTCATTACCATCCATTTAATCATTATTACCTGTGCAGCAAGCAATGCATTTTTCAGTTCCTCTCTGGTAACTTCTGGGGCTTCTGGGCCCATCATATTATTTTGGGATGGCCTAATGTCCTGTTCAGCCGTTTCCTTTAGGTGGGAACTAAGATAGGCTTTTGAAGCAAGGAGATACCCATTCAGCATGTGCAGAGTAATATCCATCAGAGGAGGACACCTAACACAAGAACAGAGGACAAAACAAAAGGTAGTTACTGGATAGAGCAGGTGGAGCATGCATATATGCTGGACAAAGTGGTGTAAGGAAAGTGAGAAAACTCCTCTGATTGACAAGGTCCCTACAGGCTTTAACTCAACCTGCTAACCCAAGTTAAAAGTCAAGTTGCTGCATTTTCGCAGCTATTTTAACTCGAGCTAAGAACTCTTTTTTTTGGGGCACAGTAAAAATATACTCTTGGTTGCACGCTGGTTAATACTACAGATCTTCCACATGATAAACAGCAGCCTGTTGTCAGTCAAAATTCCCCTCTACAGCGCTGCCATTCGACTCTGCCTTCCACACACACAAACTGGAACATGAGTAAATTGCAAAAGAAACTGACCTATGGCAGCCTATGAATGAAAGGGATCAGAAAAACCACCATTCATATGGAAGGCATCCCAAAGTTGGATGATGTAATGCACCACCTGTATAGGCAAATATAGCCGACGTGCCACTCTTAGCAATTCCTCTCCGAAGGCTTGGGCATTAAATCCAATTTGACTGAATGTTAACGTACGCCACTATTCTCCCTTCCATTTTTAGAAATGTGGGATCTTTAAATTGCACCTGGATAGCCAGGTGCAGACCGAAGGGTGGAATTTTAATATCTCAATCAAAAATGAGACTAAAAAACAATGCCAATAGAAGCTTGGACATCAGCAGAGGGACCCTGTAAAGACCCTGGAGTTAATTGGAAACTGCTTACTTCACTGTAACAACAGATCAGTTATTAGGCAAAGAACTAAAGCTAGAAGGGGAGAAAAACACCTACAAACGAGAGAACATGAAGATGAAACCAAGGTAAGTATATTAAGTATATGCTATTTATAAATAAGTGAAATCAGAGGATGGGGTGACAAAGGAGAAAGAGGTAAAGACTAATTAAAAGCATGAGATGATTTCAAATTTCAGAACATTTTATAGAAGTCATCCATGGAATACCACTACCTGGTAATACTTTAAGTAAACTCATTCAATAATAATTATTTATTATCATTTGTATTACCATAGTGCCTAGGGCCCCAATCATGGACCAGGCCCCTGCTGTGCTACATGCTTTACAAACCAATCAAAAAGACAGCGTCTGCGCCAAAGTGCTTAGAGGCTAAGTACAACGTAAGAGAACAGGTAGGTGCAGACAGAGGGGAGAGTACAAGGAAACAATGAGACCATTGGTCAGCATGAGAAGCAGCAATGGTATTAGAACACCTAAGTATTATGAAAAGTTAGCTTGAGTTCACTTACCTGTGAACTCTCTGATCACATCTTAGTACAATCAGAGGATCAATCATCAGATCATTCTGAGTGTATTTCTGCTGTCGGACTATCTTTACTGAAGGCTGCAACGCATTAACAGTCATCACCCACAACCTACAAGGAAATTTTATTTATTTATTTTTTAAATCTAAAAGCAGCTGATTAAGAAAAACAGGATCACACACAGATTCATAGACTACAGCTAAGATCCTCAGTGTACTACACGGATTATGAAATATTGCTCCAAAGGCTAAACAAGACATTGTCTTCTTACAATATGCATTTTTATGGAATGTCATCCGCCCAAGATGTATTTTCAGTGCAATACAGAGAATCTACTTGTTCTACGTCGTCATAAAATAAAAGGGGCCTGACCTCACGAGGTGCCAAACTAATTTCTGGGATCAAGTCCATCGCTTACCACCATTAACAGCAGCCGAGGGCCAAAGCTTAGGAGACAGGAGGTGGCATCCTACCATTTTACCTGCAAAGTTCAACTGAACAGTAAACTGAATCTACCTTCTAGGCATCACAGTGTTAAGGACCATCCAAAGATTATTGACGGTCTGAAGAATTCTCCGTGGGACTCCTGTATTCAGCAGCTGGTTCATATTTGAAGTCAGTACTTCTGCATACGGGATCAGCTCACCAGCCGATAGTAGCGTGAAGTGTTCTAGAATCTGCATCACTTGGGTATGATTTCCTGGGAGCATGGAAAATGCTAGAGAGAAAACGCAGTGGGAATCCAATCAAACTAGGCTTCTGCCATTTTCTGAATCCTTGTTTAAAGTGAACTGTTCATAAAGCTCAGTACTAATGAGCTCCCTGCTGTACCGCTCCTAACGCCGTCACCAAAGTGATCAGAAAGAGCAAATAGTTTCCGACCAGTCAGCCGATGCAACACATGGCTCAGGTTGTGTCATAAACAGAAGAATTAGGAGCCCCCCGCTGAGGAAACAGCGTGGCTTTCCTTTGAGGGGTGGCACAAAGTTTTCACTGCAATGGAAGGGGGCAAAGACTTCAGTGGCAAACTGATGTGGACTAGGCTGTGATTTCAAGTAAATTCTATATCCTAGGTAGCGATTCCAAGTCACTTCTATGCTGCATATAATAGATCTGAAGTGTAGCGCATAACCCCATATGAGAGGGAGCCACCTTCACTATGTCCATTGTATGTTATACTTTAATGAAACAAACAGATATGTTTTTCCAGTCTAGTGACAGTGTATTTGTAGCGGCCCATTTGGGCATTTGATCTAATGGGCATTTTCCCTATCTAGCTATTATAATCCTCAATTATTGGGCACCTACAAACCCAGAATGAAGGGAGGGAGAAACAGATACATGGTGTATCACATGCACATTGTTTTCAATGCTTATGTATTCCAGACAACTAAACTATCAGGAAACAGGAACTGCCTCGATCACAGATTAAGTTATTATTTACCTTCCTGGAGTTGTTTGGAAGAATGGTTTTTGGCAGTGTTTGTAAGAAGCATCCGTCGCAGCAAGGCATCCGTGCCCGTGATTTGCTCCTCACAGATCCAATCATCCACGATACACAAGTGTGGGTAGTTAGTAGCAAGGAGGCGGAGCAATGCAGAATGCAAGCCTACAAGAGTTAAAAAGAGATCAGAGGCTGCAATCTAAACCCTAGTACATTTTTGCTGAATAAGTTGTGTCGCTATCACCTCAACAACAAAATTTCATGGAATGAGTTCGGGGAAATACACAAAAGTGCATGTAGTTCACCTCATTAGTATTAAACAAGCTTGTGTATTTGCAGCCTGAGATTAAAACTCAAATATCTACAAATATGAAGGAAGTTATGATGGGATCTTCTACCAATTCTCTGCTTGAATCAGATAGATTGAGGGAGACAGTAAGTTAAAAACTCTCAGACGGTCACTGTAATAGAAGGTTTGACATATCTCAGGATCCACCGTAAGAAATGGAAGTTAGTTCCACAAGTTTCAGCCAGGCATATGTTATGGTTATTCCTACATGGTAACTTTCTCTAAATATGGAGCTATACAATAGACTCAAAGCGTTGACAGAATTTAAGACAGGTAAAAGTAGAAAGGCGGCATACTTTGAGGACCCAAAGGCCGCAGAACTGCAAGTAATTAATAAAAAGAACATAGCACAAAGCAGGCAAAAACTAGCTTCTTATAGCTCTGCTCAACAACAGCAGGACATCAGAAAACAGAGTTAATGCTCAGTTTCTTTTCTCATATGTCAGACACAGAGATATACCTCCCAGTTCCTGTTGTAGTCCTTGTGCCTGCCGGATAAGGTACTTGATTGGAATCTGATCCATCAGGGCTGAGGAGTAAGACTTGGGCTTTTTTTGCATGGCCGCTGCAAGGAATGATTTATAAACTAATTCAGAATTCCTGCCACCATTAAAATCTTACAGTTTAGACTAGAAAGCACAAGTGAATTGAGAGCTCAGGCTTCCAAACTACTTGTAAAATTTCTCATATTGCAGCTCATAAGGACAAGGGAACCAGCCTCTCTGTTTGAGGATGACTGATAAATGGCACTATTTCAATAGCAATATGGAGATACAAGATGCGGTCAAAATGGAGTTGAGTCAACTGTATTTTCCTGCTCTTGAGACATGAAGTCACAGCTCTACCCCGAGCTCTTTCTTTTTTAAAGACATAACAACAAACTCACTATCACTTCCTTGACTTTTCATCGCATTTGTCCCCCAGGCCTCCATCCTGAAGGATCCCAAATTGCTGTTCGATTTGTACACGCATTTGACTCACCAATGAAACACAATCACTTCTGAGGCAGCCATTTTGTGCCAGGAACACAACCCAACGATTACTGCTCGTTTTCATCACTAACTTAGAACGCAATTTGTTATAGAAAAATTCGAGGTAACTTTTCTGCCTAGTTATGCTGGCTCCTACTCCTGACCTTCAGAGTCGTCTGATCATCTACATAATACTGGGTTACTTGTAAGAGAGTCCGTGCTAGCTCTGCCAGAGTGAATGGGATCATCCAAGGTTCTTACTGCTGTGCTCATTATTTTGACAATTGAAATTCACGTCACATGATCCTTTTAGGAAGTCACAGTTCTTGTTGTACTCAGATTCGGACATTTGTTCACACAGGATTGCTTGAAAGTTTCTTTGACTTTCGGTCAGAATGATACGCGCAACACTCACCCCACACATACCTAATGTCTTTGTATTAGCCAGGAGTGCCTCTTCATAAGACAGGACATAATAGAGGACAAGCAGCTGGGTTGTGATGCTGTAACGCTGATTAACGCGAGCATTTTCTCCCTGCACATAAAACCATACAGAGGTCCTGTTGCAATATTGCCCTTGTTCTTAAAGGGAAAGTTTGGACTTAAAGGGAATGTAGGGGAAGGTGAGGCAGCCAAGTTAAGAGACACTGTCAAGCTAAATTTGGCCCCAAGTTTAGGGTCGGGGGGTATCTTTGTTTTTGCGGAAGTCACTTAGAAAACTTCAGACCATTAAAAATGTTTCTAACCACAGAAATGCCCACGAGATCAAAACAAGGGCTGATTTGCCCTGGGAAGCTTGGAATGACCCCTTATGAAAAGATCCAGCCTCCCATTCTCACTCCACATGTAAACAACTGCTTCCCAGAAATGTAATACAGGGCACTTTAAATTAACCTGGGAGCGTAAGAAAATGCAAGACTTGGTACTGTGAAAGCCATCCTCATTTTCCACTTCAATTTGTTGCTGGAAAGAGGAGCAGTCATTTGAAACCATCATATTTAGAAAAGGCAAGGGTTGATGGTGCCGCAAAGAGAATTGTCTGGGAAGCAGGGCAAAAAGTGGCAATGATCGGCCCTGAAGGGAATTTCATCTGACCATCTTGGCCAGAAAGGTGCAGTTTAGGACGTGGGGAGTAAAAGCAGAGGAACATAACAAGGCAATGGTCAGATTATCTAGCAAGTTTCTGTACAACACGGTGAAGACGTTTATGAACGGACACTTCTGACAACGGACATGTGAGAAGTAAAGAAGTAATTTACCCCAGTGATCCCTTGAAAGACATTCAAGATTTCCTGTTCTGTGATTGGCTGATTTGTGGCCTCTGGGTTGGCTTTAGATGCAGGGGTAAGAATAGAGTTAATGTAGACATCGATAAGAGGAAGTAACTGAGGATGGAGCGGTGTGGTGGTTTCACACAGCTGTCTATAAATCCAGTCCTAGAACAAACACATTACACTTAATAGCAGCAGCAGCAAAGTGTGAAACTAAAATTACTGTTTTAACGTAGATAACGTTTTAACGTTTTAACTGTAATAACGTAGATCCACTAGACAGTTAAACTCACACTTTAAAAATTAATACGCAGGAAAAAGCATCAGCTCTGGGCTGAGCCAGACATCATACATCAAGCACTGGGAGAGCTTCTCCACACCGCACAGTGTGAGTAACACATCTTGGTCCTAGTCAGGAACAGGTCTACGTTTCCTTCTTCCTGACTGGGATTTTAACAAATGTACCAATGGAAACTAGGATAAACTTGGTGTGACTTAATTAGGTTGTGAACACTGGTTTACAGACTTTAAAGCCTTGTATGCTAACCCAATGTGCTCTACAGGCCCCAGTTATACTGTAAATTTTCATTCATCAGTATTACACAGAAACAGTAGACATCTGTATCCTGATAGAATCCAGTGGGCAGCAGAAACTATTAATGGAAACTAAGCCTGATCATCATGCAATATTCTCGAAATTGAATGGAACAACTGTCATACCTTTATGGACACTTTGTGTTTGGTGAATGACCGGCTCCTTAGAAGCTGGTAGATACAGTGAATTGGCAAAAACCCAGTAATGTTGGCACCCAGATTTCCTGTCACAGGCACGCGAACTGCATGGGCTGTGACAACCTATGGGAAAAATTGTAATAGTCAAGGAAAATATTTTCATTCCTTCTCCATTATCAAATGATTTTCTACAGAACTTGAACAAAACCAGTTGTTTATTTAAACATTACCTACAAAGAAGTGTGTAAAAAGAACTTTATGAAGGTTGCAAAGTCCAGCATACCAAGGTGAGGAAATGCCACAATTAAAGTTGCCTCTGAAACCTTGATTAGGCAGCTGGTGCGTATGCATTGTGACCATGTAATTAATGGCAGTATCATTATGGTTACACACAAGGGGGCCACATTAAGGTTTTACAGGCAATTTTAATTCTGGCATTTCCTAAAATTTGAATGCTTGATTTTGCAGCCTTAATGTTCCTGAGGGGTAGGTGGGTGGGTGTGTGAGAGAGTGAGGGAGACATTTGCCAAGTTCTAGAAAAAGCAAACTAAAAGATGCAAAAATTCCATCATGCTGGCAGACACATGATTTATCAGCAGGGCTGGAACCTCTAGATCCACTGCACAGAGCTCTGCCACTTCAGCTAACGGAGTAATTGATAGCAATAGTAGGTTGTTATCCTCTTTTAGGACCAGCACTAGCAGGAGACACTTTGCCAGTGGGCTTCAAAGGGGTGTTTTGACAGAGGACTGGTTCGCTCCTTGAAGAAAAACATGCTGATAGTTCCTTTCCCCAGTTCTGCGTCATTTCTGCAGACCTGGATTACCATACTTTTTTTTTTCTTTAAAATCACCCTCTCCACAAATATAAGCCAAAACTAAAGACCCAATTCTGGCAGTCCAGCTCATGGGGAGCAGGGTCACACTGAAATCAGTGGGACTAATGACATAGTAAGATGATATTCAACATGGGTAAGGATGGTAGAATCAGGTCCTTAAAAAAAAAATCTTTCTTCTCCATTACAATAATGCTGCAAACAGAGCGAGCAGTCGCAGGGAAATTTTTGAAAGTTCATATTAACTTCAAAAGAAAGTAGAAAAAAAAGTGTGATAAGACTAAGAACCCAAAAGCAAATGCAAAAAGTTGTTCTGAATCTTTGAAGCAGTCACACAGTATTACAACAGAAAATAAAATAAAATGGTTAAAAAAAAACAAACAAAGATTACCTGTTCAGTGAAAATCTCTTGGGTAAAGATGGTCTTCATTCTGCTCAGTGAACTGGGCTTAATAACAATCTGAAACAAATAATGAGATGTTTGTTCTGAGGCTTTAAGATCACGCTTGTTCAAATTTGTGCTTTTAGTGTTTAATTTATTTCAGCCAGCTACCACTGGAGTCTAACACTGCCTTTTCAATGCTAAGGCAATAGTCACATATTAAAATTATATATTTGCAATTCAGTTTATTTTATATTCCAATGTCATGAGTACAGGATTCTCTGTCTCTTCCCCACTCTGAGAATTAATTGCTGGTTTTTAGATTTAGTGACGTCGGAATCTCCTGTAGGGGACAAAACTGAATCCAAGACACAGCTGATAAATAAAACAGACCAATTTTCAGATATTGCTTAAAAAATGTACAGGGTATGTGATTTCTCTCCTTTCTTTTTAATGAATGCTTTACAGTTCCTTTTAGAAAGGACTTTGCAATACTATTAAAGAAAACTGGAGTATATTAGAAGAACACTGTGTACATTGAGAATGCATGTTCATTTCAGTAAGCCAACTCTTTAACTACCTAAGTATTTTCAATTTTTACACACAGTTTAGCATATAGAAGGCTATTATGTTAACAGGCATTCATGTTTCAATTCTGCTACTCTATATACATTTTGCTTTAGAGCTAAGGTTGCAAAGATTCTTTATTTAAAGATAAGAATGCATAGATTAGATTAAATAAAGATTAGATTAATAGATTAGATTAAATAAAGAATGCAAAGATTATTTAAAGATACATGTATTCAAGAACAGATTTTTAGCTGTCTTTACGTATGTAAGTCAGATAACATTGGAATAAAAGTCACTTATTGATGGTGTATTTATAAGAGGAAAAACTCATTTGAAGGAAGGCATTTAGAATTTACCTTCATTCCCAAAGTAGAACAGACCAAATCAATGATTGCACTGAGCTGATTGCTGTGGAAATACATGGCAACCAGTAACAGCATCTCTCCAAAGGAAGCAGACACTCCAGAAATGCTGTTGGAACAGAGATGAAAGAGTGAGTTTCCACACAGGACATATAAAAGCTTAGCTTATTGGGTTATTTTGAAAATTAAGCTCTCACCTTTCAAAATAGGCTTCTTCTTTTATCATCCAGCTCAGCCACATTACCATCAGCTGCTCCTGTTCTGGAGTACTAAACAAAGAAATTCCACCAGAGGGGTTTCACTTCCGGAGCCGCATATAATTTTACCAATAATCAGCAGACAAGAGTTAACATTCAAGAACATATAACCAGAGCACAATGCTCTTGCACTGAGACAGACTTGTTCTCACTTGCTTTATCAGCCTGTTTGACATGGATAACATGAGTACTTTCAAATTTGACAGAACATACCACAAAATCTGTATCAGAGTTTTGCCCTTATTAGGTAATCTTCTGTTTTGAAAGCACACCAAGGGACGCCCAAATACAAGAATTCTTGCTCCACATTTATTAGAAGGCCACTTCTATTAAATAATTATTTTTGTCAACCCTTTGAGTGGTGGCTTAAGATAGTTTCAAATGTATTCAGTGGAAAAGTAATACAGAAGGCCTAGTCCAGAGGCTTAACTATAGCACCCTGCCATGTCACAGGAAATTAGACTAATGCCTGTACTTCACTTACAAAAGTACTTCACACAAATGAGAGATTGAGCATCATCAGTTTATTAACCCCACTAATTGGAGCCTCTTCAGAAAGAGGATGTATATATCTATACGGAATTAAAAGAGGAAGAGGAACTGGTGGAAAGCCCACGTGCTTCTATTTGGGATAGCGCTGCCCTGTGATGCTCAACTAATATCTCTAGAAGGCTCTGCCTCTATTGTTCTACGTACCTGACGAGGGTGGAGAAAGCCAGGAGCATGCAGAACGAGAGGGACACAAAGCGAACACCAGCTGGAGTTGCAGGAGGGCGACTCGTCATTAGTTGAAGTAACTGTTCAGCTTCCTCGTCAGTTGGCCTGAACAACAAAAGAAGTGAAAGATGTTTTCCTCCCTAAGAAAAGTCAATTTATCTTAAGGCAGAAAGTGTTTCCAACCTGGCTACAATGGTTAGAGACTATTTAAATTAGATTTACAAGTAACTGTCAATATGTGGTTATAGAAATTACCTGGAAGTTCTCTTTGGAGTTAAAAATTCAAAGGTTACGTTTTTAAAGATTTCATTATAAAAATCTCTGCTTTCGAAGTCCCAAATAACCAGAGAGCTCTCTTATCATGTACTCACAATTGTTAGCATCATATATTCCTACAACTAGAAGCCACATTGTAATGAGATAGTATGTTATCATTAGTCTATACATAAAACAAATCAATGTAGAAAATTAAAAGTAAAACCAGTGTATTTTGTGACGTGACCCAATAGAACCAGGATTTTCAGCAGTTTTTTGTCTTACATACTGCTCCAAAGCCAGATCTCTACCTTTAAAAAAACCCACCAACATTCTATAGCAATGAATTTTATTACAGAAAAGGATCCATGAGATTTCTCATATTAATCTCATTTTAGACAGAATTCTCACAAATGCATTCACCCTCACCAATGGAGGGCAGAAAACTTTCCTGCCAAGAATGTAGCAGGGAAGAAATTACACAGCTGTTCCTACAGAGTTTAAGCTACATATATTTGTTCTGTCCAAAACAAAGATAAGGAACCTTTTGACAAGCTGGCAATTTCAACTGTGAAATAGGTGAGGAGAAAGAACAAGCAGAGTGTATTCTCAGTCCTAAGAAAAGCAGCCCTGCAAGATATGGGCCAAGGACATCACGACAGAGAAGGAAAGCTCACACTGGAAGAGCCTTAAGTTTTCAACAGCTGAAATGTCTTATTAACAATTTGTCCCTCTGAAAATAAATAAGAATACCAAACAGCAAGAAAATGTTGATTACTTCAGCCCAGCGATCCCCATCAAAGCACAGTAGAGACGTAACAACGCGCTGGCTTTCACAACATGCTCTTCTTTTAGTCCAGAATACACAGATACATGTGGTTCCATGTCAGCATCTGATTCTTCTACAATGTGCGTGCTGCGCACAGTGGGAAGGATCACCATTAATTCCAGGAGCAGCTGCCTTCTCATTTGCCAAAGCACAGAGCTGATGTTCTCCCTTTTTCTCTGTGAGAAAAGGTGAAAGAAGCAAGTAACAGTAATCCTAGGAAAACACATCAAGCTGTACCTTGTAATAAAATGGCCATTCATAGTAGTTTAGACAATTTTTATTGTAAGCTCATGCAGTCAAGTTAATAACAATCATTTATCTGGATGAGCTGTGACCACAGCAAAATTGCATTATGATGCTCTATTTCAGCAAGGTACAGGCCTTAAATAATTAAAATAAACCAATGCATGGATTTTTTTTGGTGGATATGAAATAATCCGTAGTGAGACTGACAATACTGGGTCTACAGTCTGAAACCATCTAGAATCTAAAATCTCATTGGTTCTATGGTCCTGCAATCCACATAGCTATGAACCTACTTTAAAATAACCGAGACAGTGGAGATGGACCACCAGGTGGCACTCTTCAGTGACTCTATTCTAGAAGCAGCAGACCGGAGAAGTTGCGTCCAGCCATCTTCAGCTGTTAGATTTCCCATAAATCAGGCCTTGCAGCAAGGTGTAAAACAGGATCCAGGGGAATGAACAAACGTACGCACACAGTAAATCAAGCTGTTGAACGCTTTTTTTTTTTTTAAACCAATTCCGAAGGAATTCTCAGATTCTTACCTGTTGTCCATTCCGGATAAAAGTTCCAAACCAAGTCCGAACTTTTGCATTCGTTCCAAGGAGTAATCCACTCACAAAACATACCAGGTCACTCACTCCATCATCTGAAGAATCATTCTTTGTGTGATCCAGTGTCAAAGCCACCCCAAGGCCTGGTAGATGGCACTCTTCCACCTACACATAGCCAAAGAAAGCCAGTCTCTGTTTTACTAGTGATCCTTAATGGCATATTAGAAAACAATCAGGTCTCGTGCCATTTCATAACGAACCAATCATAGCCTTACCACCATGCCTCGGATCCTCAATGCCTGGGAAGGGTTCATTTTACACAGGTGACGAAGTGCCTCTGTCCTGCGACGGCCTCCAAGACTTTCCTCATCTTGACGTTCACCATTCTTAATCAAACCTCTACAAACTAAACATTTAGAGGAGGAGGTGTCTGAAAAGCCACATTTTGCACTGGACAACCACTCTCATACACAACTCTGAGGGGCTATTTTGCTCATCATTATTTATATTATGGCAGCACCTAGCAGCCCAAGACACGGACTAGGACCCCAGTGTGCAAGGTGCCATTCAAAACAAACAAACAAAAAAGACAGTACCTGCCCCAAAAAGCTTAGTGTGTCAATACAAATTTAGGCATGATCCAACTGACCCGAGTTAATCATACTGTACATCTCCCCCTCTCTAACTGAAGTCAAGTGATGTACAGGAGAATCCTATTTAGCTGGTCTAATCAGGATGGAGGCCAGATCATATAATCAAAACGCCAGATAAACCAGATAATGGGAAATGTGATGCTGCAGCGCCATCTAGTGGCCACAGGAAAGACGGCCCACTTCTGGGTCTAGGGTCTTGGTTGTTTTATTAAGGGAGGGTGGGCTACATGGGGTTCTACTGTACTGGGCGGCCCTTGAGTCTCCATCCATGTAAGTGATCCAGCATGGACAACAGCACTAAGTTTCTCCCCTACTCCCACTTCAGTATGCCTCAGGCAGACCAGGAAGGACAACTCCCACAGAGGAGGGCAGCTTAGTCACCAAGGACCATGCAGTCCTTGGCCTCTCTAATCAGCATGAACAGTGCTGACAGCTTTGTGATAGGGACACTCCTATACTAGGAACTGGACTGATGTCATCTACTACCTATCAGTGTGGTTATTTTTGGTCACTATTGACTTGGGTCAGCTTCAAACTGGTGACCTAAACATAAAAAGCTGCATTTGAAGAGTGTTGTGACAGGCAGAGAAGTGAGTCACAGTTCAGCTTCCTTGGTGAGAAGCAGTGGGCATGCCACAGGGTACAGTGAGCATTAAATGAGGGAACACAGCAGGACAGGGATGCTCTGAAGGCCCCCTAGATAGAAACAGATGTATCCAGATTAAATTTCTCCAAGCAACTGTGTCTGGACAACTAGAACGTTTATTACTTGGAATGAATCTTAGCCTGAAATGAATTTTTAATGCTCAAGTTGTTATAAGTTCCTGGAAAAAATAAAGCAAATACCACAAATTACAGCCTACCTTCATTAAAGCTATCAGGAACGTTGGCCACTAGGAGACACAGGAACCAGGCTCCATTTTTAACATGTAGCAGAGCTTCAGCCACATCAACTATTGGTAATAGCGAAGGCAGTTCTGAATGGAAACAGGGTTTTATAAGCCATTGCATTCACTCACTCAGTTCAAAGTGTCAGTCTCCAGTTAGCATTAGACTTCGAATTAACGTACGGTCCATGTCTCCTTCAGAAAAGCTGGCCAACCACGAGTCAAGCACTAATTTTAAAGTAGTTCATAAAATGACTTCAGAAATTACGGTGGACTTAAGTCTAAAACCATCTATGAAGTTGAAACCAGTTTAGCTTTAGAGTGAAACACTGACAATCTAAAAATAGCATTACTGAAAGCTTCAGAAATATAGAATACCGCACCTGCTTGTAAGATACAGAGAACATCTGCTGCTTCCTCCAAATAGACAGGACTCTCGAAGAGTTCAGATGACTTGAAGAAAAACTCACCATTTGACTCTGAAACCTACAGCAAGAAGTTGTTCATCATAGTACAAGCTTAAACAAGGTGATTAAATAGTATAGCCATTGGATCCCATCAAATTCACATGGATTTGAACTCAACAGTGTAAGTCTGTTAAGAATGGTCAATAATAAACTGAACATTTTGTCAGTACGTCAGTTCTGCTTTTACATAGTTGCTCAAGAATCACACAGCTGCTCATAATACGTGAGCATGCAACTGCAATTATGATGAGCAGCCCCTGAATTTTTATATAACAAACAGAAGGAGTCAATAGTCTTAGGTGGTTCTTAAATTGGTGGTTCATCTTTTGGGAACCGCTCGTTAGTTTAAAAAAATCATGAGTATGGTTAAAAACAAGAGCAGCTCATCATTAAATCAAAATGACAGATAGGGTATTAAAGAACCAAAAAATTACCAGCAGATGTAGTCTAAGCCTGGTTCCTAGTTCATTTGAATATTTAGCATGAATGACAGTTTCTGCTTGATAGTGGCCTGGGATTGGGGTACCTAAAGAATTGGAGGTCATGCACAGCAGCTGACTGCTTTTTGTCAGGTTCTCAACATTGCCATCGGAGTTCTTCATTTCCACCAATACCAAAGTTACAATCCTGAAGGAATTAAAAAAAAAAAAAAGAAATTCACCTTATTCATAATTGCCAATAATTCACTAAGTACAAGACGAAGCCGACGAGGAGAATCGCTGTGCTCAAATTCCAATGTCAGACCATGCTGAAGTTGTGACACCAAGATGCTTTCTCCACTGCCTCCTCCAAGTTTGTGTCTAACAGATAATTAAAAGGCAAAAATAGCTGTTTAAAAAATAAGGCATAGACACCCCAGCTTTTCTGGTTATTCTAGTCTATACGGGTTCTTATTCCATGTTCATCACCACAGTATCTGAGCGCTTTAAATATTAAAGCGAGAAATAAGGCAATAATCTAAACTTATTTTGCTGATTCTATGGAACTTCCTTGATAGCTCCTCTATTGGCCTAAAACGACTATTGTGACTTTATGACATTTTCAAATCCCATTCAACTGGAAAAAATGCAAATGACAAGAGCTCATACTGTCAAAACACAGGTGTTTCTATCCCCACTCAACACAGAGACCACAGCCAAAGATAACAAGTGCATCCTCATGGTTTCAAGGGGTGCCACCCACTCTGAGGATATCCCCTATTTCCCATCCAACATTAGAAGCCCTGAATTCCAACACTTAATCATGCTGGTCAAAGGCGACTGGATAAGACTTGCTTTGGAGAGCATCAGTGTCCCCTTGTCCAGCTTTAGAAATGGGGGCGGGGAAGAACATTAAGTTACTGAGAAAAGCAATAATCCAGCCTCTTATCCAAAATGCTGACCTATCAAGCCCAAGGAATAAGAAACTGGCATGGGATGCGAAACAGTGTTTCAGCACCATGCCACTTGATCATCAGGACAGGGCTAACATGATTAGTTATTGCTATAACATTCTGAAAGATAATGGCAACATTCGGGTGAAATATTCATACATAAACGTTTCTAAACAATCATTTTAAAAATGCACACTTTTAGTTACCTAAGCTGCTGCTCTTTGTTCGCATCCTGCTCCAAGGCATGAAAATCCACAGACAACAAAGCAACAATTGAGTTGACAGCTTCCACTCCTGAAAGGAGTCGAAGGATAAGTTTTTTATCCTGAGCCCAGCTTTGGCTCTGATCAGCTGGGGCACAAAGGGCCATTCGCACCAGGCAAGGCAACAGAAGCCTTAGCTCTTGGTCACTTAGGGCTGCCAAGTGCACGACATCCACTTTCTGCATTGCTTCAAATGCATAGGGGCTGACAAACTGAAGGCCAGAACACTCTGCCATTTTTACCCGCCGTCCTAAAGAGGAAAACAAAAACAGTTATCAGCAGGTGGATGCCTCATTTGTAAAGGTCGGCTCACGGCTTTGGGCAGGTGAATGGGGTCCAGCCCTTAAAGCAAAGAATTTAGGGGGGGGTCGGGACTGCTGGGTTCGGCTCCTGTCTGCGAGGGAGTCTGCATGTGAGGGTTGGAAGATGGAGGCTGAGTTAGGAACCCCGCCTTGGAACACAGCTCTGGAAGGAGGGGGGGCGGGTCAAGTAACCTGGGCTCCCAGGGGCTATTTCCTCCCTCACGAAGTTGGGGGGGGGCAGGGCAGGAACCCGGGCTCCCAGGGGCTATTCCCCCCTCACGAAGTTGGGGGGGGCAGGGCAGGTAACCCGGGCTCCCAGGGGCTATTCCCCTCTCACGAAGCTCCCGTGTGAAGGTCCGTTCGTGAGCCTCAGGGCCGGGAGCGGGAAGCCGCGCGACTCGCCCCAGGCAAGGCCACGGGAAGGGAGAACCTGTCCCGAGCCCTCCGCTGAAAGCAGCGCCCCGCCCCCCCGGACACAGGCCCCAGGCGTGCGCGCCCTCGAAGCGCCCCCCGCGCCGCAGGCCTAGGCCCAGGCCCCGGCCCAGACCCCGGCACCGCCACCCACCAACGGCCACCGGCTCCGCCCCGCCCCCGCCGGTTCTTTCGGGCGCGCGGCCGGGCCCGTCCCCTGCTGATGACATCACCGCCGCCCGCTCCAATGACCGGTCCCGCGTCCACAGGCGCTGCCCGGCCCACGTCAGGACGCGGGAAAGAGACGCCAAAGGGGCGGGGTCCGATTGAAACCGGCGGCGGGGCTGAGAAGCGATGAATGGGAGCGGGGCAGCTGGCAGCGCACAGGAAGTGACGTCAGCGGGCCTTACTTCCGGTTTGTCGAGCCCCCGCGGCGCAGTACGGCCGGCGCGCGGCTTCCACCTCCCACGCGCCAGCCGAGCCCGGCCGCTTTTTGCTCGACTGGGGCCAGCGGGGCAAGGCGGGAACCGGAAGTCGTTGGTGCTGACGTCACAGCGGGCCGCAGGGGGCGGGGTCTCGGAAAAGGCCCCTACCCGCTGGACAGGCTCTTTCCGGCTTCCGCCTCCGGCCCGGCGCGTTGCTAGGAGCTCGCGGCGCCCCGCCGCCGGCGTCAGTCAGGACGCGTGGCTCCGCCCCCGCCCTTCCTCGGGGGGGGGGGGAGAGGCAAGTCCTTCCCCCCCCCAGGCGGGACTCCCCGGGGGTTGGGCTGGACAGCGCCTGAGGGCCCGTCCTTCAGGGCCAGGCCCGGCGGAGCGGGAGGCAGGGCCGGGGGTCCCAGTGACAATGAGGAGACACCACAATCAAGGCTTCATGAATAATTTATTCCATTTGAATTTTTTTTTTAAAAAGTATAAACTTTTTCATTTCCTCAATCACAATTTGTACAACTCAGTGTTTATGGCATTCGGCAGCGCTAGTGTTTGTTCCTTAGTTGATTTTTATGTCGTATTAAATAAGAAGACTTGGACCATTCAATGTCACGGCTGAGTGAGACCTTAAAAACTCCCCTTGTTAAAGTGACCCAGCTGTTTTGAGAACATTTATGAAACTGACATGTCCAGTAATGATGCCACAATTTGCAATTTAAACCCAATGAGCTTCCCAAGGTTCTCAAATCCAGTTTATCTGGAAAACCTAAAGCTGTAATAAAACTTCCTGAAAAAGTGACCCTGAGGATTATTGTAGGTCCCAAATCCAGTTTCACTCCATTGAAAATAAAGAGTACACCCACAAATAAGATTTTCTAAATATAAGACATAGTTCTGAGTCTTTCAATTAAGATGAAAAGCATCATTTTTCACCCTAGAATTTGTCAAGACAGCTGTCATATAATTTCACTTAAACTGAGTTCTGCGAGGAAACCCAGACCAAAATGTTTTATGTAACATTACACAAATATTAACAGATTGATATGCTATGCCATAGGTGGTTGTGCAGCAAATTATATGGTGCAATAGCATTTAAAAAACCTTTTCATTTATTAAATTTGAATGTTTTTAAATAATGCAACAATATTTTGATAGTACAGTATTAACAAATAGTGCTTGATTAAAGACATCTGCAAATCTTTGTAGCAACACATGAAGTTAAAAAAAATCACCATAGAAGGTAAATATGAAAATGAAAGGAGACTATAGTAATAGCGTAATCTGTGCCATACTGACAGCTGAGTAAGACTATAGCTGAGGATTTTAGTGATAAATTTAATTTTAGCCATTTCAGAAAATGTTAAAAAGTTTTAAAAATTACAACTACTTTAAAATTTAAGGATTGTAGGTAAGTACACTTGGTGGCCTACTGGCCAAACTTTAATGTGTACGAGAAGCTAATTCATACAGTGTTAAGTCCAGATGACTGAATGGCTTGCATAAATAGAGCTAGGTTTTTTTTTTTTTTTTTTGACTGACTGGACCATATGTGGCTATCACTTAAAATCCAAAATACTTAAGGAAAGGTGAATTTCCACAAAATACTACCAAATGAAGAGCTGCACAGACCAACAGTAGGAACAACCATTTTGAGTAGTTGCCACCCAAATTGTCAATGATCTGTATAAACTCTGCTATTAAGCTTGCACCTTCTGACCAACTCTGCTGTTAATTGGCTGTGACAATCTAATTGTTGTCAGTAACTAGCCACATCCACTTTAAGAGTGGAAGTGTTAATCAATACAAAGGAATCTGATTCATAAAAGGTGAAAGTAACTTATTCAGAAGTAAGCCAAATATGGTAGTACTCATTGGTACTGGCAGTTTTGATATGTACGTTGCTGGCAATGGATGCCACACCAGGAAGATAGTCTCCCAGTATAAATGGTCTCTAAAAACACTTCAAAAAGGGGCCTTCTGATCTTTTCTAGTGGTTAATTTATCAGTTTACATTTCAGATTGGATTTGAAAAACTTCTGGCAGTTTTTCTATACATTGCAGGAATTTCAGAGCACATTCACTGAATCGTAAACTGAACTGGACCTCAGCATTCAGGCAGCTGGCTCACTTATGAATACAAGTCACTGTCATTTAAACAGCTCACTTCCAACAAGTTCCAAGCTAAAGAGGCATGTTAACATTGTCAGGTTTTGAAATCAGCCATCTGGCAACACTGAAAATTCCAGGTTTAGGAGCATCTTTTCCCGCAGAAATCTCAGCCACACAGAAAAGAAAAAGCTACTATAGAACAAAATATGCAAGTCAATATGTGGTGTGTTTTAGCATAATCAAGAAAAATTAATGCAGAGACCTAATTTTTTTAACTTTAATATCAAAATAGGCTGACATCTGATTGCAGTACTGTTATTTTGAAGAAATGACTGAAAAAAATCTGTCACCAATTGTACATTTTCTTTATACAAAAAAGATTGCTAATATTGTATATACAGAATATTAGCAAAGAGGTTATGTTTGTTCACATGAAGTGATATTTCAGGCAAATATTTTGTATTTACAAAACATGATTTTCAGTAAGATACCAAAGTTTAGTTT
>ML675623.1:16377924-16458866 GCA_007922155.1 Mesoclemmys tuberculata
TCCCGAGTCCCTTCCTTAGGGAGGCTTGAGCCTCCTTGGCACATGCCCTGGCTGGAATCTGGAGGGGAAGTCCATACACTGATGCCCGGGACAGTCACCACAGTGCCAAAAAATAGATTAAAAAGAAAAAGGAAAATTCTTCTTTCACTAGTGGAATAAAATCTGAATACCAGAATTCACTGAAAATCTATATACACCACATTTTAGTCAAACACACACCAATCTTCAAGTCAAGATTGACCATTTTTGCATTTGTAAAATGGCTAGAGCTGGGCGAAATTTCAGCCTACAGGAGTCTTTGGGGTAATTTCATTATAATGAATTTCTATACCTAGATGTTCCATCGGATTTGTGATGAACGCAAATCTTACAGAACGTGATGCAATTCCCCCTCTGCCAGAATTCCTGGTTACCTACACTATGTAGCAGAGATTCTTGTAGTAAATAAACCTTTCCACTGAAAATGGAAGAGGTCTGAAAAATTGGCCACAGCCCTGAACCATAACACAAAATAAAATTGAAGAGTTTATTCATTTTATTCTCACTACAAGTTAAACCACCTACAATACCACTTGTATATTGCCATTATGTTACTCTGTAAAGGTGTGATATAAAATGCTGTAAGACCTGGTACCTTTTCAATTTATATAAACACAGTGAACTTCATTACTGTACATGTACTCTGCAACTACAGCTTAGCTGTAAATCCCCCACACACAATGGTATGGACATTAACCCCTCTATCCCCATTAAACTGTACATCAAGACAATACAAATTTACTGTCCCCACCCACCCCCTTACAAAAAAATAATACTCTAAAAGCAACCTACTGCAACTTTTAATTAAGACGATTACATATATTTTAGACCAATTGCTTTAAAGCAAGAAGGCAGTATAAACCTTCTAGGAAATTTTTTATAAAAGAGGTTAAGAAATATAAGACAATTTATACATTTAAAAAAAACTTACAATAAATAAGAGATGCAGGCATTTTCCGAATACTAGTTACTATAATCTGATACAAGAACATCTTGATGTTCTGAAGCCATAGGTTGAAACCTATTGTTCCTCATGTCTCTTCTCGTCTCCATGCTTTTAATATTCATTAAACATGACTGGGTACTATGGCTCATTACTTTTCACAAATACTGTGACTGGGAAAAAAGGGTTAATTTTGCCACGAAAGTGTTATAATACATTTTGACTGATCAATCATAGTTCTCAAAACAGTCCTGTAGAGTCAATGAAGCAAAGACAGCAGGATTATGTGCCCCTCAGAAGTCAAAACAATATTTGTTTGAAGTAACAAGAAATTATACCCCATCACAAATAACTTGCACTGAGAAGAATTATAACTTAGTCCTGCAGTGAATATCCCTTTTCCTTGTTCTCTTCTTGCAAAGTTCAGATGAAGATCACAGCATATTCATGATAAAGTTATACAACTGATTCAGCACCACAAAATGAACTGGGAGACATGACCGTCTGTCCTGGGTTGCGGGATCACAGGTTAGCCAGGAGAGTGCATTGTACTGTTCCAAAACAAACCTGTAAAGCAAACAAAGTTACATCAAGCTATACATCTTCCACTACCATAATTTTCAGAAAGCACTTGACACACGATATCACAACCCAGCTTCTCCAACAGCTAAACACTTAGGCTGTTAAAGTTAAACTAGCCAGGCTTACGGAACAGCTGGATATTAGGAAATTTAGACTTGAAATTAGACTAAGGTTTCTAACCATTAGGGGAGTGAAGTTCTGGAACAGCCTTCCGAGGGAAGTAGTGGGGGCAAATGACTTATCTGGCTTTAAGACTAAGCTTGATAAGTATATGGAGGGGATGTTATGATGGGATAGTTTAATTTGAGCAATTGATTTGGATTATCGGCAGATAAGTCTGCTTAATGGTCTGTGGGAATGTTGGATGGGATGGGAACTGAGTTACTGCAGAGAATTCCTTTTTGGGTGCTGGCTGGTGAGTCTTGCCCACATGCTCGGGGTTTAGCTGATCGCCATATTTGGGGTCAGGAAGGAATTTTCCTCCGGGGCAGATTGGCAGAGGCCCCGGAGGTTTTTCGCCTTCCTCCACAGCGTGGGGCATGGGTCGCTTGCTGATCGATTCCCTGCAGCTTGAGGTCTTCAAATCTCACTTTTGAGGATCTCAATAACTCAGTCATGGGTTCGGGGTTGTTATATATGTGTATGGGTAGGGTTTTGTGGCCTGCCTTGTGCAGGAGGTCAGACTAGATGATCATATTGGTCCCTTCTGACCTATGAGTCTATGAGCTAGCCTTCAGAGTCACTGTTCTCAAAGCAGGTCAAACAAGGCTACCAGCAAGTTTTTATCTGAGTGGCAAACAATCATGTTATCCAGATGTTCATGTCATCAGGTTAAAAAAATCCAACAAAACCAGTTTGTCTTCTGTAGATGTCTTATGTCTATATGATTAGGTACCTTCTCATCTCTGCTCGGAGCTCTTCCTACTCCTATAGCACCTCCAAGCCTCTTGCTTAACTGCTTCCCATTCATCAATGGGTCTTGGTCTTCTTTCACGTGGACTCTTATACCTGCAATTCCTTTCCTCTTTCACAGCATCCAACATTCAGCCTCTTTCCATGAAAAGGCCACTACTACTGATCAGCCTACCTACAATATGCTGCAGTGATGCTATTTTAAAAAGCTAGCACAGCTTTGTAAATCAATGCATCTTTTAGTCACACAGAGCACTGTGTCTGATTTGTATTGTCCTCCATGAAGCACTGAGCATAGTCAGCCTTCAATTAATAATGAATAAACGTTACAGCAAGAGAACCAAGTTGACGTGCTGCTATAAAATGTGGTTATGCAGTCCCAGATTATTAAGAACAGTATTTCATTTTTAAATAAGAAAGGATCAGTACCTGAGAACATCAGAAGTTTGATTAGAGTCAAGTGGGTGGGAGTGTTTACTGTGGAGTAGCTCGTCTGATTGCACTGAAGGCACATGGAGGTGCAAAGAAGCCTAAAAAAAGAACGGGCATGTTATCAGACACCCTTGCATTAACAGACAAACATCACTGTTCCTTTACAACATATCCCCACCTTGAAATTACTTCCTAACATCTGACACAAAAGTGAAACAGTGATTTAATCCTGTGCAGTCAACTAGTACAGGAATCATGGGGAAACTTCATATATTGTTTTTTGTTTAATGCATTATGTTAAAAGTATCTTAAGATAGAATTTAAGGAATCTTTTCACCTATCCCAGTTTCATTGGGTTGAAGTATATGGCCAAGATCACCATTTAAAACAAAAACACGAAAGGGGTGGGGCAAAGTGGGTGCAACTCCCTTAAGTATATCCACTTACACCAGGGAAGTATTTAGCTCATAATTTCTAACTGACTTTGCATTATAGTTCTTGCCTGTAAAGTACCAATGTGTCTATAAATCTTAGCAAACTGAAGAAAGAGTGCAATTTACAATACAGGAGAACTACATGTTAAGTTAAGAAGTGGTGCAAAAAACCCCACAAAATATAGTAATCTTCAGAGTTCTCATTAGGTCATATTTTGATACATGTACAAATTTTACATATTAGAGTCTTAAACCAAAAGTGAAACTAGCCTATTAGTAGCCTTTCTAATCCAACTATTTTTTATTAGTGTACCACACAATGTCTGAAAGAGAAAACAGCAGCAGCATCTATATCATATAATGGAACTTTTACTCAACATGTGACATGGGGGAGGGCTACTTTTATTCTTCTATGTTTCAGGTTAGACATACTTGTGTCATACCACAAAAAATTGTATGTGTAATCCTAGACTTGAGCAAGCCAGTTTGAAGGTAAAGCAGAACTGATGTGATTGTGCCAGACAAGATAATGGAACAGATCACATTCACATGATGCAGGAACCTCTTCTGGACAGATGCGTCAATGACTATCTAGGACTATTCCCCACTAATAGTCTTCCTTGAGGAAAGCCAAAAGAGAATCTAGCTTTTATGCTTTGTGTACAACTATATACTAGACTACATTTTCCAACTTTAACCAGATTTTTCCTTTTTTGCACTGTTTCCAAATAGAAGGCAGACACATATTTGAGCCAGTTTTCTGGCTAGGTCTAGCCAAACGCTTAGTGTAATACAACTCCTTGCAAGATACAGCACCTTTAAGAGAAAGAGTAAACAAAGCTGCAGTTGTAAGAGAAGAGGGAACATCATTCTTGTGAAACAAGTACGTGAAGAGACCATTCAGAAAAGAACACACACTTCTGAACTTTTGCTGCGCCTGTTAATAATAGCGTCTCATTTTCGTAGAGAGTGAATACAAAATTTTTTACTAAAAATATGCAAACTGGACTGGTTCCTAAGGAAACAAAACTTTGCATATCTCTTGGAACAAAGCTAAAATTACTTTGTTTTAAAAATAGTTCAGTGGTCTACATGATGCTATTCAGATTCCACATACATTACACACATCTCTAACAGCCCACTGAATGCTCAGTAAAATACTGGACAAGTTTCTGAAGTACGGTACCTTAAGAAACAGGGGACACTGATTTTGTGCTTGAGGACATGCTGACCAAAACCAGTCAGGCAATGGACCTGCTTTGGCAGTTGATACAAAGTAACCAAGGGCCAATGGTTGTTGCAGAATATTTGTTACTTCATCATGAGATTCTGTTGAAAGCAATCGATCTGTACCTTGACCCTGTGAACAGCAGGTAAAAGTTGATAAATATCAGGAGGAAGCAGAGTTAGTGACAAAATGGAACATTAGTTATGCTATTAAATCTGCAGCTTTCCACATTTTTTGGACTGAACAGGATGAAGAGCAAGTTTTCATAAGAACTTTTGTAATCGTTACCTTGCCCATCTCACTGCCATGGGGGTAATGGGATCCCGGTGAATGTACAGGGGACCCACCAGGGGATGCAGGAAGGATATTAATAATATCAGGATCAAGATCATCTCCAGTGTCTAACAAATCAAAGATACCCATTCCATCTGCTCCATCTTGAAAAAAAAGGAAGAGCAGTCAATTACAACAACTCCATAAACATACCGTATGAAAACATCTCGTTTTGAAGTCAGCAAGTTGGTACAGTAACCTTATTTCCAACGCACAATACACACACACACAATCACTAACCATTGTTCGTATTGAAGGCCAGGTCCAAGTTTTCAGTGGTATAGGTGGACGATGCTACTTGCACAGAGGCAGACGTCGGGAACACAAGTACATGAGTGCACGATGTGTCCTGCGGGGTGTTCAGCTGAGACGTCTGCATATTTAAAGCGGTGCTGCGTCCAAATACAGAACCTGTTGACACGGAATCTTTAAAGGGGGGAAGAAGGGGGGGAAGAAAAAAAAAGCTGTTTTCCTCAAACTTCATATCGGTGAAACAAGTCTACTAGCCAAAAAAAGGAGCCGTTTTACAAATACCTGGCATAATAACGAAAGATCCCTGGGGTTCCATTGCCACCAAGCAAGCACTGAGAATGCTGGGAGAATCTGCAGCAGATATACCACACATCCTACACATATCTTTGAGTCTCTTACTGAGGGACTGGAGGTTTCGGCGACTCAGCAAACAGCTCCAATCTAAGGATATTAAGTCATGTTAATTTATCTACCCAGAAAAGTTTTGAATTTTGTTTCATAAGAGTAGTAGAAAACATAAGACGTTCAAAGTAATTCATTTGCATAATGACTTTTTACTTACACTAGTCTTTAGGACCATTAAGCTGCAAATTTATGAAGGAATTATCAAAAGATTTAGCTGTGTTTTCAAAGGATGGAAAAGCCAATTAACAGACTCCTTTATTTATCTTTGCCAGTTAAACAAAAGTCAAAGCTTTTAAAGCAAGCTCCTACGCTCAACGGCTCTATTACCTTTTAATTCTCCATGACCTATCCTTCCTAAGCGGCCTATTACAACTCTCCATGGCAACGAACTCATCTGCACAAGTCCCAAGCACCATTCCCAGAGTTTCTGGAGACCAAGTCTGCGGGCAGAACCTTTTTTCCTACGAGCTCTAGCATTGTGAAGGGAGATGGAGAGGAGACAAAAAAACCAACAGTAAATTAAAGATTTCTTCTGTTACACTTGGGAGTTGAGTTTACATATCTAAAAAGAACACTACTTATTTAGTGTTAACCTGCATACTGTCAGCAAACACAGGCATGGTACTGGCCAGCCACAAGTTTTTATATCTCCTAAAATGTTATGCAAAGTTTACCTATGGAATGACGTAAATATGTATTACCGTGATGTTTGGTAATTTCTTATAAATCTTATAATACTGAAATCAAAAAGAAAGAAAGCTTGGAGCTTTTTTTATTATAAATCTTATAATACTGAAATCAAAAAGAAAGAAAGCTTGGACTTGCTTTCCCACATGATCAGTCTTATATTTACATGCCCATGAAAAACGGCATGAAATTCCTTCAGAAATGTAGTTCCACAATAATATCCAAGTAATACTGCTTATATTCAGCTGCTTTAGTTAGTTTTGCTCAATAGTGGCTTCTCAAAATTAAATCAGAAGTATACAGCACCACTATATTAGAAGAATTTTGATCCAGGAGAGAGGGCCAAAGTTCATACATTCAAGATACAGGTGCTGAGTGAACAGAAAAGTTTTGCTTCTTACCTGTTTGGTACGTCAATGTTAATTATGCAAGTTTCTAGCAGCTCTCCATAGAGATCTGTGCATGATGCAAGAAGCCATCTTTGATCATGAGATAAACAATAACCCACAAAAAGCACATTATATTTCTGTCCAGCCTCTCCAAAAGTTTCTCCTAACTCTGTTTGCTTGTCCTTTACTGGAGCCAATATAAAAGGGGGCGTATAGAGTCGAATACACTCTGGTCTCTGTAAGAAATAATAATAAAAAAAAAATTAAAGTACCAAAGGACAGCTAATCATTAAGAACAAGGATTCTTTAATCACTGAAAACAAAGACCATTTACCAAAAAAAAAAAAAAAAGATCACCAAGTAATGGAAATGTGCATGTAATTCTGCTATTATTCCCTAAATGTCTACCAAAAAAATTAAGTTAATCTTTAGCACTTTTTGTAACTTCATGATACTCACATCAGGGCTCTTAAGAGCAGTTTCCATTGCTAAACCTGGGCCAAAACCAGTCAATGTTTTCACATTGGTTGAAGTTGGAAGTGGTCTCCGACACTGTGTAAATGCTGAAAATGCCAGAGATTTTAAATGCTGAGTGTAGATTTGCCTATCTTCATGCTTCACAGGTTGTAACAGGTACTGACATGGGACAATCTAGAAAAAAAGAGATACAAAAACAAAACATTACCACCGGTGTGTAATTTACATTGAAAAATGGATTACTGTCTCCTCTCATATTTTAAGTGCTTTTAAAAAGTTCTTTGGCTGATGTTCTAAAAATTGCTCTCCATGATCTGGCCTCTCCAATTCCATACAACTTTCTGGCTTTCCTCTCTCCATGCTGTTATAGTGATGTGAGGCCCTTTTAAGCAGTCATCACACTGGATGATTCAGACCAGAAGCATTTCAGTGCCTTCACGATAAAAATCTCTCTCCACCTATAAGCCTCCCGAGCTGCCTACGGTCTTGTATCACTACAAATGTCTGATGTCCAGAAGTCAGGAGTGCTGGACAATGCTTCTTCATATTGTTAGACTGGGAGACAGGAATTACTAATGATGGGACAAACACAAGGCTGCCTTTCTCCTCATTACCATTAGCTGAATGCACCAGCTCCACCGTCTAATGCCACACTGAAGTTTAAGGAGTCTGTTACAAGATTAATTTTTTACCAGTGCTGCTGAAAGCTACTGAAATGCTCTTGAAAATTTTATTGTTGATAGTTTATCCCACAATTTAAGCAATAAAACAATTACAGGTATTGACTCAAAAGTAAACAAAAAATTTTCACCATGAGGAAAATACTATCTTTTCCAAACCCAGTAGAAATTAAAAGTAATTTTTAATCTTAAATTTTTTTTAGTAAATGTTAACTTACCTGCACAGAAACTGTATTCCTAATGTTAGGAGGAAGAATCTGAACCATCTCTAGAAAGCAACGAAGAAGCCCAAGGGTCCACACATTGGATGAGTTGTTATGTTCATCTTTCTTTTCATACGTAAAAGGATCAATTATATAAACTACAATTGCAGGTGGATAGGAGATAGCATGGGAATCTCCATCTGTAGGGACTCCAACTTTATCACGATCCATAGTGCTGGAAGTTAATTTGAAACCAATTGCTACAAAAATGTTTTGTTTCATATGAAGTATTTCAGATTATACAGTATGTATTACATTAAAAATGGAATTAGATGGCACCCCCAGACTCCAAGTAAAAATAACTTCTTTGCATTCAATAACATGCAAGGAATGATTCTATCACATCTTTACTGACTTCAGTTTAGAGCACAAACTCAACAGCTTGTCAGTACCAGTAACTTTTTTGTTATTTAGCTATGCAGTTTACCCCTCTCCATTACATGAGCTCATCAGCAATTTGCCTCATTTCTTACTTCAACTGGTAGAAGAAGCAAGGTATTATCAGCCAGCTTCCCAATAAAAGAAGTCTTATCAATACAAGTTTGAAACCAACCAGAATTTAACCAATAACGCAAGTTTCTTTATTCTCTACTTTCTTACTTCTTGAATGTTTAAAAACCTGCTAATTAATTTGTTGGGAAATAAACTTTATAAATGCAGTTGCAGGATAGAGGTTGATATTTCTGAATCCCAGCAGCTACTGAAATCTCTTATAAAGTTATTTTTCAGAGTTGGGATCCAGCCTGAAAAACTGGGTTCCAAAGCTTCAGTGTCTTAGAGTTGTAGTTCAGGCCAATCTTTATACAGTACCTGGCATCTGAAAACAGAAGCTTACGTCTAACTCTTGTCATCTTAAATTTTGAAGTAAAGATGTGAAAAAGATTCAAGTAAAAACAGAGTTGTGTGGGCTGTTTTTCTCTAGATGAGTATTGCACATTAAGAAAACACAAAACATTACCTTTCAGAGACCTCTGAGTGTGGCTGTGGAAGGGCAGATGACGTTTCCCCAGATACCCCAGCTACTTGAAGAGCCGGTTGTTGCTGCTGTCCCCCCGTCTGTCCATTCGGGGCTGTTGTAGCCTGTGTTGGCAGGGAGGCAGACGTAGTACTGTTCATGCCGCTAAAAGGTGGAAACGAAGAAGGTTTGTTTGTTGATATCCCACTGCCGATGTTGGTGGAAGAAGGGGCAGTAGTGGTTAAAGTCGAATTAGTTGTAGTAGTTGCAGAAGACATGGCACTGTTTGAAGTCACCGTCATGGTACTAGTGGTAGCAGCTGCAGCGTTGGACGACGGAGTGTTGGAACTTCCAGTGTTACCTGCCACCAGTGGCTGAGCGGATGCACACTGACTTGTGGGGGAAACTAGATTTGGCTGAGAAAGTAAAGAATTGTCTAATGGCTGAGAAGCAAGGTAAGGACCTAAAACAGAAGAATAAGTTAATTAAAAACTTGGAATTTAATTCTTTCAATCTGATATAAAAGACCAATAAGAAAATCTAATAGTTTTAGCATCATTTTTCTTTATATCTTACCCAGAACAAATGAGAACATCAACACTTAGTTTTCAGATTCAATTTCTAGAACAGGTTCACTCCAGTCAGCTGCTTTTCATAGGTAATTCACTAACAACAGATTTTGGGGAACTAATATAGGACTCTGGCTGCTGCTATATTGGAATTGAGCTGATAGCCAGTCAGCAAGTCTAACCAAGTTACCATACAAATGGTCAGCAGGACTCCTTGTGAAGCAGTGAGATAAACTGCCCTGAAGACTTTACCAGTTGCTACGAAGTCATTTTGTGAGTGTGTTTGTATGTATTTTTGTCCAGGCTTTTTGAAGACATCTGGACACTGTATAAGTGTATGCTTTCTCCTCTTTCACCTCTATAATATTCCTATAAATAACAGAATCACATGAAATAAGGAGAGCTAAAAAAATTCGGTACCTAGGTCATATCTGCAAACTTGAGCATATAACTTCAGTTTGGAAAATGCTTCATTGTTGGCATGAGCTGCCTGAGAGAACCATTCTGTGACCGACTTTTCAGAAAGTTTCTTTGAAGCAGCGGATCCAACTCTCATGATCCCATCAGAGAGCAGTTTACAGATAGGTCTATGCTGGCCAAGTCTGCAGGCCTGCAAAAACAAAAAAGTTAAAGAGAAGATAGAAATAAGACTGAAATGAGTTCACAGGCTTTAAAAGTTGCAAGGTACAACAGATGGAATTCACCACACATAGTTTTATGTTTCATATGTAACACAAAAAAAACCAACCGCAGAAATCCATACACCCTAACACAATTTGGTTATCACATAAATTGAAATGCGGCTTTACAATTCTAGAAAGCTAAATGATTTTGCAATCTGCATACCCTGTGGTTTTAAAGTTCTCACTAGGTTTACAGAAGTGTAGGAAAAAAACAGGGTACATCACATCTAGCCAAATCTTCTTAACCACAGTTCAAGGAATGCTTTCAAGTGCTTAACAGAAGTGAATCAACATTTTGTAGCACTTAATTAAAATGGTAGTATACAGTTTTACCACTTGATGGCATTGATAAAATGAGAAAAATAGCTGCATGAAAAGCCTATATCCAAATTAGATATTCATGAGCAGCAGGGTGAGCCTTTTTCTTCCAAATATCTATTTCTAACATCCATTTTAGAGACTCCTTTGACATGGCATTCCGTACAAGACTTACAACATAATTTGGCATCCAAATTTGACAAATGACCGACTACACGCTAGTAATATTCGTTACACTATTCCATTACATTGCTGTACCTCATATACTGCAGTCAGATCCCTAAAGAAGCTTTTTGCTCCATTTAGCAGGGCCTCATTCTCAGGACACACCACAACATAAGCAATATCTCTTTGAGATCCATAAGGTTCCAACATCAGCCTCTCCCAGTACGGCAAGGCAAATGGAGACAGCACCAGAAAATCATAATCATATCCCAGCAAAAACGTTGGAATTGGCAGTGGTTCTGGGGATTCATCAGTTCCTAGATAAAGAAAGATACATTTTCCAATATATTAAAAGGAAAACAGGAATCTAGCAGAACCAGTATTTTGCTTCTGGCAAACATGAGTGAATAGCTACTAATTTTCAGCACTATCAAGAGGGAAGCCAGCATTGATTATAAAACAAGTTGTCTTTACCTTAATAAGCATGCAAAAGGCATTCATGATCTAGCCCTTTATATGAGTGAACAATTTTTTTAATTGCTAGCTCCCAGGTCCACAAGAATAGCTTTTGTATTATTATTTAGTATTTATATTATTGTCAAGGTGGATAAAAACAATGTTTTTTAAAGAAATTGAAAATGGATTTTTTGATTAATTTAAACAATTTATTCTTTTTAAAAAATAAGTCTATATAAAATTAAATTTAAATTCAGAATACCTATCTATTAAAATAATTTAAATTAAATAAAAATAATATTAAGCAGTACATGTTTGCAGCCAAAGTCAAAGCCACAGAACTGATGGTTACGGACTAAGAACCTGGAACCAGAGTATGTTGAAGTGCTAACCCAGCTTCTGACAGCACTTTATTCAACTAGTTCAGCTCAAAAATTAAGAAACCGACTGAGCTGGGGGGAAAAAACAAAAACAAAACAGGAAATCTTGTTTTCCTTTTCCAATCTATGAATAAGAACAGAGGCCAACGTTTCCAGATAGAGGAGTACCCTTCTTTGGTCAAGGGTAAACTATATGTGAGTGGAAGATATCTACTAATTCTATAATCTTCAACATGGTGACCAGAAACAATCAATTCACTTCACTAACTATAGACAGCACTTCCTTCATTTAATAAATCAGTTAATTTTAAATGCAAAACATGCTTTGACAATTTTTCTTCTTCTGTATCCAGCACACTTAAGGCAGTTTTAACTAATCAAGTTACAATGCTGTTTTTGCACATTTTTAATTTAATTAAGAATTTCTCTCCAAATACAGCTTGACAAATCACAAGTAAAAAAAAAACTAGTAAATATGAATCCATTCACCATTTTCTAACATAATAAAAATGTAATACTTTAGAATCTTAAAAAAATGTATGTTAAACCCTACAATTGCTTAAATAAATATGTACAGATATAGTGCATCTTCCTATTTAGAAAAAGTACCTCCAAATTTAGCATGAAAGCTATATTTAGTTGCAAATCAATATGTTTTAATGGTTACCAACCAATGAGAATCAATTTTTCTTTAGGAAAGTACCAATACAAAACAAGATTAAAATAACTGACTTGAATCAGAGGTTCCTGCTTGCCACTTTCAATTGTAATTTAAATGGGTTATTTAAATCACTTGGATTTTAATCAATCTACCCTGATGATGATGACTAAAAGACCTTATCAGGAACACTCTTCCATTCAGCAAGGCATTGTAGAAACCATTATAAGCAGTCCCCACCTCAAACAGTTTATCATCTAATTAATATGTGATGCAACGATGGTACGTGTAACAGTCCGAAAAGGGGGAAGAGGACAGGGGATGTAAAGTATGTTAGATATGTTCATGATTAGATGTATTTTAGTCACTTGTTTATTATAAATATCAGAAGTCTGCTTATAAAAGGCCATCCCCCTTTCTTGATAATGAATCTAGCACTGTCTGAATGATGTATTATGGTTAATGATGTATTATGATATAAGGTTAAGATTTTCTCAGGGTTATTTTTAGTAAAAGTCACCGACAGGTCATGGGCAATACACAAAAATTTATGGAAGCCTTGGGGGAAGGGGGGGGGGGGCCGCTGGGAGCTGTGGGGTTCCCCTGCCACCTGAGGCAGCTGCCCCAGAGCCTGGGGCGGAAGCTGAAGAGGAAAATTCCACGGAGGCCTCTAGAAGTCATGGAATCCTTGGCTTCTGCAACATCTGAGACAGACTTGAAGCCTTAATTGTGGTAAGATGCTAACATCCAATGGACATTAATAAAACCACCAGAACTAAAATGCTGGGTTGAATACTTAAAATATATAATCTCTCTGTACATATGATTGCAAAGTGAAGCTGTTCTGTGTGTTTGTAATAGATGCAATTGGTCTATTTCTGACCCTCAGTCCATAAACTCTACTGCCATTGATAAGATCCAGTGTGGTGGGGGGCTTTTTTGTTTGTTTTTTTTTTAAACAACTTCAGAATGTTTCAGATAATTCTGAATTTCTTAATATTAATTGTTCATTCCAGCTCCGATCCCACCATCATCTTAAATAATAACTTCATGTATCCTTCATTCACAAACATCACAAATCAAGCAACGGAGTGGATTCAAACATATTGCTATTTTAAAGCCATTTCTTGTATATTGGAAAGGTAAATATTTTCTTTGTGCTGTAAAGGAAATACCACCTCTAACGAAAGGTTTTAAATGTCTTTTGGTTGAATCACATCTAAACATTCAGGTTTGGTAACCTAAACCAAGAACAAATTAATTAATAGGAATCTATACAACAAGAAGTTTACCATAAGAGCCTCGGCCAGCCATTTTGTGAAACTGCTGCCACGTGAGGGGGCCCTGCACACCCCAAGATCGGACTATTCGCTTTTTCTGAATAGCATCCTGAAGAAGTGGCTGGAGTGACAGGAGCATGCGAAGGATGTCCTGTGAACACTGCATGCTCACGTCCACTACTGAAAAAGAACACAAGAAATGCATTCACAGCTTCAATAAAGTTATCTAAAAAAAGAGTTGCAACGGGTTTAAAAGGTCTTAAGTTTAGCTGAATTTGAGGGTTTAAATAAAATTTCACTTTCTTGAACATATATTCTGTTCATGTAAGCCAGACAACTATTGTCCTCAAGTCTTTCACATAGTTGAGGGATAGCAAGTAAAACCAGAGCAGCAGTTCCACTATGCTTTGATTTTCTAGTCTGGACAATAGTGCCCTCCTTAAAAACCAACAGCTCTCCATCTTTATCTAAACTATAAAACTAAAACATGCCTACATCTCAATTGTACTTCTCCCTCCACATAGGGTTGTTTCGATAGAATGCCAACCAGCACTGCTTTCACAGTCTTGGGAGAAATCCTGTAAACAATATTTTTTAAGCCAAATCTGTCAAACTTTCAGCTGTCTGTGACATTCTAATAAGCATAGTTTAAGAGTAAAAAGATCCTGAAGCTTATAAAATGTGAGGGTTATAATTTGTAGCCTCCATTTAGTAAAGTGTCCCTCCCCCTTTATCAGTATTTCCACCAAGAGAATATAAGCCTCAATATTACTACGTGCCTCAAAACTATTTTTATTTGTCTACAGGAGGGCTTCCCAAACTTGATCTATCATGGTCCACAGAGGATTTTCTGGTGCTCTGTAGAAAGTTGGCTATCCTATGGTGCTGGCTGATTCCTTGCTAGCTACTAAACTGCAAATACTGCCAGAATGCCACTTTACTATGTGCAAAATTGTTGTAGTCACCACAGAGATGTTAGGAGATCATTAATGGAAGGAGAGGTGGGTCTGTGATTATGAATGAGAGGAGAAATGGTCCATGAGACAGCAGATTAATAGAAGATCTACTCTGAGAAAAAGGTTCATGATTTCTGTGCCCTCCATTATATAAAAGCTGCATTATGTTTTAAGTAAATATGTATTTCACACCAGATGCATCAAGTTCATTACTGAATTTTCAACATTAGCAGCACTAAGGGTGTATGACAAGAAAAAAAAGGCAGCAGAAATTATAGCAATACCACATATCACAACAATTTTGTTACTGACTGATGACAGTATGCAGATTAAGATGTCCAAATGGGTTCAAACAAAACTGACCTTTCATTAAAAATAATTTTTGTAGGTTAAGAGTAGAAAGCATATGTTAGAGATCAAGATACATTGCAAGTTATTCAAAATTCAGATGCATAGAAAGCAAATGAAACTGTCTGTGACATAGCAAAACAGAGCACAGGATTTAATGTTCAAAAATAAGCAGAGAAGGTTGAAATATTGTGACCTCCATGTATAAGCAGACCACAAATTTCTTTATGATTATCAGTCATGCCTCTAGACGTGAATGAAAACAATGCAAAATAAATATTTTACCACTGCAGATAGAAGTGAACTTTCTTTTCAGAGGGCAATTGTTTTGAATTTTTACAGATGCCATTTAATTTTTGCCAATGCAAATTCTCCTATCAAATTTAACTTCTGAAGCCTCTCACCTTTCTCTCCACCTTCCTAAGTGAGATTAACATACCATATTTCCTTGTTATTTCTATTTATATAGCCTTTCATTCAGTTTCTACAGAAATTAATATAATGCACAGAATATGTAAAGTATCCATATGTATCCCACGTGTACCCAAAAAGACTTCAAAGTCCAATGGATCACCGATATTGCACATTCTAAACAGGATAATATTAATACACCAACAACTGCTCGGTATCACACCTATGTTTCCTAAGATTCTGCTCAGTACTTCATACATAAATTCCCCGAATACCAAATAAAGAATTACATCTGATGAAATGGACACCCAGACTATGGGCCTGCACAACATTTCAAATCCATATGGCAGGTATATGGTCCTTTAAAGCTGGCTATGGGCAAAGAAAACCTAGTTAATATGTTGATTCAGAACCTAAAAGTCCAGAGGTTAAGAACAGAGCAGCAATGGAAGTTTACTCAACTGCATGTGTGGTGAGAATACGTCAACTGGCCATCTTAACTCCATACTCCTCATGCTATCAGATGCTTAGAAGCAAGACAAGAAACAGATTTGTAGAGGGATAAAACAAGAATATTTACCATTTCTTTTTGACCAATGATGCAAGCAAGTACTTTTCACAAGTGCTTCATCAACTTTTCCTCCGGACATATTGTCCATGAACTGGCGCCCATGTTCTAATGCTAGGTAGCAGTCGTTGCAACAATCTCTTTCTTCTACACGTACTAGGTTGTTAACTGCACCAGCTTTGGGTATAGGATCTTGATCTGCTGCTCCAAAAGGTGAAAACAAATTGGTGCACTGGTCTTGCAACAACAGTATTAACTCATCAGGCAATTTCTCAGGTTCTTTCAGTCCTCCAAAACCACGCGCAAAGGAATTAGCTCTAAGAGCTTCAAAACGTTTCTCTGCTTCTTTGCCACACTCTGTATTACGTCCTAGAATGTCCAACTCATCTTCAAGAAACAGTCCAGAGCTGTTGCCAAACTTTCTATTCATGACAGCACTGAAGCCACAGGTACACCTATACTGAGCTTCTTGCGTTGGATCTGGAATGTAAACGCCAACATCAGCACCTTTGATGTTCATGTTGCAGACGCAGATGCAGCAGCTATCAAAGTTACAGTCTTTGAACAAATTCATTACTGACTCTGAAAGGATGAGATTCACATACAGACTGTGCGCCTCCGGGATGGAAGGTACAGTTGCAGGTTCAACTGAATTTAGTGGTCTACATGTTGATGGTGTGGAAGCTGGTGAATACAAGTCAGAATTTTCATATTTGACTGAACCTTGAGCACTGGCAGGTCCACCAGCTCCCCGAGGGGTACGAGGTGTCCTTGGCGTTCTTGGAGTTGGGAACCGGGGAGTGGAAGGAGAAGGGAGAATTCCTGCTCCACTATTACTTGGAGGTGCACTATTGGGTGGCATCCCAAACGGAGTATGAGTCTGTGGCGTGTAGGCAGGGCCATATTCTTGATCTATAGTGCTTCCATCACTAAGAAAAGCACGAAGAAAAATATTTTTAAATGGAGCATGTTTTCGAAATACAAGATCAATTTTAAGTAGGCACTTTTCAGATTCACATTGTAAAAAAAAGGTAGTAAGTATTAGTGCAAAAAGTGCGATCAAAATCAAAACGTTTCGGCCTATTTGTTCTAAATGATAATGCAGAACTGTTCTATGTATTGACAGCAGTGCTAAAAACCCAAATAAAAAAAGCTTCTGTAAAAGAATTCTGGTTATAGCCGATATTTATTATTTTTACATACATGCACTGTATTGCTAAGAAAATACCTTGGGTTTATAAACAGCAGACTATTCTGGACCAAGTATCACTTGGAAACCTTTCAAATTTTCTTTCCTGGTCAGCAAACGTTTCCAAAGACTTATCAAGCTAATGAGACCTGAAAATGTATTGCTTCTACACCGGTCTGACTCAAATAGAAGCAGCCTGTTATACTCAATCTGTGGTTTAAAGTATTGTTTGTGAATCAACGACCTTATAAATATACAGCCCATGCTTCCTAATCCACCTGTATCAGATGCATGTGCAGAGAAGAACAGAATAAATATTCCTCAAGGAGGAAAGAAATAAAACATGGTTTTCTGAACTACCAAACAGAAGCCTGGTCTACACTTACCAGGCAATTCGGCAGTAGTCGACGGGAGTTACTCAAACTACACAGAGTAACTTGCATAATTCCTGTCAACTGCTATGCTTCCCTTCTGCACGGCATCGTCACTGAACTGACCGGAACCACGTTCCCATCGAGGCAGCACTACGCCACTTGAGGGGGTGGTTTTATAGCATCAACTTCTAGATCAATTGAGCGGGTCTTCACTGAGCACTCAATCAATCCAGAAAGGTAGATCTGTTTGCTGCGGTCAGTGTAGACATACCCTAACGTCAGTACTGAAAGCACTTTATAGGGATGCTCATTTCAATACAACTATCACTATTAAGGGTATTGTCTACACTGCAGTTAGACACCCATGTCTGGTTGTGCCAGCTGACTCGGGCTCATGGAGCCTGGGCTAAGGGGCTGTAGACAATTCAGGCTTGGGCTGCTACCTGAGCCCTGGGTCCCTCCCACCTTGCAGGGTCCCAGAGCTCGGGCAGCTGCCTGAGCATCTATGCTGCAATTTAACAATCCCTTGGCCAGTGGCAGGTTTTTAATTGCAGTGTAGACATACCCTCTGTCATCCCCAGCAGATGTCACATCAGGCACAGGTTTCTAATTATAGAGGACAGGGAAATAAACATGGGAAAGTTTTAAAAAACACATTTCCAGCCTAGTATTAGAAAAGCTGATACTGTTTAAGAATTGAATTCCAGGAAACATCAAGAAAGCCACCTGCTAAGCCCTTGTAGTAACTTCGATATCACCACAGGAACCACATGGAGTCCCAGGTTTGTATTTAACTTAATTGTTGCAATCTTCATTGCTTATTAAAATTAGATTTATACCACCAGGCTTCCCTAAGAAACCCTTAAATGAGACAATGAATAAAATTTGCACACAGTTAAGTAGCCATTCCAGAAGACAAGATTTCTCTATTTAGATAGTTTTTAATCATAAACTAACGAACTAAAGAAACTTATCTGTAATTTAAAGAGTGCCTTTAAATATTTCTCATTCCTTTGTAAACAGAAAAACTATTCATTTCATTAAAAGATGTTCTAGAGCATGAATAATTGTTAATAGCTTTATAAAAAAAACTTTTAAAAGACAATGAAAATCTATTCATCATTTACTGGCAAAAAGCATACCCCTCTTTGATGAATGGCATGGCGGGTCCTGGAGGAAGTAGCTCCAGTTTTCCAACCGTCCAACTCTGACGGTAAATGCATTCCTCTGGCAGCTTGATAGAAGGGAGACATTGGCTGGGGAGAGTCTTCAGTGGGGCAAACATGGAACACCCCACAAAAGCCTGACTATTCTCAGGCTTATAAACATAGGAATAATCCTAGAAATTAAATATAGTGGATGATATAAATTTGGCAACAAAAATGCTACTAAGATTAAAATAATCAATTAAAAAATTACTAATTTCATTATTATTCTACATTTAGTCCAGGCAATTTACATTTCGACATTTAAAAGTAGTTAGTGCTGCAACTGATTATATGCGGACATACGTTCAAAGACCAGTGCCTATAATTTTAATGTTTCTTTAGTTTACTAGCAACAAAAGAAAAAGACCAGCTCAGTGCAATTCAGTATATTTCCGAAGCAAAACGACGAGCGTTTCACTTGAAAAGATGCTTCATCCCCTTCTACATAATGTAACAATTAGTGAGCTCACCACCGTGCCTATTTAGAATTCAAGCAATAAACTGAATATTTTTAGAATTGGGGAAAGGCATTTATCAAAATGATGCAACACTGCTTACCTTGATTTCAGAAGGTTTTGGACTGCAGAATCCCTCATCTACTTCAATTCTGAACTGAACTCCTACACTAGAGCTATTCCCTTCAAGTATAGTTCCTCCAAGTGCTGCGTCCATACTGCCGTATTCCTTGTTGTTCATATTCATTGGAGAAAACCCCATAATATGTTGTTCCAATGATGGTGGTGTTGGATACATTTTATGAAGATCTGCAGTGCCTGTTTCAGATTAAAAATGTGCTTCACATGACATTCCAGGAGCACCTTTGTTTATTATGTGTTTCCTCCATTCATTTATCTTATATAAATTTCATAACTGAAGTTTGCAACTGTATACTACATATCAGAAATGGCACATTTCAATTATATTAATAACCTAATTAAGGGAGGAAAAATGGGGGGAAAAACCCCCAAAACTTACTTATGCATGACAATGGGTCCAAATTTCCTGCTTTTGACTCTTTGGAGTTGGATTTGTCATCTGAACCACCCACTGCTCTTTTAGATCCAGGCTATAAGACAGAAAATGTTTAAATTCCCCATCTGAAATTTCTCCTTTATTGAAGAACCGTTGTCTAGTATTTCACTTGTTAAAAGAACATCATCACTGACCCAATAGTAAGAGACAAGCACTAACAAGAAAATGCAATATATTTCCTTACCTTTGCAAAGATAAGAATGAAAACTGCAGGTTAAAAGATTTCCTAATTGTAATGTTTAATGTAAAAAATACAGGATTATGCTGGATACCTTGTTTGAGAAGTGATGTATTTAACCAGCTGCTTACATCAACATGCTTGCTCCCAATGCTATAGTTAATAGCCAACTGTACGCATTTTTTATTATGAACCTTTATTTTCAAGAGATTCTCTCACAAATTTATCCATCTTTCTCTGACAAGCAACACTTTTTGCGTCCACACAAAAATGTTACAAAGCACTCTCAAGTTTAAGATAAAGCTTGTACTAGTTTCAGATGTTTTTAGCAGTTACTGAGGTCTAGTCTAAACACAGGCTTTGTGGTAATACTTGAGAGTTAGGGGTGCGATTTTCCTATGAAAGGTTCAAGTACCACCAGAGACTGCAATAAAATTATTCCAAGATATTAACTGCTACAATGAAATGATTTGATAGGTGAAAGCCACCTTTAAAATTTCAAACTTTTTCATTGTTTTAAATAATTATAAAAAAAGGTGTATTAGTCGGAATGTTGGCTAAACAAGTAGAACCAAGGCTGTAATAAGAATATAGCGCTGGTAATAGTTATACTGTTATAGGTTTAGCTCTGTGTCAAAGGCAAGTACATTCTCTTTGCCCAATAAGGAAGCCAAAGTGAAAATGTCAGGTCAAAAGTCTTATTATGTAGTATAATTATTTCTATATTATATATTGTAATTAATTATATTATTTTATCTAATAGACTCATTAGATTATCAAAAGTCTATACATTATATAACAGTCATTCACAAGGGAAAAATATATTTTATAAGCACACCAATAAAAAGAAATATGCTTGGTCCTTCCCCCATTTCCCCAATGCACACAAAATGCACAGCAATTCTGAACAATTTTTACATAGCAGCTGAGGTTGCTCTCGCAAACCACTTACTGTTAGTTCATCTTCATCAGAATTGAAGAGATTGTCGAGGTCAGTATAAGAGACCACCAAGTCTGTTTCGTGAAACAAACTAGTTGATGCAGTGCGAGCATGAGCAGCAATACGTTGCGCATCTATAAAGAACATGAACATTTTATGCTCACCTTAGCATTGTAGATACTATACACTTATTAAAATTGGGCATTTTTATTTCAATACTACTCAACTGCAGAAACCCAGATGTTATCAGTTCTTACTGAATTAACATATGCATAAGTGAGGCCCCTTCACTTTTTACTAACTTATTTTAAAATTTGATAGCCAACATATTTTTGCAAGATTCAATACTGAAAGTTACCTTTCTAAGTAGCTTCTAAATTCTGAAAAGATATAAATACATTTTGGAAGTTGCATGAAATGTTACTAAAAATTTATATGTAACTGTTAGCCATTTCATAAGTCATTAATACATTGCATTTTGAAACAAACATCATTACCTTGCTTGACAGAAGGATTAAACAGCGACATAGCATCCTCTCCTTCATGGGATAACACTGTGACATTAGAGGTCCCATCTTCAGCCTGCAAAAAGCAGCATAGATGATATACGGATGAGTTGTTTGTCTATATTACCGTATGTTTCTCTAAACCTGGGTTGTCCAACCCACAGCCCGCGGGCCAGAGTCAGGCTCACTGAACATTACTATCCAGCCCTCCTGGGCAACGGAGCAGCCCTTTCCCTTCCTAGCCAACCAGGCCCAGCAGCAGCCCCCCCACTCCATCCAGCCAGGCACAGCTCCTGGTGGCTGGGTGCAACAGCAACTGCCCCACCCCCAAGCCAGCCCCAGAAGCCCCTCGCCTCCAGACCCACGCCAGCAGGGCACAGCAGCAGCCCCCCATCAGCCAACCAGGTGGAGGACTAGCACTTCCCCTCCAGCCCTTTCCAGCTGACTGGTCCCAAGTGGGAAAAAAAAATTGCAATGTGGCCCCTCACACAAAAAGGTTGGATACCCCTGCTCTAAACAAAAAGCTCACTCTTGTAATGATTATTGCTTTTTCTTTGATGTTTCGATAGCAAAGATCTATAAACTTGTTAAAATTTCCTAGATCAATAGATTTTTAAAAATATCTATTACACATAAAGTATTAAAAATATTATAAAAAGTACCAATACTACATAATATAGTTCTTCTATCTTCTCATTTAACTTATACCAAAAGACACGGGACAGATACCTACCCAGTAAATAAACTATTATGATATTAAAATGTGTTCAGATATGTATGCACCCCTATAAGCCAGCCAATCTACCTCAAAAGCAAACCTACAATTCAGGGATTTTTCCTTAGCCTCCTTAAAGAAAAAAACCCCCCACATGCTGTGTTCTTTTATTGATCATTTCTGCTTGAATGCAGTAATTTTTCTTTAATGAGTCCCTTATGTACTACCAAATACGTTCAACACTATTTCAGTACCATCTGATTATTAAAATTAAGGCAATTTGTTTCCATCCAATTATTATGTATGTCATCATTCCTTTACTCACCTTGTGTTTTCTCCCAGTTTCCCGTTCACTGTTCTGCCTCTCCCTTTTATTATCAGGGAAAAGGAATTCCACATCACCATCAACAAACGCGTAAGGATCAATTTCAGGTTCTTGGTCAGCTTCAGATGCTATTGTTGCTAGGCATTGGTTTTTACTCTGATATTGCTGAACCAGTTCATCTGAAACCTTTAAAGGCTTCCTGCACTGCACCATTAATCTGCACAGAAGAAAAATACAATTACAGAGCTGCATCAACCATCAATTTCCAGGTTAAAGTATGAAATATTTTTGTCATCTGCTTTACACAGTTCCATAAAACTTTAGCGGAAGCAGATTAAGATTTTAAGATTCTCTTAAAACTTTTCTGGGAGAAAGGTTAAGTGATCATTTGCCCAACTTAAAATCTCTTTATGTGCAGGTCATTTCTAGTACTGCAGCCAAGGTAATTTCTTCAGTGTCTTTTCCAGCAACCTCAACCCAGACAAAAATGAGAGATGGTTCAAAATCTAATCCCAGATTAAATGTTTGTCATTTCTTATACAAGCACAAACCCACTACAGTAGCATGTATTGAACTGTAGTCTACTAATAATAACCAAGTTGAAATTATCAGAGAAATTGAATAAATTGGTTTAGCAAAACTGTATGTTTTTACTAGATTCAATGTTTCTGACCATTTCAAATCACACAGAGAATTGGGAACTTACCCTTTAGGCCTGCCCATGTCCTGAGGAGAGTTAACACATGCAGTTACAGTATGCGAACTGTCACAGATGTCTTATCTTTCCTTGTTTCACAAAGACATTTAGGTATCCAAAAGAGCAAAGACTCCCAAATCATGCATGTGCCACTGGCTTATTACTTTAAAGTGTACAAAGCATGTAGATAAAACATCTAGATTTGTGATAGAAGTATCTCAGTAAACATAAAAAAGGTTAATCTGTTGCATTTATACACAGTGTCATCGGCAATTTTTTTGCTAGTGCAAACAATAGCTAAACCTATAAAATTCGTACTCCTGAAAACAGAGTAAATAAGCCTATCCTTCAAAGTTTGCTATGCTTATGAATTTCATTTTCAATATTGAAAATACAAGTACTATACCAAGTAAGAAACAAACAAAGCTATAGTTTGGTTATATACACATCCCTCTCTTTGCGCCATCTGCCCCAAAATAGGTGACAAACTTAATCTGGTGGCCATTGACTAAAGGAGGGAGAGGATGTGAGCAGGAAAGCATCAATAACTTTAGTACCAGTGTAGCTGTATGACGCCTGTGCCAAACAGATTCCTTTTCTGCTTGAAAGATGTTTCTTCTCCAAACCTCCAGACAACGGCCAGTGAGAAAAGTGGGTAAATCTTCAACAATCTTTTATTATGCCCCAGATGCACCAAGATCATAGAGATATGTCTTGTTGCTGAATTAAAATGCACAAATAAGCTCAAATAGTACATGAGATGACAAGGATATTTATAGTTCATAAATTTCAGAGCACCAGCTCAGCCACGGCTATAAAAATCCCCAACGCACTTCTAGTCTTCCCATTTTTCAGTCAACACTACCCCATAAGAGAAGCCAAAGAGACCCCACAACTACCATTGCTTGTTTTGATAGCCTAGGTTAAGAGTAATTAAAGAGTGGAATAAATTGGATAAAATTTGTGAGACACCACAAAGAGGCCTACAGAAATGAGTAGAGGACAGCACAAGCCATTTCAGGAATTACATTTATTTAAGGAAGGAACTATCTCAACCTCAAAGCTTCATCTCTTAGAAGACACATTGATGCTCTCAGACTTCCCTCTGCACTTTAAACATCACCTCAGCATAAGACAAATAGAAGACTGGATGCAAAAGCATAAAATTTAGCAGATTTGCTTTTCAGCAAGACTGCTTTGAAACAGAGTGCACGCCAAGGAAATAACCTAGCATTATTTAGAATTGCTTCTGGGTAGCATCTTACAGCTAGCAGGGACTTCAATCCATCCTTCTCAGGCCACGAAGATATCCTTGATCAGATATATCTCCAGGACCCCCAGGCTGGCAGTGAACTTGCTGTGATTGTATGCCAGAGACAGCTGGCATTTGGAGCAACACTTAATACAACTGGAGTGCTTTTCCCTTTTCCAACATCCTATATAAACTAACAACAAAAAGACTCGGAAAACTAATTTGTTCGAAACAAGCAATTTGAGTAACAAGAGAAACAGCTAGAGAAAGATTTTAAATATTTTTTCCTTTTTAAGTATCCAGAAGAAAAAAACAGTAGCAAGCTATTTTGAAATCATAGTCAATAAACTAAACTAAACTAGAGCCTATCAAAAAAGGAAAGGAAATTTCTTACTCTGACAAGCATAAACCTTGAATTAGAGTATATATTTCTCTACTGTCTGGCAGGATGGAGGAAACTGACAATTGAATGCCATACCCACCCACCCACACGGGGTCTTGAAATAATTACCAGACATCTGCAAGCTAGAAGACTAGAACAATCACCCAAAGGCCAATATAAATGCTAGAGTAAGGACAAGCTTCAGCACCTCTGCTGCTGCTCTCAGCATTCCAAAGCAGCAAGAGACCGAAATAGTTATGATTTTTGTCAGTTTGACTCCTACCAAAGGGTTGTGAATGGCCAGTGAAACTGACACTCTTGTTAATTTCTTTCTGCTGCTGTGATAGAAAGCTATGAGCAGCAGAATTCAACAATTATTTACCATCTCAGCAAAGAACACTATAATTGTTTACACACCGTTCATATTTGGAAGGTTTCCTTTTCAACTATACGGGCTAGAATTTAAAAAAATAAAAAAGGACTTGTGGACATGGATGCATGTGGCATCCTCTTGCACCAGGAGAAGCTGCCTACTCAGTGGTAAGTTTTCAAACCCTGCACATGTGTGTATTTTACTTGTGGATTGCAGCTGCTGCCTTGACAGAGTACAATAATGATAATAAATAAAAATGTTTCAAGAAGATGAGTTTAAGTCCTTTTGATAGTTATTTCCTGGACATTTAGTTTCCAAGTTCCTATCTTTTTTAGCAAATCCAAAGACAAAATGCTTGTATGATTGCACACCAAGAAGTGGGTACATTTCTGTTAACACTTTACATAGTAATAAACACTAGAAGAATATGGTTAATACTGGAAGCAATATACAATCAACAGGACTGTTCCTCAAACATCTATCTACTGTGAAATTCGTCAATACTTTTTAGAGTCCGTTTCTGTGGCTACATGAACTTGTAGCTATTGAGTTTAAAATTAAACTTTAAAACTAAAAGCTGCCGCCTCTAACTCATTCCATAATTTTTCAAAACTATGGAGGTCTCAAAAAATAAAAAACAAAACAAAAACAAACCACGCAGAAAATAGGTTTCTTTTTCGGCTGACAAAGTGAGACTTAGATTAACATTCTGGACAAAATGATAAAATTTCACTATAGCTGAACTCCTAAACCAATTTATATTTATAAAACCTAAAAAAATCTGAACCCTTTTCTCCATGTGAACTGAACAGTGTTTCTTAAAAAAAATCCACATAGCTCAAGCTTTCATACGGTGCTAAAACACTACAAGGAGGTAACTTACAGGGGCTTAAGGATCATTTCTATTGAAGGCTGAAACACCCATTTCCAAAAGGAACCTAGTCTAAGTTTTATCCAAATAAGTTTGTCTGCTCTGAAGAAACATTTAGAAGTCAGCAGATCCATGAGATCTATTAGCATCAACAACAGATACCTCAATAGTTAGTTTTCTTTGACCAATAACCTCAATTCCTTCATTAAGGCACTTCTGTAAGATACAAAAGTAGCCTTACATTGAATATAAAGCATTGACTGGAGACATCTGCAACAGTGATAACCGAACAGTCCCTTGACTTCAACAACCAGGCTAACAAGCAGATTCCAGCTATCTTAAAGTAGTTGTGGCCCCCGTTAAATAGTTATGTCTTCGAGGCAGCATGACAGACTCCTCCATCGCCCCCAGTAATACCAACTATGTACTTCCTAAAGGTCACTCAGATCAACTGCTTTTTCTCACAACAGCTTCTGTAATACTTGAGAAAGGGGCAAGACAGACTATGTGAAGCTTCTAAAGTTTAACAGAATGAGTCCAATCGGGATTATCTTCTGCCTATGGACCAACAGATATCTTCATTATTTTATACCTAAAGACTCAATATGAAAAAAATCAATCTCTGGCTCACCCTTTTTCTTTGTAAAGGGCATCAAAAGAAAGACCGCAGACAAAAATTCCCAGTTTCCAAAGACAGCACGTACTAAGCAAGTTTGATCTGAAGCAGAGCTGATCTGCCAAGTTGAATTGCTATTAAATCTTTCAGATATTTCCCTGTCCAGTATAAGAGAGTGTTTCCAGTGCTGGCTTCTTGCTCTATATCCCTTCAATGTGTAATATGTGTTACTGTAACTATGTTGCTACCTAAGACTGACTTTTTTTTTTTTAAAGCCCAAAAAATTTTCTAGCATTTTAGACAAAAGGCTAATTTAATTTTAAAGAAAACAGCATAGAACAAAAGCTTTCTCCAACATATTCCTCAAACAGATTCTTTCTAGTTACATAAACAATAGTACTAGCTAGCCTCGACCACCACCTAGAAAGGACCATCAAAGCAGTCCTACTTGCAACAGAACAGATTGTGGAAGCTTACAGACAAACCCAACTATCAAAGACACGTTGTCCTCTTCTGATCATCAGGGCAGAGGCAGAATACAGAAGGGTAGAAATTCTCTACTTGGAGCCCATTAAGAAGAAAGGCAACCCTGGAACACAGTCTGGAGTTGCTCTGAAAATGTTCCTGCACACAGCAATATGGAAAATGATTTGAGCTTTTCAAAGACTCAAACAGGACAGAGAATTAAAACGGGTATTTAAAGGAACATACATTACAGAGTATAAATGCTAGTAAGACGCATGGACAAAAACTGTTTTCATGTGTTCATTTAGTACAAGTGGAACTATAAGCACGTTCCCATACCTACAGGATCCTCTGGGTGTGAGACCTTCTACAATGCATATAGTGGAAGAGGGTGGGGAGGAGCAACAGCGACTGAAGTAGCTTGCAATCAGAAGCCCTGAAGAAACCATGACTATGGGGCAGAACGCTTATCCTGTCTTCATACAGAAACAGTAGATCCCTTTCTGCCTAACAGACTAACTTGTATTAATGTGCCTTCAAATGGCCTGTATCGCATACAGCTGAAGTCAGCAATGCCAAAAAGTCAGTACTATAAAAATAATCAATCTAGTTTTAAAGGAAAATTTGACCATATGAGAAAGTCAAGTTTCAGTTCAGCCTCTTAAATCATGAAATATTATCTAAGACTGAAAGTTGTTAGAAAACTCAAGCCTAACAGAAAGATACCAATACTTCTCCTGGAGCACTAGGGATCTATTGTGTGTGTCTACTAGATGGGGAGGGGTAGACACACTTTATGGTCCCAAACAGGCGTAAGTCAGCTTGTGCAGAAGAGAGATTAATGATGGAAACATGAATAGGACCCTGACTTTCCTCTTCAGCTCCTCCTCATTAAGGCTGTGAGTTAGCTAGGTCCTTAACCAGGTGCCTAAATGTACGCAAGCAAGTCATCATATTAAAGTCAATGGGACTACTCACATACTTAAAAAATTAGCTGTGACCTTAAGGACCTTGTAATCTTGGGCCCCATGTCAGCAGACAAACTTACAGTCCCAATTCTATTTCGTGACATATTGCCACCTGGTAAAAGCCTCTTGCATTTGATAACAAATGAACACCTATAATTCAATGAATAAAGCCAACCTTTTGGTTTTGGTCATTCAGCTTGGTCATTAAGAATCATTATATACATTATTACAATGAACTTTTAACCGTTTTACTTTAAGAACACCAACATTTCCAAACTCAGACAAATGAATGCTGAGTCTATTGCATGAATGGGTTACTGTGAAATGTAATTTGGGTTACTCAAATGTCCTTCCATAAAAATCACTGCCTTTTAATAGGATTGCAGGTCAGATAAAACATATTGTATTAAAGGAATGACTGATATTATCCTGAAAAAAAGAAGTCTCAGTTTGGTAATTTTATAGTGCGTTACATCGAGTGCTTCAAAAAAGTACCTACTCTGTAACTGATGTTATGTTTTCCTGTCCAGCTGGTGCTACTGGGTCATCTCTGAATTTATCACTTGGAAGTTGTGGTGGTAAGAATTCCACGTCCTTTTTCTTTGGAACTTTATAAAACTTCCAAGTGGTGCTCGCATCATCTTCCTCCAAATTCATTGCAGTGCCAACATACATTGTAGGTTCTATAACTTCTGGGAACTGAGGTGCGAAAGGCTGAGACAAGGCGTCTATCCTGTCTTCCATTGCTTTTGTGGGAACCAAGGGATCCGGTGTTGGCATCTGATAGAAATGATGGCTCTGAGGAGTAGAAGGAGTTTTAGTTACTCCTTCATCAACTACATCACATGGGTGAGGACTAAGTGGTGGTGGTTGAGGTGAATTTGCCATTTCAGTGCCATGCATCTGAGGAGTCTTTGCTACATCGTTATTAGTTCTGATATTTGAAAATCTGACTTGACTGTCTGGGGCGGCGATCACAAGTCTCTGACTCGCTGAATCTGCCTCCATGGCAACATCATCACTAATAGATGCACGATGGTGAAAAGGAGTCAAAGGACGTTTTTGTGGCTTATCCCCCTTGTCTTGCTTCTCATTTGTCTTGTGCTTTGGAGCTGCTTGTTGTTGCTGGCCTACAGGTGGTGCCTGCCCCTGCTGACCTGAACTTCTTGGTTTAAGATTTTTGTGCCTGGAAAACAAATGGAGAATAATATTTCAAGTGAATCCCTGTAGTATATCTCCAAGTGATACGAATCAGGTTTTTCTTTAAAAGTAAATATTTTTCTAAGAAAAGAATTTTTCTAAGTTTCCTAGAAAATATTAAATAGTGAACAGGAAAAAATGGTTGCTTAGTTCTCATGGAGGGATAGAGAAGTTGGGGGAGTTAATATCTTTTAGTGGACCAACTTTTGTTGGTGAAAGAGACAAGCTTTTGAGCGATACAAAGAAAACCAAAAAAACCCAACCTCTTCTTCAGATCTGGAAAGACAAATATGAACATTTAAGTAATCCACTTTTAATTCACACCTTCAGTTAATTCAGATTAATTTCCGAGTATCCCTATTCAGCCAATCCCTTAAATTCTATCTTAAAATCTGATGTTCTGTGTGGCTGAGATATTATTGTGGGGTGCAAAAAAAGTCTAAAAAACCCAAAAAGCCCCAACCTAGGCTGCCACTAGGATTAGCCATAATTCAATTAATTTGAAACATAACTGTATTGTGTTCTCTGAAGCCTTTTTCCCACTTTTCAAAGCAAAAACTACAGTGGAAATCTGGAAATTAGAACAAGTTTTCTCCAGTGGTCTCTAGTTCTTGTTGAACACTCACTAGAAGTAAGTGCTGCTTAATGCTGTTAATCGGACATAATGGGTTTCAAATCCACCCAACCCTCTGGAGAATGCAGACACTTTTCCCTTTGGTAGGGCACTCTATTCTTCCCAAATATTCAAGGCCCCACACCACAGCAGCTTGCTTTCTGGCTTTTTCTTTCTATGCCTGCCAACGCCACAGTGCTCTAGCCAGAATGAGCATATCACTTCCGTAGTCTCAGCCCTTATGGACCCTTGGAATGCCACACCTGAATTCAGAAATCTACATTTAGCTGCCATTACACCACTGTGCTGATTCATGCAAAGAAAGAAAAATCCATGTGTTAGTCTAATTGTAGGTAAGCCCTTTACCAAGAGTCTATAATGGAGTCCAGGGCACACAAATTAATAAATTATCTTGCTGTAGGTTCCCCACATTACAGACAGTTATTGTTTAGTATTCCCAAGTCCATCATTAAAACCTTTCCTACATACTTCAGTTTGTCTACATTATTGAACTACAAGTCTACTGGGTACTGTACCTTGAGCAATTGCAATTTGTCCTCTGTGTGGCTTCAACAAAATCCCAGGATGCTACTTTTTCAGCTGTCTCTTCAACACACAAGCCATTTGATGTAGAATACTTTCTCCTATGATTCAATATTGGGGAGTTATTTTTAAATAAAATGTATGTTACCACTTAAGATTTAAAAGAGGGTAAAAACTAACAGCTACAAGAGTCAAGATAGATAATAAACATTAGCTCACTAAAACATTATACTGAAGAAATAAACAATGTAATTGGCAGTCAAGATATGCTACTTCTTTCAAGTGTTTCAAAAGTAAAAGATGCTTTGCTTGTTAATAACAGGCTTTAGCAGCCTTACTTAAGACCACTTTGTGCAGCAGAAAGTTGTATACTATTTATATATAATTAAGGTATAATATTTAATGTACAGCTTTTATTTCAGTTTCAGGAAGGAGTACATACTTGTTCTGTGCTCTGTTCATATTGCATTCTTGCCAAACTCGATCCACCACGTGACTGGCTAGTTTTCTCGGGATTTTGCCACCATGGTGACTAGTGCTGTCAGAGCTAAATCCATCAGAAACAGAAGAAAATTTCACCCACTTCTGGGCTGACTGAGCATCAACTGAAAATAGAAGAGCAGCAGCATAAAAATTAAGAAGAAAAGATTTTAGTCAACTAGACATCATCACTATAAAGGTCCATATGACTCCAAAACTGTTCCAAACAATGTGCAAAACAAATACTATCCTTTGAGAGGGATGTATTTTGTTATGTATTTTAAAATTAGGAATATAAAAAAGTAGAAAAAATGCAGGTATATGTGGCAGCTGCCATATAGTAAGATATGGTTCTGTCACACAGAAAAACAGCATACAAGTTTCAATTGAAGTGAGTTCCCATGCCACTTCAAAATCCATATTTTACCCCTTTGCAAATGCCATTCTAGTACTAAATTGATTTTTTTTTAATTACAAAAGTCAAAAGCGTTAACGATGAAAACAACCTAGTGTATTATTACAATCCAAACAGTTTTAGGATTTACATTGACAATTAAAGGATGATATACTGGAGATTACAAATCAATTGCATTGAACACACTGAATATTACCTAAACATTTGCAGTTTATTTTAAGTGGAAACCTCAAAACAATTTTCCTTTTGGGAAAGCATAAACTATACCTGTCTGAACTTCCTCTGGGGACGTAGGTGGAGTCAAAGTTACTGAAGACATGACAGGATCTCTTGTGGATGCAGGCACTTGGTGGACACCCAAGCAAGTAGCTGAACAGTGAGAAACCCCCACAGTGCTAGGAGCAGGAACATCTGTTTGAGGAACTAGAACAAAGCATGCTGGGTACACCATTCGCACACCAGCTGAAAAAGAAGCATATACTCATTATATATTCAACTCAGTCATTGAGTACCAGCTACATGACCAACCCCCCCCCCCCCAAAAAGTCACAGTTGAAATACTATCTATTGCTTTATACATTACATGAGAGAATTAAAACAAGCCAGAAAACTGGCTAACTTGAGGCCAATAATGTAGCTCCTTTCACTGTGTCATAAATAATGACTGAATAGCAGTCATTCTGTGAGGTTGGATTTTGTTTAATTATGTTAATATATTATGAGCGCTGCCACACCGGTGACAGTTCTTATTCAGAGCTATTCTAATAAAGTCTAAAACCATTTCTCTACAGAGGTGTGTTCCAACACATAAACAGCCATTACACCACCAGCTGCTGTGATAGGCTTCAGTAACATTACAAGCTCCCCTTTCTTGCAATTATCCTGCTGTCCATTGCTATTCTAAATGTGTTACTTACTAGTCAGTCATTCAATACAGTTTACCTACTTTTTCTGTTTCTCCAATGAAGCAACTTCCCTGAACAGCAGAACGCCGTGTTAATAAATTCATCATTTGTATTGCGGCAACTCCACTCTTCTGGTGGAAGTTTCTTCATTTTAATCCCTCCCACCCCAAGTATTTGCTTCTTGGTTGCTATTCATAAAACAGTTAACTACAGTAGTAAAATGAAGGCATTTCCAATAATTTAGCCTTGCAAATAAAAGTCACTTATTTATGCTGGCTTAATAGTGAAGCCAAGTTATCTTTTTCACATTCCTTCCATTATTCTTTTTAAAGAAGGGTTGGAAATAATGATTACCTTGTATGTCTTAGTTATAGATAAAAAATAAGCTGTTAATTAGAGAAAGAACTTCTAACTATAATTAAGATTATACTGTACATCATCTACATTACAGGATCTTTTCTGTAAAAATTCAGTCTCCTCTAAAACTGTCTGTACAGAAAGACAGCTCAGCATAAGACATTTTAGGGTGGGGGTCAGGGCAGACATAAGCTTTGTATAAGTTACTTGGCTGAAAGAGGGGGCAGGTGAAATTGGCAGATAAAGTCACCAGTTTCCAGTTTTTTTACTTCCTAAAAAGCTGAAAACATACTCTGGGTTTCCTTAAATAAAAATTTCACAGGCTACCTACCAATCATGACAAAATAAAGGCTTCTGAGAATTCAAGTAAAGAAACTCAGATTCCAATTAAGTTTACTACAGTAAGAGCTCTGCATGGCCAAATGGGACCTCCTATTTGATACCACTTTTTTTACTCCCGCTAAACAGAGGCTGTGAGTACAGTGGGCACAATCTCTAGGAAGGTACTCTCTGTTCAGCTAAAGAATACTGTTGACTGGCTCGGATGGAAAGAAATTATCCTTGGCCTAGCATATTAAATCCAGAAGCTCAATACTAAGGCTTATGAAAACACTCTATCATGCCGACCAGTGCATCTTTGATTCCTTGGATCCCTTACCTATTTATTGTATGTACCTGTGGCCTACGGTCTTACACTGTAAACTGTCAAGGTCAGGGACCATCTCTTTAATATATTTGTACACCGGGCCTCCTCGGTGCTCTCTCAATACACATACATAATGGAAAACTTGAAAAGGAGAACACACTTAGGGTTCTAAGAGACACATGAAAATAAACCTTTCCCAAAATCCATCTCCAAAAAACTAATTTAGAAGATTTAGAAAAGGGTGATCATGCATGTAAGTTAGTCTTCCCTCACACCTTCAATTAAAATTATATTACATACAAAACATTAAAAGAACATTTAGGTTGAAAAGTCAAGCACTCAAATGTTGGGAAATGCCAGATTTACAATTCCCACGCAACAGTAATTCAGCTCCCTTGTGTTTCCAGCCTGCACACAAATGAGGCCACAGTACTATGGAAAAAGACATGTGAGATCATGTAATCAAAGATGCACAAGTCAACAAATTAAGCTTGCATGGCTCACCATGAATGTGTCATTTCTTAACTTTTCTAGTTTTTTCTCCTTTTAAAAGAACTTAAAAATATTATATTATGTACAACTAACAACATCCCCATCTCAGGGTTTAAATCCTGTGCCTTCAACACGGCAGCACCTGAGATACAGAAATAACTGCATTAGCTTGCAACATTCAAAAAGCTCTTGGCCCACAAGGTTCTGCTCGGTTTACAATCCGAGTTCAGCTCTGGGGAGCAGGGAAAAGGGCACAATGGAGAGGCCTCAATTGTTCTCTAGTGCTTTGGCCTTCATTTTTAAAGCTTCTAGCAGCCGTGGTTGTGAAGAAAACCACGAAGATGTGACCCAAGTACAGTAGAACCTCAGAGTTACGAACACCAGAGTTCCTAAGTCACCAGTCAACCACACCCCTCATTTGAAACCACAAGTACACAATCAGGCAGCCACAGAGAGAGGGTGTGGGGGAAGGGGAGGGAAGCAAATATAGTACAGTACTGTGTTAAACATAACTACTAAAAAAAAGAAAGGGAAAGCAGCATTTTCCTTCTGCATAGTAGTGTTTCTAAGCTGTATTAAGTAGATGTTCAGTTATAAAACTTTTGAAAGAACCACCATAATGTTTTGTTCAGTTACGAACAACCTCCATTCCTGAAGTGTTTGTACAGGAGAACCTCAGAGTTACAATCAATGCAGCCAGGTCTCCCCAAGTTTGCACACAACCCTAAGCAGTAGCTCTGAGGAGTGAAGTGCTCCCCATTCATCTCATTGGGTTTAACTAAGATGCCAAAACTGTTCTTTGAATGTCAACATTAAACTATTCCAGTGCTCAAGGTACATAAGAGGAGAAAGCATATTATTATGAAGATCAACACAATCTGCTCTGAACGACCATTCATTTTGCATAGGCCTTGAACATCGCATAGCAAGACTGAAGGGAGGTGGGATGGAACTGATTTCATTTTCCTGAAGGACTCCTAGCTTTCAAAAATTTGGGAGGAAATACTATTATATCACTCCTTGAGCAGATTTCAGGATAGAAATTTTCAACATCTGTTGAAATTTTCAATTTTCAATGTTCCATCTACAAAAATGTTCTACAGAACCCAAAATAAGCTTCTATTTTTACTTGCACCACATAACTGGCAAGGATTTTTTCACTTATGGAATCATTTTGGCTGGTACAGCAAAATAAAGGCAGTTAAACTATTCTTTAAAACAGCATGTAACATACAGCAAAAAATAAAAGAAATTGATTCAAGAATCTCTTACATTCAAAAAGTGTTCACCTTTAAAAATAAGCCAGATTCTACTTGGCTAGACTATTTCAGTAAAGAAGCAACATGCATTAAGATTACGTACCCACAAGGACTTCCACTGCAGCCAGAGAGTCATCTTCCCAATCCATTTCTTCTTGTTTATCCTCAGAACCCTCCTTCAGGTTAGATGTAATTGGATAGAATTGTTTCCATTCACCAATCAGCTTTTTTGTAGATGAGTCCGAGAGTTTGAATGACTGTCCTGTGAGTGTGCCATTTAATCCAAAAGGACTTAGGATAACTAGATATACAAACAAATAATTTTAGGACACAGCTAGAGAATGACTTGCACCTCCTCCATGACTAGGATTTCAGTCAACATCTACTGTCATGTAAAATGGGTTTTTTGGTAGTTTAGACTGTACTTCATTACAGTGCAGTACAATAAAAAGAACCCCATACTGACACGATAGAACAAGAATTTATTATACCTCATTAAAATGGATATACACTGAAAGAAGAGGAGTTATGTAAGAATTAATGGGCCATACCAGTAGTTAGAAATTAATCCACATGAACATCTGTGACAGAAAATATCACCATGGATAGAAAGGAGTATTCAGCTGTCTGTGCACGTGAACAGATGAAGATATGCAGGTAAAAATGAATGTGCCATCAAAAAGTCTGGTTTAATTTCTTTAAGCAGCAAGTTAACACTTTCACAATGGTCTAGATGTAGTCATTTCCCCCTTCTGTTGGTTACAATTATGATAGAAATAGGTAAGACTGACTGCACACAAGGAAATAGGATAGCCTTGCCTACATTAGGAAAGTTACCTGTTAACAATGGGCACCAGCAGCAGTGCAGCTAAACTGTTTCTGAACACAGTTTAACTGCAAACACAAAACAGTACAACCCATAGTCAGCACCACTTCTGGAGTAGGCGAATGTGTTCCCATGAAAAACAATTAGTTAGTATGGGAGCCCATTCTCTAGGAGAGGGGTGTCAAACATACGGCCAACTGATCAGATCCTGCCCCCGAGCGCTCTCTTCCATCTTCAAAGGGATCCAGCCTACAGCTACAGGAGCTGGAAATGGAGAGGGATCTCATGGGCAAAGAGGCACAGCCACCCAAGCTTCACCTCCTTATTCCTGTTCCCTTCTTGATCCTGTTGCCATGCAACAGCTTTGAGATGTCACTACACAGCTACCTAGTTTTATGCAGTTCAGTTCTGATGTTTTATGCAATTTTTAATTCATTAATTTATATGTGGCTATAAACTTAATGATATACCTAATGTATGACATTTAGGCTGAGCTGTAGGAATGCCACAGGGCTGCTAAATGTATGAGCATCACAGGAAATGTGCAACATATGGCAGCCCTGTCACTGCTGCTTGAAGGCACTAGCTGGATGAAAAAGGGGCTTTTTTCTTGACACCTTATGCTTTGCTACCACTGCTCAGACTACAGGACTGGACTCCTGCTCTTCCATCCCCCAACCCTAACACTCAATGCTGCTGCAGATGTTGATCACAATGGCACCAAGCTTAGAGAATAGCTGATTCTTAACCTACTCACCCCGCCCGCAGCCAAAAGTGAGTGCAGGAGCTCCCAAAGGAGAAGATAAATAACGTTTTTTTCAGGGATGGGATGGAGATAAGTGGAGCAGGAATTTCCAAAGTGAGGGGGAGGAGGAGAAAGGGATGATGGATGTACAGAGAGTAAGTTAATGGACAGACAGGGAAAGTTTTATATCGGCATTTACTTTTCATAAATATATGCAATATCTAAACATCATTAGGTAAGGATTCTGCAGTTGGACAAGACCAGAAAGTTAGCTGTCTACCCTCACCACAGAATGAGTTTTACAGCCCAGCTCCAGGCCTTTCGATGTACAGGAAAGCAGACTTCCTTGGCAAAAAAGGATGATTGATGACTTAGCCATTTCTGTCCAGCTTTATCACAAAGTTTTAAGTTATGACAGAAGCAGTGGCCAAAAATGAATGAAACAGCACAGAGTCCTACAAATGCATAAACATATTTTTCATTGCTGCTGCTGCTCCCTCTCCCACCTCTTTGGCATTAATGTTATTTTAGATCAGCTGATGAGCGACTGCTTAAATAAAAGTATTAAAATAAGTCAAAGAAACCTACCTTGAAAAGGGCTGTTAGACTGCTGGGCAAGGGTAAGATGTTCTTCACTAAGAAGGTACACGGGTTGGTGCTGGTTGATTTCCACACTGGTACAAACATTGCTATCCCCATGCAAGAAAAAGGTGAAAGAGCAGGACAAGTGCTCACTGGGAAAGCAAAAAGGAGAAAACAAATACATAGTATATTTACACTGAAGTCTTAAGGAGAATCGCTAAAGATTTAAAATTGATTTTTTTGTTAACATATATTTATCTTCACTGACTAATGAAGATTTTTGGGGGGAAAAGCTCTTGGCTGTTAAGGATTCAACACTCTCTCCTTCCATTAACTCCTTTCACCAGGGTTCACATATTCTTAAAACATCCAGAACGTCATCAGACAAAGGGAAGATGATATTCTTGATTTCTCTCTATAGCTGAAAGCAAGCAAGTGTGGGGAGGGAGAGAAGACAACCATGTGTGTTGTTTTTGGATGTCACAGCACCTTTAAAAAAAAACGGAAGTACGAGTTCATATTTAAAAGCAAGATGGATTTCCAGCTTGCTGATTTAAATCATGATTAAAATCAGAGGTTTAAAATGGCTTGTACCAAAGCAGACTGGTTTAAACCAAAGTGATGATACTGTCAGGGAGGCAGAAACCAGCAGTTAACATCCTCTCACTGAGAAATTTTAACAGGGATGAATGCTGCCAAGAAAGGTAGTTTAGAAGGCTATAACACAGGATGTGTCTGTTTTACACACAGGCTATAACACTAGGCTATAACACAGGCTATAACAGTAGGATGTGTCTGTTTTACACACACCATACTGAAGATGAAGGGGTCACTTCTGGGCTCAGGACATGCCACCACAAAGTCCCCGGTCAGGTGTAAAGAAACAAAAGGCCTTATTCAGCTATCACCTCTGGCAGGTAAGGTACTGCCTGCAGCAGAATTACTCAGCAATGGTAAGTCAATCAGGTAACAATTCAGACAGTGGTCCCAGACCAGGCACACCTTTCCTTCAGGAAAGGTCTGTCGCACAGCTGTCTCTCAAACCACCCGTCTCTGCTCTCCTTCCCAGTCAGCCTCCAATTGAGCTGCGCTCTCCCCTTTTAGTCCCTCACTCCAAGATGAGACCTACTGCTGGTATAACAAAGTAGGGCCCCTTTCCTGGACAGTGTAGGGTTTGTATTACCTCCCCCCCCCCGGCATCACAGAACTATTGGAAGTCTTTCAGTGAATGGCAAAATCACACCCCAGAGGCCATGTCTACACGAGACAAGAAAAGAAGGGTCTTTTAAAACATGTGTTAGCTAATATGTGGCATCCAATCTCAAAGCAATCATAAAGGTGTGGCGAAGGAGTCCGGGTGAAGGAGTGCCTGGATAACCAAGCAGACGACCTATATATGTTCAATACAGGAACATCTCTAAGGAATGCCACCAAAGGATCTTGAGTTCTGGCTCGGGGGGCCAACAGTGTGTGGGGGAGAGAGGTGTTCATTATTCCATGCGACACGTGTGATGCAGGAAGCAATCCGCATGGAAATTGCTTGGGCCAAAGCCTTTCATTTAGTCAGTCAATGTAAGAAACAAAAAATGGAGGAGATAAATAAAAGGGCTGTTCAGATAGAATACCAGTGCTCACACATCCAACACATGAAGTTGCTATGCATCTGTATTTTAATGCAGCTTTGGGAAAAAAGATACAGGTACACATGGTCAGATGAACAGATAGGCAACTTAGTTTAAAAACAAACAAAAAAAAAAACCTGGCCTCACCCAGTTTTTCAGAGACAAAGTGGCATTAAGTCCTGACATCAGGCCTGAAGTTCTCCTACCATTCTGGCTGATGTTACTGCAATGAGAAAGCCTGTCTTGACAGAAGTGAGAGAAGAGCAGGCTGCTAAAAGCTCAAATAGAGGACCCATCAGGGCCACCAACAACACATTAAGGACCCAAAGGAGGAATAGCACCCTTTATCAGAGGGAAGAGATGAACAATACCTACTAGAACTCTAGAAGGAAAACATCAGATTCCCCTGAATTGAAGGATGAATCCTCAAGACTGCTGCTAAGTATACTTCCTTTCAGTTCTCTGAAAGGCCTGATGATTTAAGATGTAACAGCTACTCTAAGAGGTCCTGAATCTTAGCATCTAATATCTGATCTGGTCCACTGCTCGAGGAATTTGAGAAATGCTTCCATTCAGCCAAGTAGGCTGACCTCGTGAATTGCTTTCTGCTATTCAACAGATTTAGCTTAACCATCTCAACACTCCTTTTCTGCTTGATCTTCTAACACTCAACATCCATATTGGGAGACATATGCCGGGGGAGGCGTGGTCTGGGAGGCACATTTGACTATGGTGCTATGACAGCAGGTCTGGAAGAAGCAGAAGTGGCCACGGAAGTTGGCTAGAGAAACTGAAGATCAGAGAACTAGCACTGTCTACACCATACCAACACAATAAGTATTATCTTCGTGCAATACTGTTACAGCCTGAGAATGACATGAGGGATGAGTGAAATAGGGTGGAATGAATACATTAGCTTTGGTTCCCCATCTCAACAGAAAAGCATCCATAAGTGAGCCAGGACTGTGACCCACCTAAGAACAGAAGTAATGATATTTTCTATTGCTTCCTCTGTAGCCCCTGAAGCAAGCAGAGAAACTACACTTCTTGAAAAAGCAGTGACTTCTGAGATAGGTCCCTGAAAAGAGGGAAAGCAGGAGAGTAGGAGCAGTGGTGAGGAATTGGACAGAGTATTCCAGTCTCATTGTGCTTAAAGACCCACTTGTCCAGAGTTACGGTTTTCCAAGCACTAAGGAAGTGGGACAATCTGTCCCTAAACAAGGTAGAGAAGGGGAGAGGGAAGGAAGATGACATAACCAGATTGCTGTCCACAGGATAAGAGTCAAATGAGAAGCTTCTCTGAAGACAATGAGCAGGCCAGCTAGAGTTGGCGCTCAAGAACCTCCTCCTCCGTGATTTACACCTTCTCTTTGAAAAGGTCACGCTGCCTGGAAGGTTGTGTGTGGTACTGCTGGGGAGTACTGCCGATACTTCTGTTGCTGTCCCCTTTACTTCCACCTCTTCATGGATGTGGTAGGACACACTCCCTCCTCAAAACAGAGTGCAGCATGGGAGTTTTTGTATGAGTGTAAAATCTAATTCCCTCCCAGATAACAGGAATCAGCCATCAAAAGGAAGCCCGGTATAGCCTGTTGGATGTTCAGGGCTATACAGAGCCATGGGGCTCTTCTTACTTTTCCTGCAGAAGCCATCAGCGTAGATGAAGCAGCTGTTATATCCAGGGCCAACTGAAGTAATGGATGTCTTGTCCACTAGGCAACTAAGTAACTCCCTTGCATTCTCAAGCAGTTTCTCAGTAAATGTGGACATTGTGTTCCAGTTTACAAAGTCATACTTTCATAAGAGTGCCTGGTGGTTAGCTATGCTCATTAGGAGAGACAGGAAGGAATACATTTTTCTCCCCAAATCAAGTCTCTTCGTCTCCTTTTCTTTTTGGCATCAATGTGAACCTGCCTTGTCGCAACCTTTCACTGGTGGCACAAGGGAGTTTGGGGCTAAATGGGAATACAAGCATTTTAGCTTTGCATTGGGACATAGTAAATTTTGTCCATGCATTTTGTAGGAGCTAAGGATGCTGATGTGACTCTCAACTCTTTCCTGGCTCCAAGAGAGCCTCGTTTATTGAAAGAGCTGCCTTCCAGGAGCGGACGACTGAAGAAAGTTCCCACAAGCTTTAGGACAATCTTAGGTGAATTCAGCTTAAATGTTCTGTGCTGCAGCCATTCTCCTTAGGAAGTCTTAGTCTTAAAATCCTGCAGAGGAGGAATCTGGGGCCACGGAATCATCCAATGAGGAAGACAAAGTAACAAGATTCTCCTGCAGTGGAGCATCCTGTGGTAGGACTGGTTCCTAAGATAACGGTCCAGTCTACTGTAGGGATAGCTGAGTAGGAGCCAAATCCACAGCTGCTCACAATGCAGGTTGCTCCAGAAGTTAACTAGCTGAACAGTCTTGCAACCTTCCCTTTGAATAAGCCAATAATCAGGACCTCGGAGATCAGGGAATATCCCATGGGTTCCAAAAACAGCCACTGAGGAAGTGAAGGGTTCAGGAGGCAAATATGAACCAGGCCATGACAACTTGTCCCTACTATAAGACCGGAAAATAAGCCTTTAGTTTTGCAGATATCAAGATGTGACCCATTTCCTCATGTCAATTATTAGGTTAATTCTACTGGAGTGCTCATCAACAAGCTTGGATAGCATCAGGTCAGTCCCGAACCCTACAGAACACATGACTGACTAATTTGAGTGTCACTTGATTATGAGAAGGCATTATACTGACCACTGACTAAGACAGTGGTTTAATGCTCATCCTTACCCAATGCCCACCCGCAACCTTGAAAAGTGAACGATAATTCATGTGCTATTTTTAGTTTACCAAACTTTACGGTTAAAATAGTAGGTGATCAACACTGAAGCCAACTGAGTCTTAAAGTTTTCTATGAAGTATATTTAGAAATAATTCTGTTTCAATTATTTTTTCTGTATTGTGACTTCACATGGTATGGGCAAACAATAGTACAGATAAACTCTTGGGAAATAGTGACATCAGTTGTTTAATGAGGGAGTGATTTAGTGTCAAACAAAATATTATACTTTCACCTGGGGTGAGGGAGGACAGGAAAAGATGTCCTCATAGTATATAAAGGTCCTGCTTTTAGTCTTTACTAAGATTCCTATAAAAGAGGGGGGAAAAAAATCTGGAATTTTCATGTGCATGATGTTTCTGCCTATCCAATATACCAATTTTGAAATACCCTCCTTGATAGAAAGGTAATTTCTTCAGCTATGTCTTTACATCTTATTCGGTGCTTTATACAAAGCGCTTCAATTCACTGGAACCTCTCATCCACACTTCACTAAATGCTCACTTCAAATCCGCATCAAAAGATTGGAGTCTCTCTCACAGTCAATTTAATTTCAACTACTATAATGAGGTCTTTAACTTAATACATATACACACACACGCGTGCACGCTATAGCGCATTTACCAGTAATCCATGTATCAAAAAAAATTAGAACTAAATCACAGCTGACAAAATAAATCAACTACATTTTATCACCTATTCTTGCTCTTTTTATTTGAGCTGTTTAGTCACAAAATTGAGTAATTTGCAATAGGTCTCACAGTCACATGAAGATTAGACTGGTCTACAGAAATTAAATTTACCAGTAATCTTGTATGGTATCTAAATCATCACCACCATTTTACAGATGCAGTCATTTTCCCAGGATCAATAACTGGCAGAGCTAGGATCAGAAGTCAAGGTGTTCCTGTCTCCCAAGCCCATACTCAAATCCCTAGAACATTATGCCTATTTAGGAATAGGAACTCTAGCTGATATGTTAAGACTTTCTTACTAATATGCCTCTGCTTCTGAATGCTATGGAATTTTCATCAGGGTGATTTGGGAAATGCTAGCCAAGACCTAGTGAATCCAGCACCAAAAGCTTTGAGACACTTTGACTGACAAGCAAAGCTACCACTCACCGACAACAAACTGACCCAGGAGTTCCAGACTAGTGTATCATATACCGGCAGAACTGTCTCAAAAACAGTCATGTTTAAAATGGTCTACAAGTCAGCAGCTTTTTAAATACATTGCCAGAGCTACACCAAGGAAATTCTTTAAATAAAATAAGATCAATTAGACTTGGATGCAATCCTACTTGAATAGCTGTCCCTGTGGAGTATGGAGGCAACATTTAAGCACTCCTACAATAGGAGAGATTAGGTGGGGTCTTTTTGGAAGGGAATGAGAAAAAACACACTTTAAAAAAATTTAATACCAACAACCCAAATCACACAGAAGGTACATTACCAGGGTTTCCAACTGAAAGGAAGAGATGGCATTGGTCTGTAACATGAGCATCAGAGAAAAATAAGTCTCTAGGAATTATACACCTGGCCACAAGCTCAATATGGATCACATATTATCCCCTGCTTTCTCTCCTTGTCAGCCAAACCACAGGAGGCTTGTTGAACTAACAGAACAGGAGAAGCAGCTTCCTCGAGACCACCTGCCTACCTACTGCACCCTGGAGGAGCATTTGTGAAGAAGGTCATACGGCTACAAACCTCACTCAAGGAGAGCCATGAATAAGTGCTTTCATGCCCTGCTGGACTGATGAGGATTAGTATCAGGGCAGTGACCCCTTTGGACAGCAGCTTTTTGTGCCATCCACATCTGAACTGCGCTGGGAGCGCTTCTTAACATCTAACTTGGCAGCTCCACTCCATGACAAAAGCCTGGCAGCAAGAAGCTCCACAGCCTTAATTTGGGGTGGCAAGAAGCAGAAATTTACCCATTTTTTATTTTCATAAGAGCAGTTATTATATTAACATGAAGGTGGGTTTACTGGATTTGTGGTGTGTTTTCTTTTGCCAACTAAACACTGTTAGTAAGCATTTAGATTCGTTTGTTTTGTGGGGTTAACTCTGGGCTAGCAACCCTTCAGTTACAATCAATTCACAGTCATGCCTTTTCTAGACCTCCACTAGCAATTTCCCTATCACATCAGATTTCGTATGATCTCTAGCACAAAGCCTGCAGTCACCACAGGACACAAGGAATGTTAATAATCAAGTTTTTTAAACTGCTATATTTTAATATAAAACCTCAAAAATAAGTATATGCACAAGTAACATGTATTTTATTAACGTTCAGACTTACAGACTGGAAAATATAGTTGCCATTCTGTGTACTGACAGGGCTCCCTATGTCTACAGGGGTAAACACAGAACAGTAGAAAGCTGATTTGGATATAAAAGCAAAACAGTAGCAAAAGTAAAAGCAACTTCTTGTACGGTTCAAACAAAGTATATCATCATCATGTAGGATTGATAAAAGCTGCCTAAACAATTCCCGTAATAGTAAGGGTTTGGTGGGAGAGAGGATATATGAGGGAAGGGGTGTATGGTGGGGGTTTTTTGTCGTTCCCCCCCCCCCCTTTTTTTTTTTTTTTTTTTTTTTTTGAGGGAACCAGGGAGGTGGAATAAGCCTTAAAAAAAAATGTCAAGGAAATGGGGTTTGAGGTGCATGTGATTTAATAATCCTGGAAGACACAGATAATTTGTTAAAAAGATCAGGGATTTATAAAAAAATTTCTGGAACAAGCTTTTTCAATTTATTTCCTGTTTAGAGACTTCAGTTAAATCGACCTAGAGATAGTCTTTTTAATCATTCAGACAGAACAAAAATAATATGGCATGCTTCTCATAAGTAAATACTATATTTTTATATGTGAAATGCAAATATACTAAGAAACTTGAAATTAAAACCAATACTTAAAAACCATTGTTTCATGGTCATGTATCTCAAACCCCAAAGAACAATATTAAAGCATGTATTTAAACTTGAGCCTTCTTTAATTATTCAAAGTATAAATCTCAATTACCTCTTGATGTTCTAAAATTTCAGCTTTCAATGTGGAATTTATTTTTGCTATAAAGAATAATATAGCCTGGATAGGTACACAGTTTGGAAGACAACCACCAAGAGTGTTCTAACGGAGGATAAATATACCAACAGCTTTCATTTAGTGCTTTGGCCCTTTTTGGAACAAGTAAATACATTAGTAAGGCAAGAATTATCTGTTCAAATAAGAAAATTCAGTATACATGGCCTTTTGATACACCGGAACTTAAGGTAATTAATATCTTTATACGTTTATTGTCTAATATTGTTTGGGTATAAAATAAAGATTAAAATGTCAACTAGTTGTTGAAACAAACTAAAACCCACAATCATCTTATTTTTATGTTTTCCAAATGAAGTCACAACCATTTTAAACTTCTCTTCATTCAGACAAGGGAAAACTGTTTTCTTATGTCAAGGGCTAAATTTGTCTGCTAGTGGTCTCTGTAGCAACCCAATATTCCAAAGAGACAATCATGTGATCAATGCCCTCAGCTCCTGCTGTTTATCCTGCATTGTCCTACTTACAGCAGTTCTCAACTTCAGCTACCATAAAAGGAAAAACATCACCTGCTCTCCTGCCAGTATGCAATGCCAGTACAGTCTCATTAAGAGTGGCTGTAAAATTTATTGACATTGTTTGATTTGAAGACAAACGTTGAGAGAGGATTTGCATAGTAAGAAGAAAAATTATTTTTGATATAGAACATGCTCTAAGAGTATAGAAACAAGTGAGTAATTTGGTTTCAAAACTCCAAATATTGAAGCACTATATAAGAGATAGTAAATCCAAGCCTAGGAAGGCATATGTGTAGTCTTGACTCCCTCTCTTAGGATGTGGAAGGGAAGAAGAGAGTCTCTCCTTTCAAACATTTGGCACAGAGATGAATTCATCCCCCACCAGCCTCAACCTCCCAAAGGTATCATTCAGAGCGACCTTTCTGAAGAAGGCAAGAACCAGCTATCTCGGAGCTATTCCAATATCTGCCTGAGGGATGTTGGTAGTAGACAGCAACAAAGGAACCAGCCTCAAGGGTTACAGGAACATGTGCTCAAGATCTAAACTATGGCCTTTCCATTCTTACTTTAAGAAAGGATGTCAAGAAAACATTGCAAAAATTGTTTCCAAATGTAACTTCCCAGCTAGGCAGCCAGGAAACACAACGAAACATAAAGGGGTTCACCATGGTTGAGCAAAAATAGCACAACCAATACCATCCCATAGGTGGGTACATCTGCCCTCTTCTTTTGAGCAAGAACATGATGGTGAAATAAGCTGCTAGTTTCAGAGAGCTAAGACATGAACACTTTCAAATCAAGATGTAGCCAGCCTACTTTTAAGTCTACGAGTCTTCATAATGTTTACATCTAAGACTACTGATGGTTGTAAGATTATCAGCTTCTCTTTTCTTTAGATTATATGATACAAAAAATATTTTGCAAAAGGCATATTTGATTAGTATCCAGTTTCCTGCATTCAGACAAGATTTAACAGAATTACCTGTGGACCTTGAGCAGCTCATCGCGTTTTATAAGCAATGAAACACTTACCACTTATCCTTTTCCAAATATGTTTTGGAGCACATATTACAGCCACAAGAAACTGTGATTGTATTATGTCCTATTGCTAAGTAACAGAATTAAATTATTCTGAATCCACAACTTTCTCCCTTAAGTCTTTCATTAGGACATAGGAAATTTTACATTTATAAAATATACATAAGGCCACTTGTTTTTCTGGTGGAGAAAAACAGGGAGACAACATACCCTAATAGCATAGAGATTTTCACTCGTACCTTTGGCAAGACTAAAGAGGTTAAACTACACACAAGTGCTACACCAGAGGAAAGTTGGCTCAATTCAGTTTTTATGTTTGTTTGGGGTTTTCTTGGAAGAACGTAAAACCTATTGCCTTAAGGCTATGTCAACAAGAGATCTGAAGGACATAAAGGTAAGGGTATTTAAAAGGCTAATCATTTTTTGTGCTTTCAGTGGTAAGACTTTTAATGAATTATTAACTTACCTAATAAAAGCTATCCAATGGTACCCTTTCAAAAGGTTTATTCATTTTAGAAGTCAGGTCATAACACTTCATTTGTAAGAGAGAGTGTATAACCCATGTAACTACTATTTCCTTCACCACCTACTCATTTACAACCAAAGCGTCATCAGCATAGGACCTTAAAAGAATCATTATGAAGAGATCAATCCTTATTTGGCATTAGTTTAAACAGATTTTGCTACAATTACACTCATCTTTTTCATAAATGCACCCTCATTCACTCTGGGAATATGTACAACAGTTTACAAAATTAAGACAATTTGCCAAGTCAAAACAAGTGCCAACCCATCTACTTGAAGTCCATCTACCTGCACGCCCTTTAAGCAAAAATTAGTGAAAAGATTAACTTGGTTCCTTGTTAGTCAATCAACTATGACTGACAGACTTACATGAGAAGACAGTTCCAGAGTCTGGAGCTCTTTACTGCATACCCCTGACATTTAAATCTAAGGACTGTCAGCAAAAGCAACCAAGGTAGTCTTAAACTGCCATTACAGTACACAGGAACATTTATTGTCTAAAAGGTAGCTAGGCCTCGAACCACATAGGTCTCTACAGATCGTACACAACATTTTGCATTGCATTTGGAAACAGCTGGTAGCAAATGTATTGAGCATCTGTGCTCCATAGAACACAAAAAGCACCACTAAATTAGGCAGGCAGCTGAATCCTACACTTAGCTTTCTGAATGATCTTCAAAAAGGTTGCCCCATGTAAAGCATGGGCAGCAGGCTAATTTGGAGGGCAACAGCATGGTAATGGTGGCAAGATATGTATCAGAGGCACTAACACATCTGCCTAGCCAGGTACACTTGGGGATGGGGGGGGGAACACACACACACACACACACACACACACACACACACACACACACACACACGTAAACCACATTCATCTCTGGATACTCCCACTTGCTACTACTATTACTGAAACACTTCATTAGAACAAAATCAATAGTTTGCCTCTTCAACATCTCTACACCCCTCAGTAGAAGTGCTTTAATCATAATAATTCAGCGACTGTGGCATGCACCACATGTAAGTTATCCGTGCACAAATAGCGTTACTCCATTAAAACTGGCCATGCCCATAACTTACCAAGACAACACTTAACTAACTGCTTAAAAGACCCTCTTTCCCAAAGTTCTATTGCCAGCCAACAAGAGAAAGGAAAGGGGCAGCAATACCCCAGAGAGAACAGAAGTTTATGCTGAATAGGATGGAGCGGAAGAGGAAAGGGTACCTACAGCTGAAGGAGAAATACAAAATTTTGAGGAGACAGAATCAGCACAGACAAAGTAATATGAACAGGCATCAGAGAAACCTGAAATTATGCATGGAGAGTGACGCATGCTTTCTACCCTGGTTTTGCTATTTACTGCTAGGTAACATTGACAGGGTCAAGCCATTGCTAGAATCACGCTAAAAAACTGCTCCAGCCTTGATCAAAAATTAGCCCGTCTATTTTTCTGTCATCATCCATGAAGTTGTGTGCACCTTTCCACTAAAACACATTCCCAGACACACAACTAACTCCCTGAGAAAGCAGTGTTGGAAGTGGCTCCCCCTTCAAATGCCTCAGGCTAGAGAGCTACATGCAGCTTATCCTTTTCCCAGATACTGTCTTTAATACGCTCCCTGGGCCAGGAAGCTATTTGCACAGAGAAAAAGGCATCAGTGTTGTCCTTAACTCTGAAACAGGCCAGTAATTCCCATTCATTTGTGTACTCCCCCCCCCATCACCTTTTCTTCTATTCTTTTCTGGGAGTCTCTGCTCCTTACCTTTATCTACTTTCTTCCTGATTGCCCAGAAATCCATTCACGGTGGGAGTAAGGCGGCAAACATCGAGAATCAAACCTATGGTACCCAGTGTGCAAGAACAACAACACAGGCAGATTCTCTTGTAAAGAAATTTCAATGAATGTGAAGAAGTGGGGTCCAGAAGATACAGGACCCACGGTCCCACACCAAGTTTATACCAAAAAACATGCATAAAAAGTATGAGACCATGCCAGTGAGCTATCTTCTTTTCAGCATATAGTTAAAAATCACCACCCCAAGCAGTAAATTAAGCAAGCAAAACAAAAATGGGAGATGAGAGCCTACCTTTTATTTATAGGTTTTTCATCTTTCTCATAAGGCTTCACAAACCACTTTCCAATGCGCACAAAATTCCGGTTCATTAGACACCTCTCCAGCAGGTTGTGAACTGCTTTGAAAAGCAGAGTGCGACATTCGTAAGACAGTCCATTCTCCCATATGCCATCTTCCTCTTCTATAGTGCAAAGGAAAAGGGAAATCCTTTATGGTGACGTTTAATTTTTATGTCACTTAACTTTTTATTCTTTAAACATGCTAAATCCAGATCCACTTAAATTCGTTTACATCATAAATGACATTTGTTTCACTATGAGTTTCTAGAATGTCACAGTATGTAGTTTAAAAAACAAAACAACAACAAAAAACAACACAAACTTGGGAGTTAATCCAAAAACATGTGGCCTAAAAGTAGCTGACACCTGATCTATTAAGTAACATTCACTGTATCTATATTTTATTAGCATAGCCAATGTAATTATCTAGGGAAACAATATTAATCTTAGGTTTCTTTTCCAGAGTAAACAAATTAAAGGATATTCGTATACACAAGAGAAATAATTACCACTGCTACATTACAAATTATAACATCAGCTTGCAAGGTGGCTAAGACTTTGGCTAGTCTGTGCTGCTTACCCCAACAATGAACAGGCAGTTGAAAACTATGTTTAGAATACCACCACCACCAATTGCCTTAATGTTTATCACCATGTTGTCCAATAATCCTACTACAAAATAAAGAGCTGGAAAGAAAAACAAGCTTTGGGAAATGCAGTTTACCACTATTACCTGTCCTCTCTTCTTTAACAGCAAACATTGAGGTCTAGTCTCACAGCACAGCAAAAGAAACAAAAAACTTATTTGCGAAAGAAGTCTTTACCCTCAGAAAGTAAGTGAATTTTAAATTGAAGTCTTTCTATGCACAACAAAAAGCAAGATATTTAGTGGACAAATTCTGCTGTCTGACACTTGAGAGTGGAAGCTGTAAGCATCCAAACAGTAGCTAGTTTTTGTAGCTGATAAAATAATTGTTCAATGCTCCACTCTTCAAAATCTTACGTAAACCCGGTCTAAATTTCATCTCCAATAAATTCACATTTGTTCTTCAAATAGAAAAAACACTTACTTTACAGATAAATCAAAAGGCAAGGATCACTACAAAAAAAAAAAAAAGACTAATTTAAAGTCCTAGTCTTGTCACTGCCCATTTTAGTTCAGAATCAGAGCATGAAAATACTAATTGACACTAGAAGTTTTTACATTGGTCCAAAGTTTCTGAAGCCAGCTGGCCACAAGATAAAGTGCCATAATTATCCCAATACGTTTATTACAAGCATTTTCATGTGGCCCTCACTGTGTCTCAGCACACAGATAAGAGGAAGGGAAAACAGTTCCCAGATAAAGGTAGCAAACACACACCATAACCTAAGCATGATAATAATAGAGAACAGATAGGGGGGCATTTTCCTGTTCACAGCTGTTAAAGAGACCAAACAAGATGACTGGCATAGATAAGGAAATACATCTGACCATGCTTTCTCAACATAACAAATCTAAACCCAAGCCTGGCTAATTCCCAATTTTAGAGGGCTAACAGGAGAGAACAGTCTGTCCAGCCATCCCTTTTGTTTGCCACCCTTCAGTTAGCTTACCGGATGAAAATGTAACTTGCATGATGGTCCGCAAAGGTCTGCCATGCAACTGGACCCCTCGTTTTTTTTAAAAAAAGACAAAGGATCAGCGCCTTCAGTTTCGTCTTGAGTCTACTAGCAACCACTTCAGAGTACAAAGAAAAATGCACTCAAAGACATTAGGATACTACCTGAAATCTGAGTACCCTTTACAATTAGTCCCAGGGATAGCATGTGGAGAAGCCATAGAGACCACAAAACCATGGATGACTATAGCCAACCTCAGTGTTTGAAACTATGGGCACAATGTTTCAACCACAGAGGAAAAAGAAAGGTATTTCTGGATACTGTTGCTATCAGAGAATCCCAAAACCAGCCATAAATCAAGTCAGATCTAGATATGGCATGTAAATGAAGGAATCTTCCTATCTCAAAACGCTTATCATCAGATCACCAGCACTTTTTATTTGGTATGAGTTTAAGATAGCTATATTTAATCCAGATCCTGTTCTCAGCCAGAACTCACTCTCCCTCCCCTCCCCTGCCCCCACGAATGATGATAAACATCAACATATTGATGACACTGAAGCAAGCTGTTCCACACCAGTTATGACTAGAAGTGACAAGGGGGGACCAACTGAGAGCTCTCTGGGAAGAAAAGTTACCGTTCACCCTATTTTGTGATCCCTCCACCTGAAATAAGTAGAGCTTCTCTAAAATATTTCTTCTCAGCCGTCCCATGATAAAGCATCTCAGGGTCAACAGTACCAAGGGCTAATGAAAAAAGATCTAGTAATATTCACTACCAATAAACATCTGAAACCCAGGAAATAAGGAGACATTACCTTAACTCTAAGCCCTGTTCGAGCAATGCATCCCAACAAGTCCCTGTGAGAGCTCTCAGGTCTGTACCCTCCCCAAGCATGTGAAAGACAAAGAGGATGAAGGACGACTTGTGAGGAGAAAAAAAAAATCACTAAGACCTTGTACTGAGTAAGATAAGGCCCAAATGTAGGTCAAGCTTAGTGAACTTAGCAAAGTAGCTAAACCTACACTATACTCAACCACTTCATCTACTAAGAATAAACCAATGACTTGCCACATAAACATCATCTATTTATTTCAGTCTAAGACTTCCTCCGCCTTCAGGTAGCACCAACAGCATTGTGGTGCACTGTGAGGCATGTCAGCAGACAGAACTACTTCCACAGCAACTGTGAAGCACACGTTGCAGAGAGGGTGCACAGCGACAAGTGAACGAGCACAAATGCGAAGTTCTGGTGTGCGCTGAGTATATGCAAGGGCATGAACAGAGTGAGGAACTTTTCTGTTCCTTTTTCTTCTGACACACCAGGATCTGTGTTTGTACGACATCTACCACAATGGGGTTCTGGTCCATCACTAGGCCTCCTTGGTGCTATGGTAATCAAAAAATTAAACAAACAAATAATAAAAAGATATATCTCTGGCAGTGATGGTGGCAGCCATGAAAGTACAGAATATTTTTTAAAAAGCCTCTTTCAGACATTCTTACATTTTAGAACAAATAGGCCAGTGATCATCTCTGACAGCCTCCTGCATAACACTTTGGGGAACGGCGGGGGGATCCCAATTCCTCTGGTTACAGCTGCACGTGCATCTCTCCTCAGATGGCAACATGAGCTCTGGCACTTGCTGCAATGAGTCTCTGGATCAATACAGCTCGACCTAACACAGTGAGGTTCAGTGAACACACATAAAAAGAGAAATGACTAGAGAATTGTGTTGGACATTTCATAGCACACCACTGGAAGGAGCAGATTTTGTTCAGGACAAGTCAGGTTTGTGGTTCCCCCCAATACCTATTGAGAGCTCCATGGAGCAGTTATATTTATGGTTGCGGGAGACTGTTCGAGTGACATTACCTTAACTCTGTATTTCCTAATTTTCAGTAGCTTAAGTTTATTAGTAACTGCTATTTAAAGAATTTCAGAACACTGATGTTTGCTCTAAAAGCCAACTAGAAAATACAGTTCTCTGCTAAAGAAATAATTTACAAGTATAGGTCTGGGATAAAGGCACCGCAGCTGTTGAGCTTTACAAGTTTCAGTCATATGTTATGAAATGTTTGAGCTTCAGAGATTTTGTTTTTCTGTGTTCACAAATAAGTGAACACACTCAGGAATGGGGCACTTTATACATGCAGCTTTGCAGTTTAGCACATAGTGCTCATATCCTGGCAGACACAGGCAACACAACAGAACAAACATTAACTACAAAGTTTAATGGTATTGGACTTTAACTGCACAATAAACTCTGCACCATTTCAAAGGTTAAATGGTTGATTTCTATATAACTCTTTAAGTGATCTCAAATTTACAATAAAGTCCTAAGCAATGACATTTTTAATAGTGATTCTAAGAACAAGTATTTCCTGTCATTATGTCCAGTTTTGTTTTGGGGGTAATAGTGCATAGGTAGGGTAAAGAAAGGTGCAGAAAGGAATCTTTGTAAATACTCTAATAATTCAGGGTCTGCATTTCAATGATCAAAGTGTGCACTCAAAAAAGGAAGCTTTTCCCAACCATTTCATTTTCCTACATGACATCGATCTTTTATTTTCCTCCAAAGCCACTAAACAAATGTTAGTCTATGAACCAAAGTTATTGGCTTACGACTAAGAATATATCCATAAGAGGGACTGTCAATGTCAGAATTTAACATGCTATCAGGATTATACAAGCATTCATAACTAATCTAGCCTGCACCAATTCATTCTTGATGAGACCTTTGTTCCTTAAGGGCTGTGCCTCAAGAACAGATATCCACTAAGATCCAATCTCAAATGCATACTACAGCCATGAAAAGAAGAGAGTTATGAAAGTTTATAGCAAGTTTATTTGCAATAACACTAGCCAAATCCTACCATACAGTTATTTCAAGGGCTAATTTAGATAGTTTAGGTGTGAACAGCCAGAGCCACAGTCTGCTGGGAGAGCATCCAATTTCAACTACCACACTAAAAAAATTAAGATTAAAGACCTTCATTACATGCACTCAGAAATCAGACCAGGACCTATTTTAAGTAATCTTTCCTTTTATCTCAAATCTTTGGCTCCTCAGAACCATTTTACATAAAATTGTTACTTTGTACATGCTATTCAATAATCATAATCATAATCATAATCATAATCATCTTTAGCCATGCAATTAAGTATTTGTGTTATACAAATCCTTAGCGTGATCTTGATTGTTTGTCAATTAATGAAAATAATTCTCCGACAAGAACCCAACTGGAATATGGGGATAATTCAGACCCATCTATGTTCTAATATGGTATTTGTTAGTAATTTAGATTTTGAATTTCAGAAATGAATGCCAGTAGGATATTTACAAGCATTGATTATGATATGCAAGAATGAACTGGCCTAAAAATGTATTCAAATACCAATATCCAAAGTGTTTCCATTCTTAAATAAGTGATTTCTAAATTGTACCAAAAGTGTTCAATTCACCACAAATCAGAATGCAAGTCATCTTTAAAAGGCCTGGGATAAGTTCAATATAAACTTTTATAAATAAAAGGCATTCCAATCAAAGGGGAATCACTTAGTTAGCTATATGTAAAATTTCATCTTTAAATTAAAAAAGATGAGAGAGACTTCTGGCTGAACTTAACATCTACAACAATTTAATTACCAGGCACCTTCTTCTCTTTTACTCTAATTACTTGGAAAATATTAGGTTAAATTTGATGCTTTCTGTGGGGATCCGTTCTGCCCCGATAGGCATATAACTTTCATTAACGTTAACAGGAGTTTATGCGAAGAGGGAGAACAGAGCCCTCAGTTAGACTTGAAAGACAGTCTCAGGATTTCCCTAACTACAATCAAATGCAAGATGTATAAATCTTGCAAAATAAAGGCAAGTTTACATCATCTAGAAGGCACAGGGAGAACTTAATGGGTTTAAATTCAGAACAGCCTTCAAAAGTTGCTTACATATTCCGTTTAATACACCATTATATTTGGAGAAATTAATAAATTGGGCAGATTTTGGAATTAACATTCATAATTTTCATTCTAACTTCAGCAGTGGCAGGCCTGTCTTTAAACAATTCTTAAGATAAGGATGCTACACAGATCTGAACTCTATTTATAGCGCAGCCTCCATTGTTGCTGTCATTGGTGGAGCATCACAGGTCCCGGTTTCCCTAGTTGAGGCACGCCCTGGAAGAGTGCTGCTTTATGGAAAGAGATTAACAAATTGTTAATGTTTGCCCAGACAATAGCTGGTTGCAGTTTCAGAAATGCTCCAACAGATATTGCCTTCTCCATGCCAAGAGAAGAAGAAAAAATCCACACACACGTTTCCCCTGCGTTTTCACTGAGTTTTTGAGTACTTGGAGCATTTGCTATGTGATTGTCTTGTGGTAGCTCCTAAAAGTTTTAGCTAGATTTGGCCCTTATCATTTTAGGCAGTATACAAAACAGGAACAGGAAGACAAGCTAGCACAGACACCAGAAAATCTTAACCCCAAGTACTTGGAGCACTCAAGTCAAATTCTGATGTTGTTCTCGCTATACAGAAACTGTTCAATTGGTTTCAGTTTCTAGGGTTTGTTTTTCATGGGGACACAAAGTTCTATTCTGCCATGAAACAATTAAGTTTCTTCAATTAAAAATATCACTGTAAACAGGTTAAAGTTTCACATGTCAACAAGTTGTTTGGACTGGCTGCCTTCCTTCTTCATCAGGCAATCACAGCTGGTGAAGTTATTTCCCCTTTTCCATTCTACCAAACCATTAAGTGTGACATTCTCAGATGCAAATCGTTCTATGCATTAATGACCTAGAGAGATGTTCCACAGACCCTAATAAAAAAAAAAAAAAGTTAATCTCGGCACCTGCAGACATCTTTGGAAACAAACGAAAGAGTGGTTCTATGAAAAAAAAGTAACCCTCACTGATGGAAGAAGTATAGATAGAAGTGATGCACTGAGTAGCCATCCCTGCCAGAACAATAGCAAAACTTTGTAAGACGTTGCTTGGAGGAATCCTAGAGCAAATCCTTTACCAGTATCACCTGCCCCAAAATATAAAAACCATCATCAATCAGGCCCTGAACGTCATGAGTGTATTAAAAAATATTCAAAGTTTGTTTTCTGGTTTTTGAGCCTTTGAGGTGCACTCATCACAATTTCAAACTTTTCTCTGCAGCCACGAGGGCAAGAAATAACCTTTTCCTCCTTGTTAAATGAAAGCTGAAATCACCACATCACCTGTCACCAGGAACAGTCAGTGAAGATCTACTCAGTCGATCCAGAAGTTGACATTATTAATCCCCCCATGTGGCGTAGCGCTGCATTGACGGGAACACGGTTCCCGTCGGCGCAGTGCAGTGAGCACGGCGTGCAGAAGAGAAGCACAGCAGTCGATGGGAGTTATGCAAATTCTTTGCGTACTTTGCATAACTTCCATCGACTGCCGCCAAATCGCAAAGGTAAGTGTAGGCCAAGCCTCAGTTTCCCCAAAGGGGAGGTAAAGTAGTTTTAAGTACAAACGCTTGCCCAAGTCTCCCTGCCAACTTTCCTACACTGGTTTAAAGTTTCTCTTCCAGGTTGCTCTGGGTCTCAAAGCAACAGGGAAAGCCAAGTAACAGGGAAACAGTGAAAATGACCATACACAATCATCTCAAATGCACAAAGTCAACTAACTGGAGGAGAGGGGAAGAAGTGTTTTTGTCCTCTATTCTCTTTCAATTAGTATAATCTTAGATGTTACTAGTACTTTTTTAAATGCCTTTAAAAAAAAAAAAAAAAAAAGAGGGAGGAAGGAGTGATTTTAAAAGAAGCCTTGATGTCCCTTTAATCTTATTGACAACACTCATCTGAAGTGCTCAGTGTGTACACAAATCAAGTACGGCATCAAGTGCTATACTATTGCAATATAGGCACTCAGTGCGGTATAAAACACATATAAACTGCACAAGCAGTGGCCATATAATGTTCCAACTTTGTTCTTTGGCATACAGAATGTGGTGGTGGGGACAATGTAGATACTTGTCTATTGGGACCTGGACTGAGACCATCAATTCACAAAGGCCATTGAAAAATCTTCAGCTGGTAAGCTTTCAAATAATTACTGACCTAACTAACTGGATTTGTTCTGGCAACCCTAAGGTTAGAGACACTGTATCACAGTTATCAGTCCTCTAGCTATCCAATTCATCTTTCTCCTCCCTCTTCCGACAATGGTGCATGCCATAATCCATGAAACAAGATTAACTTCATTTTGCCTCCCAGTCTCTGCATTAGTAATACTTGATCCCCAACAGTACTGCATTTAACTTTGCCCCACTCTGAACACTCACATTTTACCTTAAAGATTTTTTTTTAAGTCTTAAGTGAAACTAATATGTATTAATTAAATGGAGTGAAGTGTTATTGTCGTAACCATTGCTTTCAAAACAGTTCATATTTAAATAGAAGTGCTTATTCAAATTACTGCCACCAGAAATGTATTGGAATGGAAACAATTTTAGAAGTCTAGTTTGCTTTAATCAAATTTGTTATTTACTCTGTACTTTTCTTCAATCTGGACCCTATGCAATGAAAATGTCAGTTTCATTTTCGTTTACAGTCCATTTTACTTTTAGGTGCTCTTGGATCAGCATATTGCTGTAAAGTCTGGAAATATGGTTTGATTAATGCAAAAAACTTGCAGTTAAGTTTTCAAGAAAATTGTCTGAAGTGTTCGTGACTCAGGTTTTGTAAAACCTTATTTGCTACCCTAAATAAATAAATAAATATATTTGTGACCCAATTACTACTTGTCAGCATCCTTTTACTGCCAACCATCCTTTGCTTAAAGTAATACAAAACAGGTTTGAAACTTTCAAAACCAGTAATATAGGACTCATATTCAACAAGTATACATTTCCAAGAACCCATCAAAATCCAAACACTTTATTTCCTCCAGTATCTCAAGGCTTGTCTACACTTACTGTAAGTGTTACAGTGGTGCAGTAACACTTAGTAAAGATGCTTCCTATGCTGACGGGAGGTCTCCTGTCAACATACATACTCCACCACATGAAGAGGCGGTAGCTAGGTCAACAGGAGAAGCCCTCCTATATCGTCAGTGTAGCTGCACCACTTGGGGTGTAGAAAAATCCATAGATATACCAGTAGCAAGTTTGTATTGTAGACCAGGACTCAAAAGCAAACACCACAAATAGCCACAGTCACATCCCAAGCTACTGAGAGGATAAATCAATCAGGAAGATATTTTAAAATTATATTAAAACTTTCAGTTAACACCTATTGAGAGATATCTCAAAGCGTTTTAAGCAATAGCAAACTATGCATATCACAAGCACCAAATTCAACTTGCACTTTGGACGATCATTTTAACATCACTTTAATTATATGAAAAACAAAATTACTTCTTGGCATATGTACATTTTCTTGTATCCAGTTTTAAAAGCCTATTGCTCACCTTCCTTCTCCCAGCCTACTCCCAATAGCCCAGACATAAATACAGACTATATAAATCAAAGTTTTGTATTAATCAAACCACATGCCCCACTTAAGCCTCAACTTACTGGGGTGACAGCTGTCCGTGAATGTAGTATGAAACTGTAGTAAGCGTATCAATATACAAGGGGTGGCCAAACTCACTGACCCCTTGATACCCGCCCCCTTCTTTGCTGGGAAGAATCCTCTAGCCCCACCACCCAGCACAGGGCAGAAACTCTGAGCTCCCCACCCTAGTCTGGTGGGCAGAGAATGGGGGTTGGAGGCATAGGGGATTCCACGAGCCACACTTTAACTGCAAAAGAGCCGCATGCGGCTCACAAGCAACAGTTTGGCCCCCCTACAATATACAATGAAACTTTAAGCCAAGTGCTACCATTTAAAAAAAAAAAAGAACATATTTCAAAATTCAAGCTAATGCTTAATTTACATATTGGAAGATACTACCCATTGTTGGATTTAAAGAGCCAGAATTATCCAGTTAAATTGAGTGACAAAGAATTCAAGATTCTACTACTATTAGAAAAAACAACTTCCTTTTCTCTGCCCACTTCTTTCCCCCCCCAAAATGTTTCCTTCTGTTCTTTATCTTAATCAAATAATTTTTTTCAATCTCTATACATAAAATAAGGCAGAAGATTTAAAACTAATATGATTTTATAAACAAAGCATTTGTTAACTGTGCAATACAAGTTGATTTATATTTTAAACTGTTCATATTATATGTTATGAAATGTTTAAACTGTAATTAGGATAGCAAATGTTTATCATATAAGATGTTTGTGTATTATACATAGTTATGTTTGTTGGGGTTTTTTTTAATTAAAACAATAATAGGGAAACAAAAGGAAAAGTTACAATACATCATTCACTTATTATGAAAATGGTAATTATTACATGTGAAACTTATCTGTTATATGTAAGAACAAGTTCTAACTATACACAAATGCAGCAAACCTATTAAAATACATTTAACAACACACTTTAATCCTATTTCTAGTGAAGAGAAGTATCTGTATTCAACAGAATAGCCTTCAGTCATGCACACTGTTTGGACAGTTTCCTTGACTGAGAACCATTTCAGATATGACCTACTGTCCAAGATCACATATTCTACTAAGACTATATTATACCTTACCTTCTATCACTATAGTTGTGACAAGATACAACCAGCCTTTTCTTTAGAAATGCTCAATCTTTGCCAAAGTCTGAATGTAATGTATGTGTCACCCATAGTATATTCATAAGTGTCCATCCACCTGAAGGAATTTTTTTTTTAAACCCAGCAGAATATTTACATTTGTAGAAGTAGATATTGTGCTTGCTTATAGGGATTTTAAGCTTGCTTCAATCCTTTGCAACTTTTTCATGAAAATCAAGTTAAGCTTGTCAAGCCAGACATGGCATCGTGTTTTGACACTGGGCAGAACACACATATGCCACAACGAAGAGAAAACTGCAAGCAAGTGTAAAATATAAACCATGACATTTAGCCACATTTAACTTGACAATTTTTTTTTCTTCAAGTTTGAAGAGTAATTATGTATACAGATGGATTTCACTTATGCTAGAGGAGTTTTGAACAACATCCTCCTCAGTGATCAAAGAGCCTCTGGCTGAATTTCTAAAGGTACATTCTGCAAATGATAGAGTCTAAAACAAGTATATCACCTCATGAGCCTAAAGTTCACATTTACCATGCAGTAACAACATTCACCTTACTCCACAGATGCAAAACATAGACATGTTATTGCCGGCACAGCAAAGAGCTGGAAAGATTTAATCAACAGCACCTTCAAGCTATTATGCATATCAAATAGCAAGATAAAAATCACAAAGACATTCTGTAAAGAGATTGTATAAACAGACTGAGCAATTCTTACTAGCACAGTTTTGCTGAAATGGACATGTCTCCACATGGAGGACACCAGAATGCCAAAGAATATGTTGTACAGTGAACTCCAATTGGGGGGGGGCGGGGCGGGAAGATATCTAGAAGCAGGCAGAGGAAGAGAATGATTTACTGCTACGCACTGTAACATACAGACACATGGGAGGCTACAACGGATAAGTTACTTCGGCTCACTACACGGACATCTGGTGCAAAGTTTTGTAGTGTGACATTTATTAAACAAGAATATATGTCAAAAGCAAGCACTGTCAACAAAGTGAGTAAACCATTAGTGAAGAGGTTCTCAAACTGTTTAGTGGGCCACTTGCTAGGGGTCTGTAGAGCACTGGCTGGTCACATCATGCAAGCTCTTAAACTGGTTTCTGTATAAAAAGCTAAAGATACTTCAGTACAGCTTAAACGGTCCACATGATTTGGAGGTGGAGAGGAGATGATCCATGAGACACACTTCTATTACAACGCTGTCCCCATTATGAAAGTTTGAGAATCTCTGCAATTATGCATTTCTCTAAGCCAACACACAGAAATATCTGCTGCCATTTGGAATCCACAAGGGCTCAAGACTGTCATTTTTAACATGAAGACCAAACAAATATGCATGCCTGCATAGACTTCTGAAAAACCTTTTAGTTAGCAACCATTATTTTTCTTGTTCTAGCTTGCACCTTCCCATAAGTCTAATGCAGAGCCAAGACTAACATTAAAGTACCCCCCCCACGAAAGCATGCTGGGAGCTGTACAAACAAACAAGGGGGTCTAATGCAAAAAGGAATAGATGAAGATAATAAACATAGGGCCAAAAGTAGTGCAGCACTTGCAAATTAAAAGGAGATTTTTAGAAGTTACAAAAGATGAACTGAGAGGGGGAAGGGAAGAGAGTTCCACATTTTACAGCTCACCACAGTAAAGGCATAACTTGCTGGCCAAAAGGCACAATGGTGGAATCCGTAAAATGTGCGTCAAAGTCAAAAGGCAGCTATTACTTCAGAATTAGGTCTTGAGGACAATCTATACAATGTTTAAAACCCAGCATTACCAACTTCAACCCTCACATTTATATAGCCAGACACTGAAGAACACAGAGCAGGACAGGTGTAATACAACTATGATTGCTCAAGCCAGCAAGATACTGTGCTGCAGCATTAGTAACAGCTGTATGTAGCAGAGATATCCGACTTTAAGCCTTGCAGGGAAGGATTTACTATGATCATGCCCCATTGCTGCTACAAGATGTTACCACTGCAAAATTGCCACAGGATAAAATAATGCCAGGAGGTAGAGCAGATTAAGTCGTTTTCCTATAAAACATTTAATAAATGGCTCTCTCAGAAAAGGTGGGACTGAAAGAGACATGATAATTCTTAACCCGATACCTCTGAATATATCACCTCAAACTGGGGAAATAAGGAGTAGAACCCCTCACATGAATAACCTGTACCAGCAACAAGACTTATCCAAGGCTTGGAGTTCAGATAAGCCAGTTGGCAAAAATCATTTAAACGGGCAAAGAATGAACTTCCACAGAGCAAGAGATATACAATGGCCTGTCATATAAATGGGACTACACTATGTTTAGAAACTATCTTGCCAGAAGATACTGTAGAGATAATAAGAAAGATCCTTGAAGGATGTCATATTTCAGGTCCCTCAGCACGTTGTTCATCACCAAGAGCACTTCCAAACACAAGCAATGTCAAGCTACAGCTAATGGCAAATCAAAAGCTGCCCCAAAACTCTCACTTGACCAATGATTTATGGCCCCCTAACAAGCAGAGTTTCATCTCCAAAGGGAATCTCGACTGTTACTGGTATCCAAGCATGACGGGAACTGAATAACTACTGCCTTCTCAAATCACTTTTTCCTAAAAAAGAATTGTTACTAAGCAATAAATAGCACATTCTTTAGCATCATAAGGATGTTTCTTAAACATGACGACTTCCCCATCTCACCTTAAGGATAGTCAACATCCTCAGTTTGCTAAGTAATAACACTGATAATGCCTGGTAATGCATTATAGCCATACTGTTTTCGCCAAACAGCATGAGCAAGGATTTTAACAACAGATAGCACACCTCAGCCTGAAAGCAGTTTATCTTTTCCATGAGAAGTGTAACAAGTGACAAGGATGGAACAGAAAGTCGAAACACATCCAACCCAAACCAGGCCCAAATAAATAAATTAAATAACCAAAACAGACCCAAAGATAAGGTTGAGCAACCAACCGATTCTGTATCAGTGCTCCGCTAATTCTAGTTTAGACAACTCAGTTCATCACTTCCAGGAAGACATATGCTGGCCCGTCTACATGTACGCTTAAGTCCCAAAGACAATCTGTGAGCACCACAGACGTTAGCTCAGAATTGAGCTGCAAGGTACCCCCTTTCCCCATGGCTGGTGGTATCTACCACTTAAAGTTACCCACTAATGCTTTTAAAAAATGCTAATCACACTAAATACAGCGGACAAGTTTAGAAACTTGGGCTCAATCCTACGTGAGCCCCTGGCTTAACTTCGTGCTCATTTAAAGTATTTAAAAATAAATAATATTTTTATCACTCTACTCCTTAGCAGACAACAGCGCTACATAAAGACAAAAACTTACATAGAAACTTGTGCACAAGTATTGGTCTTTGCTCAGGAGTAGCCCAGGACAAAAACAGCATGGAGTCTAAATTATACCTAACCATACAAAAGATGGTCCTAGCAGGTCAGGACAGAGGACATTCATACAGCAAAGTAAGCAAGCTGTAGGTGTAATATACCATTTAGCAGATTATTCCATAAGTGACTTGAGAAGTTTCCATTTCCAGGGCTGCTAGTAGTAGCTGCTTCCAATTCTTGCTAACTCAAATACATTATGAAAAACATCTGTAATTTTAGTACTTGAGTCTTTTCCAGTGCATAATATATTTTTGTTGCATAAAACATGAAGCTCCTTCCTATAAAGTTGCTGTACATATGGAAATTCTACAGATTACAAGACTGTTTCAAATCAGATTGCTCAGTGGCACTTCAACTCCATATTTGCTTTTTGGTATGTCCACAATTACATTGACAGTATTAATGGATTCTGGTTCTCTCAAGTTCCATTTATTCATCCGATAGAAAACCGTTCCCTGAAAAGAAGTACCCACAGACTTCCAATCTCATCAAAAGCATTACAAATGGAAACGAGACTTCATTTTACAATTCTGCAATCTGAATGCTGTTCATTATTTTGAAGTCTAAGTACAACAGTATGACTTCTTACTATTATGGTATAAAAATAAGGACCTGTAAGCCAAGTGGAAAGACTGCATACAAAAGGTAATGGTTTAAAACTTAGCTCTCCAAGCAAAACACAAAACAGGAAGCAGTAATTTGTCAACAGAATTATATTAAAAAGCTATCCGTATTGGAAAATAAAATCATAAGCCAATTTTTTCCAAAAGAAGATGCCTGAAGTTAAGCACCAAAATCTATATTTAGACATGCAAATAAGAATGGCCTGACTTTCACAAGTGGTAAGCTCTCATTGACTTTAAAGTAACCGATTTTAACAATCTCTCAGCACTTCTGAAAGCAAACAAGAGAGTCTTAATACACAAGATTCCCAGGAGTCCACCTCCCTACCCCAAAAGGTGCCTTATTTAGGCACCTTTATTTTCAAAATGTTGACCATGTCTACACTTCCAGAGACAACTCCAGCTGGTTCCATAATTTTTCCCCATATGTCAAAAATAGCACAGTGATTCAAGATAAATTCTGACCACCTACAAATACCAAAACAATATTAAATCATCCCACACCTGAGCGACTGCCACAGGCTCCTTAACTTTTGTTTTTGAGAGAATTCTGTCCAAATTCAAGAGACTCACTTCAGTTTTCAAAAAAGCATAAGAAATAAAAGAACAAAAAAGTTGCTCCTTGTTTCTATCAATAAAAACAGCCATTCTAAACAAAGAGACACAAAACCGTATCAGTACACAACTCGAGACAGAAGCTCAGCTTTGATAAGATCCCACCCCCATAGCAATTCGGCTCCGTGGGAGGCCTCCACCCACCATCATAAACTCAAAGTGATGGAACTTGTAAGTATGCCATATCATTATAGGAAATAAACTGTATGTCTTTATCCACTCTGTTTTAAAGCTAAAACAAATTAAGTACAAAAGATAGCATCCCTTTGTTGATTGACTGATGAGATTTTATTCAGTCCATTCTCTTTTACCTGAGAGGTCATGATGAATAAGATCAGCAAAGTGAGGGTCATCGCCCCACCAAAATATCCACAGCTCTCTGCGTCCAGGTCTCTGATCGCGCCGCCAAACACTCAGTACATCGGCCTTCAGGCAGCGACTGAAACTGCTCAAAATGGGGTCCTCTTCCGTTACCGGAAAAAGAATTGGGGCAGATGTTGGACCCTGCCATACATATCGTTTCCATTTAATCCCAGTTAAATCAGCCTGCAGAAGGAAAATAGAAAAAAGAAGAATTAGATGAAAAACATTTGGGGAAACAAGGTTTAATAAATCCAAAAGTTACTTCTAGTGCCTCCATTAGAAGAAAGTTCCTAGTTGATGTGATTTTTTTTTAAATGAGAAGGAATACTCCATGCTTCTATTATTTTTAACAAACATTTACCAAAAAATATATTCTAAAATTTACTGAACTCTGCTGAACGGGAGGATGATAAAGACAGCTTATGTCCTAAACTACAACTTGCAGCTTGCTTTACATCTATCAACCTCTATCTTTAGATAACCACTGTAAGTATTAATACTCAAAGCTAAATTGCAATAAACTGATCAAGTTCTTAAATGTTTGTGCTGTTGTTTTAGCTGTTTTGGTCTACTCCGAAGAGACCAGAAGAAGAGTTCTTTGCAGCTCAAAAGCTTGTCTTTTTCACCAACAGATGTCGGTCCAGTAAAAGATACTACCTCATCTGCCTTGTCTCTCCAACTTGTTAAAGTCAGCAAAACTTGCTAAAATAAAGTGAGAGGTGTACAGCAAGCATTAACTAAATTGTTTTCAAACTATTCACAACTGTACGGTTATAGACTAATCATGTATTGTGGCAAACACTTATGTATGCTCCCTCTGTGCATTTTAAATTACACAATACTTTCAGGAAAACTTATACACTAGGTCTACCTTCAGTGAACACCCTTAATAAGTTCCAGTGCTTTGAAAGATCTACTGGTAATAACAGAATTCACTATTTTAAAGAGAGCAAGTACTTCAAACAAGCTGCAACTTTTCAAGTGCATCCACTGTACCCTATGCCATCATATTCTCCTCTTCTTCTGTTCCCAAAATTAAATCCTAAATTTTTTTTGGAAAAACTTAACTTAAGTCTGAAATTGATATAGTTAACCACCAAAATCCCTGTAAACCACAATTTGTTTTACTCTACATTTCCTCATGATAGCCTTTTTCCTATTACTGCAGGTAATCTCGATTCACGAACTATTGTTTACAAAGCAACACTATGCTGAAGAGATCAAGGTTTAAACCCGGAACATTTTTTAAATTGAACAGTGACCTCAAGATTCTTGGCAGGAGTTGCCAGTGGAGTCAGCCTCATAAATGAGCATATACAAGGGGTTCCCCTTCTCCCGCATAGTTGTAATCCCCCATCTGCCCTCTCTTCTGGTGTGACAGCAATTAAGATTATTATACATTTTATCTAATAGGGTAGCCTCCCCCAGCTCAGTAGGAAGATGAGGTAGTTTGGATTCAGGGTTGCTAAGGAATCCGCAACAGTTGGTACTTCTGAAAGACTTACAAGATGTTGCTTACACTGAACTGCAGGGCTGATGCAGCCTTCACACTGGTATCCTGCAGACATGCTCAAGTTGTCCAGGTTCCCCTCCCCCAAAATACACACCAGCAAGAACAGCCTGACACAGGTTTTACTTACAACAGCATCCCTAATAATAAATACCAACCACTCAACCTGATACAAATTAATTTGCATTAAAAGAAAAATGAGACAGGTCAGCAATACCCACAGCCACAAAAAAAGTGCACCATAGCCCAATTAAATCAAGTTGGCTTTAGGAGCTGTCAAAAGTGAAGATTAACAGTTTCACAGTAAAAAAAAATAAGGATGTGAAACGGTGCACAACACAAGCACAGGATGTCATGTGCCCTTCTACAAAATATATCACCAAAAACAGTTGTTTAGAGAAAAATTATAAACAAAAGCAAGCACTAAGAAGCAAGGAAAAAAGATTTTAGCTGAGATTTTTTTTCTGGGGTGACACTCGGAGAGAAGAGAGAAAGTTTTCCAAGCAAAGGGGGAGGACAGGGGCTGACATACCTCCTGTCAAGACTAAAATACAGATGTGAGAAGGTATAGCTAAAAATATTAATAGAAAGCAGAAAAAGTTGAGGACAAGGAAACAGAAAGGGAAAGCAAAGTGTTGGGGTAATACTGGCCTGAAAAGAGGAGAGCAGGACGGAAGGACAAGATAAGACAGGCAATGTTGTGGGTGAAGGGGGGAGAAAAACAGAGGGTCTGGTTCCAGGCAGGGCCTACTCTAAGGACTCATCCAGCAGAAGCTATGCTAAAAATGGCTGCTTAGCTTCCATTACCCCTTCCACCCCTCCCCCTAACCCCCCCCCCCCAAAAAAAAACTCTCTTTCCCTGTGTGTATAGCGTGTCTGCAGCTGGTGGACGCTTACCAGACAGAATAGGTTGGAATGGCAATCCTCCAGGCTGGCCCCGTTCGGCACGAAGCAGGAACTCATCCTCACAGCCACAACCCACACGCCATTATCCCACAGCCTCCGACAAGAAAGAAAGAGACAGACAGAGAGAGAGAGAGAGAGACTAAGAGGGGAGGGAGAGACACAGAAGGAAAGGGGGGAGGGAGATTACACACACACGCACAAATAATGCAATTAAATAAAGAATTTACACTGACACACGCACAGAGAATAGTGGCAGGTTAAATACACCAGAGGGGAGCGGTGAAAAGTGGGTAAACGATTCAGAACCTTTCCTCCTCTTCTGCCAAAACAGGGGGTAAAGACAACAAGGAAGGGGGAGAAAAGAAGGAAAGGGTCAATAATCCAGCGATGGGAGATTAAGATACACAATCCTCCCTGCTTCTCTTGTCTACTCAATCGAAGAGCAAGGGGAGAAGAGGGTAACTGATCCAACAAGGGGAGAGGAGTGGGGTAATTAATCCAATGGGGTAGGAGGTAAAATGGGTTCACGATCCCTCCCTCTTATCTCAGTCACCAAACGAGGGGGTTGAGGAATAAATAATCCAAGGGGGGCAATTAATCCAGCAACCTCCCTGTTCTTCCTCTTGTTTCGTTAATCGCCCGATGAGGGGGGCAAACCGTGGCCTGACTGGGGGGGCGGGCGGAGGTGGGTCGATCCCAGAGTCCGAGGGGAAGAGGGCAAAGCCGGGGTGTCAGATTCTTCTCCCCCTCCAACGAGATTCCAAATAAATTAAAAACACAAAAAATTAAGACCAGACAAAAAACTTCAGGTGTCAGAAACAAGGTCAGTCTTAAGCATTCCCACGGGGGGGGTAAAAATTCTCCCACGGCGCGCCCCCAAAATCCTGGAGCCGGCAGGGGACTCCCCAAAAGCTCCCTCAGCAGCCCAGGGAGGGATGTTTTCCTGCGAGCGTCACCCCGCCACCCCCCCAATCCTCTTATCTGAGCGGCGAATCCCCAACAGTCTCCTGGCGCGTGAAGGCTCCCCGCGGGGGGGCCGGAGAGAGACACTGGGGGGGACCCTCCGCGGCTCTTCGGGGGCAGCTCTTCTCGGGGGGGGAGGGGAGCCCCCCCGGGTTTTTTCCTGAGGGCGGCCGAATCCCACGGAGTCGCCTCAGCTGGGGCCTACCCCCCACATCGAGCCGAGCCCCCAGGGGTGGGGCCTCCGTCCCCCTCCAAGTTGCCGCGGGGGGGGACCCCGGGAAGTCTTCGGCCGGCTGGGCAAGGCGGGCCCGCGGCGTCTCTTCGGGGGGGGCCCGAACCCCCAAATCCGCCCCGCGGACGGCGGGGGGCGAACCCCGGGGTCTCCTCAGCCGAGGGGCCGCGCCCCGCGCGCTCCGGCGCCGAGACGTTGGGACGCGGCGGCCGCGGTCGGTGCCCCGCAGCCCCCGCGGGCGGGCGGGCCGGCCTCCCTCTCAGCGGTGCCTCTGGCGGCGGCTGCCCGGCCGCGGCATCCTGGGCGCCCGGCTCCCGTCAGCGGGTCTCCCCCATGTCGCGCCCCGGCCGCAGGGGGAGGGGAGGGAGCGGGGGATCCTTCGCCCGTCTAATTCCGAGCCCCTTTTTCTTTAATGGCGGCCACAGGGACGAGAGTCTGGGGGCCCCCCCTCGCGCGCCCTGATTGGTCGCCGCCGCGTCACGCGGGCTTGAGCAGCGATGGCCGCCGTCGAGGTTCGGGGAAAGGGGCTGCACTGGCGCGGCCCGGCCGTTAGGGTCTCCGGCGGCGCTCGGGAGCTGGGAAAGCCGGGGCGCGCGGCTCGTTGAGAGGGCGCCATCTAGCGGGGCTGCGTGGCGTGGCGCAGCAGGTTTGAAATTAGCTGGAACATCAAAGTCTTAAGTCTTTTCCACAAGCCCCAGCTTTGACACAGGCTTGGGTTCTGTCTCCCCCACCTCCACCCAGCTGGGGTTTGAACCCCCACTCGCCAGAGCCTTAGTTCAAATCTCCAGTAAGCATAATTTGTTTCTGAACAAGAGCCAACCGGGTTCAAAATCTAGCCCAGATCCAACAATTCCCATACCTACCCTCTAGCATCTGCCACTAAACACCAGAATGGGCCCAAAATCCAAGTCCTATCAATGCCTCCTGAACACTGGCTAGGAGGACTCAGGTCTTTGCTCACTGTCCGTCAGTTCTAAATCCTGGCACAGGCTGATTGAGGTCAATGCTCAAGAGCAAATCAGCACCTACCGAGTGCGTTTTGCATCTAAAAGTTCTTCAGAATAGATAGGTATTATGAACAAGACTCTAGGTATTCCATGATTCTGCAGCCATCGATTCTACACTGCTGCAGAACTGTACAGAGTTGCAAATGCAGTATGAAATTATTCAGAATTGGAGGTACTATAGTAACCTAACATTTAGTTCCAAAAATAAACTAACTTTTAAATTTTTTTAATATATTGAGCATTTTATTAGCCCTGACATGGTGGGTCTATTATATCACACTCAATAGGTTGCAGGTAGAATACAACCTTTGAAGCTTTATTATTTTATGTGATTTTCATATATAGTTTTGTTATTGGCTGTATTCTAAATTTGCTAAAGTGCCTCAGCCAAAGGAAAGATACCTTCAAATATTTTGACTAGGATAACAGTCAGATCAAAATATATTTTCATGGTATCCCCACAAATTGGATCAAAGCTATACAATATGATGTTTGACAGGCCCTGAAAATTATTTCAGGACCCATGAATATGTTGCGCATGCATCTTCTGTACCTAGGTTGAGGGACATTCTATAACAAAATTTTTATTATATAAAAAAAAAACCAAGCAGATTTAGATTTACTTTCTTCTAAGATAAACTTTGTAGATGTACTCCTTACACAGACTATTTTTGTATTTCAGCATGTGCAAGCAGCATTTTTATTTATTTTAGTCAGACCTAAATTGGAATGTTTTTAACCAGAGAATCATTTGCTTACTGCTCTTAAAAATACAGCAGCTAGGGAGAGGGATAGAGGGTGGGGGAGAGCAGTTTAAAAAAACAAGCCCCTTTCCAAGAAGCAGAAGCAGATGGTTTTCTCCATAGTGACGGAAGATGAGGACAGCAGTACTCAGAACTGACTCCTCTGGGCTGCTTTGGGTACTTAGATCCACACGAAAGACCTCCAAAGTTTCAATGCAGCACTTTGGTCATTAGAGTAATTATCTCTCGGCACAGATATAAAGAGTTGTTTGCAATGTTATTAAGTCACACATCCCCAAGGAGAAATTCAACACTTTGAAGGAGCTAAAAGAAAGCAGCATTAACACAGAAATACTGGTGTGGTTTCTATCAAACAGTATCTTCAGGAAAAGATGGGATTTGACTGCAGGAATGGAAACACACTGCAGGCCAGGAATAATACTGGCTTTGCCACTGATTCACTATGTATTCTCAGGCAACTCGTTTAACTCCTATGCCTCAGTTTACTTCTCTATAAAATTAAACTAATAATAGTATTTAGCGATCTCGTCATGTTAATTAATATTCGTATCCTTGTTTAAAAGGGGCTTTATTAATGCCAAATATCTGTCCAAGAACATTAATATAAACATGCCACCTTCGTAAAAGGTTTCCAGACTACTGTACCCCTTTCTAGATTACTGTACCCCTTTCCGGAGTCTCATTTGTCTTACATACCCCTAGTTTCTCCTAACTTAAAAACTACTTGCTTACACAATCAGACAAAATACAAAAGTGCCACAGCACATTATTACTGAAAAATCCTTACTTTCTCATTTTTACCATATAATTACAAAAGAAATCGATTGGCATATAAATATTGTATTTACATTTCAGTGTATAGTGTACAGAGCAGAATAAACAAGTCGTCTCTATGAAATTTCAGTTTGTAGTGATTTCCCTAGTGCTTTTTATATAGCCTGTAAAACTAGGCAAATATCTAAATGAGTTGATGTACCATCTAGAAGACCTCTGTGCACCCCATGGGTACCCGTATCCCTGGTAGAGAACCACTGTTCTATGAAGCGTCATGCACATAAATGGGGCTGCATAAACAATATTAAGATACACTAGGTAATATTCCATGTATTCCAAATCATGTATGGTAAATTTGTATCTTGATAGGTAGGTTTGACTTGCATTTAGTAAACACAATTTGAAAACAAAGCTTTCTGTGTGACTGTAAGAGAATATGAGGGTATGTCTACACAGGAAAGTTATTTCTATATAAATGTGAATGTGATTTCCAGTGAATTTAAAAGAATATAGTTACACCAGTATAACTCCCCATGTTGACACTCTTATTCAGGTATAAGAGAGCCTTTTCTTGGTTTAGCTTACATCCCTTTGGAAGGGGGGTATGCAAAACTGAGAAGGCACTTTTATTCCAGAATTAGAGTGTCCATATGGGAAGTTTTACCAATATAACTGTATCTGTTTAACTATACCAGGATAACTACCACAGTATAACTGGTAAATTTCCCCGGTGTTGAAAAGCCCTGAGTCAAAGGGAAGGTAAAATAGGCTAATTTGTCATTTGGTAGGAAAAACAATTAACTGGAAAAAATTAGAAGATAAACTAAGTGCCAACCTCCCATATTAATGTACAACTTCTTGTGGCTGCCCAGTATGCAAAGTGACGCTAATCTAAACATTCACTTAACTACCTGTAATTTACACTAATTCACCCACCTCTAAATTTCACCCATTTACCTTTGCTTCACCATCTTTCTGAATGAAAATCCTTCAGATACTTTTTGGAGACCAGTGACTATCTAGATGACACAATGTATTCTGCTAGTTGAGGTACACAGGCCAAGTGGCCAAAATAACAGCAGGACAAGGGATTATCGTAATAGTCCATCAGAGAGTATGTCAGGTCATGTAAATTTATGACAGGTTTATGCCAATAGTTCCCTGGTTTCCTTGATACAGGGAAGACTATCACTGCTATAGAATAATTAAAAGGACATGAAGAGGCCACAACACTAGAAACAATTAAGAGGACTAGTAATAGATTTAAATAACATCAAAGTTATCCTTAACAGCTATTAAATATGCCCAGGGAGGATGGAGAAACAGGACAACTGCCCAGCACAGGTGATTGTGCACACAAGAAGTACCTTGATACCAATTTTGTTCCCAGTGGAATGATGACATGGCAGGTGGCTATTGCGACGCCCCTTTCCTCAAGAGAAGAGAAATTGTTCTTAAAAGATGACCAGAGTCCCTTCTCGCTCATTTATTTTTTTCTAAATAACGTAAGATTTTTTTTCTGTAAAACATTTATTTTGCCAAGTAATAAAAAAATGCTGAATTTTTGAGAGTTAAGGTTCTGATACGAAAAGTAAAAGGCAACTTAAAAGTAACAACGGTTTAATTAAAAGTATACCACTCCTTTTTATTTAGATTTTTTTCTAATTTAGTTTCTGTCTTAAAAATGCATATTGAAATACAAGGCAGAAATTCTATCCCTCTATACACATTCATAAAGTGCTCCCCATTGTACTTTCTCAGGCAGTGACCCTGCAGTTGGACCCGCATGCAAAAGGATCTGCCCATGCTGAACTGATTGCAGGATTGGGGCCTAATTTTGTAATTTTCTAGTAATCTACAATTTGCATTATGACCACCACCACACTAGCATTTAATTTCAGTTCAAGCTCTTTTCTAATTTTTCTAAGTATTTCTTTTTGCATTCAATTTATTTGAAAAATTGAGAGTTTGTAGGATTAGATATATTGCTAGCTAGCTGAGGGTCAGACTGAGCACTAAAGCTCCAGCCACAGAACTAGTAATTATTGTAATTGGTCCATTTGAAGCACAATATATCAAGTGGTACAGAGAGTTCAATTTATGCCAATCAGTCTCTAGTTGGCACAGGCAGTTCTATCAGGAGGATATAGAGGTCTCAGCAGGATTTATTATTAGCATCTGCTCAACAGTTCTCTTTTCCAAATGGTTTCAAAGGGGGTAGAGTGGGAGGGGAGCTAATTTTTAATACTTTAAGGTACCTAAAATGGATAGATACCCACAGCCACATAGTCTGCAATAGTAATTACTATCAAGCTATTTAAGCAAGAGGGATTTAAAATATTATTGCTGTAAAGAAATGTCTGTCCGGTTTTAAGAAATATGCCCTGATCACTACAAAGTTACGAAAACATTTGCTATCAACAGTACTTTAAGTATGAGCAGAACTCCAGAGGACAAGGTACAGTAGAGTATTTACATAATGTGTGTTCCTCTGTAAACAATTCAATCAAGTTACTGGAATCCTGTCAGACTTACTTGTATGTACAGTACCAAATGTGCCTAGTAAATAGGTTGTGGGAATGAGAAAACAGTAACTTATTTTATAATGAAAAAAATAAACTCACACAAGTAGGTAGGATTGGGGGAGCTGTTTAGGTCCAACAAATATCTATTCTAGGCATTTCTAGGATACCATCACTGTGGTATGAAGGCACTATACACAGTAATTAAATTTTGAGTTTTTCACAATGGACTCTGCTCTTCACCCCTCCTACCTTATGCTGCTTTTTTATTAATACCTCCTCAGGTTTGGGTATTACAGGAATACTTTTACAAGATGGTGAATTTTGCATTGTGGTCTGATTTCCATTGGTGGGTCACGTTTAAGTAGAGGACCCTAATAGACTATGTGGTTCCAATATAGTGCAGTGAAATGGAAGGGAATCTGAGAATTCCTGCACTGTTAAGCCCTGATACAGCAAAGACTTAAACATGAATGTGAGTAGTCCTTTTGACACGTGTGCAAACTTACACATGTACTTCAGTCTTTGCAAGATCAGGGCCTTAATTAGTTCCCTACTGTTTAATTGAGGGGATGGGAGGAAGGAAAGATAATGGAAAACCACTCCCTATTTAGGCACAAGACATAAGAGTCTCTTGGGTAAGGAATTTCATAAGAGGCCATTTCTATGCTTCTCAGAAAAGCACCTGAATTCTCATAGGTCAAAGTAGTAGAGAGAAATAAATGAACCACCTCAGATAAATGAGGGTCAGAGGATGCTCTTTGAATTTACAGCAGGGAATGGGGAGGAATGAGTTTGCCTCGGTCTTTAATAAGACTAGTGAGGAGTTTAGGGATGATGGAGGGATGACGAACGGGAATCTGGATGTGGTGGTGGATATTACCGTATCTGAGGTAGAGGCCAAACTTGAACAGCTTGATGGGACAAAATCGGAGGGACCGGACAATCTCCACCCGAGGATATTAAAGGAGCTGGCACGTGACATTGCGAGCCCGTTAGCGAGAATTTTTAAGCAATCGGTAAACTCAGGGGTTGTGCCGTACGACTGGAGAATTGCTAACGTAGTTCCTATTTTTAAGAAAGGGAATAAAAGTGATCCGGGTAATTATAGGCCTGTTAGCTTGACGTCTGTCGTGTGTAAGGTCTTGGAAAAAATTTTAAGGGAGAAAGTAGTTAAGGACATGGAGGTCAATGGTAATTGGGACAAATTGCAACATGGATTTACTAAAGGTAGATCGTGCCAAACCAACCTGATCTCCTTCTTTGAGAAGGTGACGGATTACTTAGACAAGGGCAATGTGGTAGATCTAATTTACCTCGACTTCAGTAAGGCGTTTGACACGGTTCCGCATGGGGAACTGTTAGTTAAATTGGAAAAGATGGGGATGAATGTGAAAGTTGTAAGGTGGATAAGGAACTGGTTAAAAGGGAGACTACAGCGTGTCGTGCTGAAGGGTGAACTGTCAGGCTGGAAGGAGGTTACTAGCGGAGTCCCTCAAGGATCGGTTCTTGGACCGACCTTATTTAACCTTTTTATAACTGATCTTGACACACAGAGCGAGAATGTGTTAATAAAATTTGCGGATGATACGAAGCTGGGGGGTATTGCTAACACGGAGAAGGACCGGGATGCTATTCAGGAAGATCTGGACTACCTTGTACACTGGAGCAATAGTAATCGGATGAAATATAATAGTGAAAAGTGCAAGGTCATGCACTTAGGGATTAATAATAAGAATTTTACATATACGTTGGGGATGCATCAGTTGGAAACGACGGAGGAGGAGAAGGACCTTGGGGTATTGGTTGATAACAGGATGACTATGAGCCGCCAATGTGATATGGCTGTTAAAAAAGCAAATGCGGTTTTAGGATGCATCAGGCGAGGTATTTCCAGCAAGGAGAAGGAGGTGTTAGTGCCGTTATATACGGCGCTGGTGAGACCCCACCTGGAATATTGTGTGCAGTTCTGGTGTCCCATGTTTAAGAAGGATGAATTCAAACTGGAACAGGTTCAGAGACGGGCTACTAGGATGATTCGAGGAATGGAAAATCTGCCTTATGAAAGGAGACTCAAAGAGCTTGGCTTGTTTAGCCTGGCCAAAAGAAGGCTCCGGGGGGAAATGCTTGCTATATATAAATATATCAGGGGGATTAATGTTAGGGAGGGAGAGGAATTATTTAAGTTTAGTACTATTATAGGCACGAGGACGAATGGGTACAAATTGGATATTAGGAAATTTAGACTAGAAATTAGACAAAGGTTTCTAACCATTAGGGGAGTGAAGTTCTGGAATAGCCTTCCGAGGGAAGTAGTGGGGGCAAATGACTTATCTGGCTTTAAGACTAAGCTTGATAAGTATATGGAGGGGATGTTATGATGGGATAGTTTAATTTGAGCAATTGATTTTGGATTATCGGCAGATAAGTCTGCTCAATGGTCTGTGGGAATGCTGGATGGGATGGGAACTGAGTTACTGCAGAGAAATCTTTTTTGGGTGCTGGCTGGTGAGTCTTGCCCACATGCTCAGGGTTTAGCTGATCGCCATATTTGGGGTCGGGAAGGAATTTTCCTCCGGGGCGGATTGGCAGGGGCCACGGAGGTTTTTCGCCTTCCTCTGCAGCATGGGGCATGGGTCGCTTGCTGGTGGATTCCCTGCAGCTTGAGGTCTTCAAATCTCACTTTTGAGGATTTCAATAACTCAGTCATGGGTTCGGGGTTGTTATAAATGTGTATGGGTAGGGTTTTGTGGCCTGCCTTGTGCGGGAGGTCAGACTAGATGATCATATTGGTCCCTTCTGACCTATGAGTCTATGAGTCTATGAGTAAATAACCATAAATTTTACCATTATAGGCCTGCTCCTACAGCCTTTACTCCCAATGACTTAATATGCTAAAGGATTGGGTCCTATATCCTTGAGTTCTAAAGGCCTACATGCTTATCAGAAGAATCCTTCTGGTAACCACCAAACAGTATTAACTTGAAATATCTTTATTTGCTGCAACATGACACAGCAAGCTTTTTTAGGTTAGGTGTTTCAGCTACAAATAATCAAATTAAAGGAAAAATAAATCAAGTTAAAATAAGGTCATTTTAGTTCAAAATTGCCTTTGAGACCTACAGATTATTACAAAGAAGGGTTTGGTTTACCAGAAGAAAAAGCCTGTAATGTAACAATGATTGAGAGAAGAGAAAAATAATTCAGGATTTTTTAGTATTAATATATGTTATTCAAATACATTAAAATTTAATCAGTAGGTGATGATGGGTCATGAGAAAATGTTTATGCTGTAACAATGGACAAAAGGTTCTGTGCTTTGCATGGTAACAAACTACCTTCTAGGCCACATTCACAAGTTACTGCATGTCAGACAAAGAAATTGATTTGTTTGGTGCAATAAATGACGGCAGACCTTTAGATATTTGAGGTGTAACAGATGGTTCTCTAGGAAGAGCATACAGACTGGCAGGCAGTACACTTCATTAGAATGGCTTGGAATGTCTTCAGCAATTACACACTGGATGCTTTAGGAAAAAAAGAACTGTCATCTCTATGATTCTCTCAGTGCAAATAATGTTCCTTTCCCTGTTCTGATTCTAAAGAATGATATCTTCTCATAACATACAATCTACTGGCAAAGAGAGTCAGTAAACAGAGCGGGCGAGCAGGGATAGGGGGCAACTTCAGCCCTTCAAAGATAATAGAAAGCAAGACTCCAGGCTGATGCCCTCAAAAGATATTGTTATCTGTGGAAGGAGGAGCAAAAAGGAAAAATCTTAACATTCACAGAAAACAAGTTTTGGCATGTACAAAGGAAATGTAACTTGTGGAGGGGGAAAGAGAAGTTTAAAAACAAGCCCCTTCAGCCTCTGAGGAACTGCTGAGACAGTGTGCTGAGCCCCTAGGGTAAGCAATGGAGGGGAATGGGAGTACATTACTCAACAGTTAACCCCCCTCTGGTAAATTAAGGGGCATCACTGCTGGGGTCTGAAGAGTCCTATTAATCGGAAAGATTGTAGCTTCAAGGCTTGAGGGCAGGGTGTAGAAAAAAGAAGTTCCTCAGGGATATGACAAGGATTCCCCCTCCCCCTCTTATGACAAGCTTGGCTATTTACCTGTTAACAGTTCAAAACCACAGATAAAACAAGAAATAAAACAGTAACAGAAATGCTGATGTTAGTAATATAACTAAGGTTTAAACTAACATCCCCCTCCCTCCAAAACAGTTATTTCGGGGGTCAGATCTTATCAATCAAATTTCACCCTGGGCAGAGTTTTATATAGCAGAGTAAATACTAACCAAAATATGTCCTTTTAACCAATTGTAACTTAAACACTGAGGAATATAACTACACTATTCCCTCTCCAATTAGCAGCAGCTTTCTTTATATTTGCTTATGAAGCATAAACTGATCACTTGTCATTACAAAGACCTTCTGTAGAGGACTTAAAAAAACAGCAACAGCAATTAAGATGACAACAGCAGAGGTGGATTAGGCACATTATGTCAGAAAATAGCCAGCTGTTTCCTTTTCAGCAAAGGACGCACCAAGCATCTGAAATTCTGTGGCCAAATTTTGCCAGTCCACATAGCACTGCTGATTATTTTAGGGACGGTAGAGACTCTCAAGATGGGGTATGGATAAGAGAAACTAAAAAGGATATCGTCGAGTGAATGATTTTTTTTAAATCACCCACTCTCCCTTATGTGCATACAAAGCTTTTTTTTTTTTTTTTTTTTCTGAGAGTACAAATTTTCTATTTTATAAACCTATTCTTTGCTTGTGAAATTGACCAAAAGCCAAGTGAAACTGACTAATCTATTTTCATTGCCAAAGTGAGAAACCCAAAACGTACTCTCAGCATAAAGAGTGAACAGTAAATTAGATAATACAATTATTTCACTTAGTTGTGTTGGAAGGCATTTAAAGAGTTAATTAAGACTATAGGACTCAATACACTTAGGTTATTACTACCACCACTAACCTCTGTTACAACACCACGTGCATCTCTGTGCTGCTTGCATGTCATCACGATACCGATACATCATAATACATGATAATAATCTAAGGAATAATTTGTAACACAATCTGATATTGTCCATTTAAGAAAAAAGGATGTCTGCAATATAAATGCTTCAGTTTGGGCGCTTTCAGCAGGAATGACCGGACTAAAACACCTGAGGAAATAAGATAAACTTCATTACTGGTACAGTATGAAGAACAATGGCAAACACTACAGACACGTTGAACCAGACATTCGGGTGAAGACACTGTCTTTCTTTGCAGTCCTCCTACAAATACATTACTGCAGGAACTGTATGACCACATCACCAAGAAGATTCGCTTCACCTGTAAGTTAATGTTTCTGATAAAAGAGCAAATGTGGCATGTGTTATCATAGATGGGAATTTTTCCATGTGCCATTTTTTGCCCATCACAATAATTTGATTATCCATGATCTCTTATGCAAGCACAGGAATGCAGAAAATATGCCAGCTGTTAAATGCACATTGTGTGGATACTTAACTCTGCTTTACATTTAGAAAGAGCTGCAGATGCACAAGCTCAAAACATTAGATACTTACCAAATTAATTTTAATATTTGATCCCAGGAACATCTGTGGTATATAGCCCATAGCAATCCTGTAGCCTTAGTTTCCTTTCATCTATGTTTGTTTGGTTTGAAGGAATGAAGCAACCTTTCTGGTGTAGTGACATACAGCTTACACAGCAATGCAACTCCTCCCCTAACCCAGGGAGAAGTCAGACTTCATCAAGTTCTTTTGTCATATCCTGAACTCAGGAATTGGGGGCAGATTTCAGGAGAGGCTCTGAACAAGAACATCACCATCACCACCTCGACATCCTCACATCCCTGTCAGTTCTATCTGGCTGCCAGCTAGGTGAACTTGAAAGGGATCGTGCGTCATACAAGCCCCTTATGGCTATGCAAGTATGGCTGAGAATTTGGTCCTATTTGGATTAATAATTGAATATCACTAAGCCATTAAGGGGTCTGAATTGTGGTAAAGGAATGAAGAGGTGGCCATTCTGTATTTGATATCTGCAAAGCTGCATCTGATAGAACACCAAATGCATCATCCTGCAATTATTTCAGGAGGCCACAGCAAACAACAGCTGAGCTGTGACAATGCTATCTTGGGTAACATCATTTTACTAAGATTTTCTAATGGATAAAACAATAAGGTACATAGACACTTTTTAAATAATTGTTGCTGCTGACAGCATAATAGCTATTGAAAATGAACTTTCACATTTATAATCAGGAATGTAACAAAAGCACATTGGGAATCAGCAATAAATGAAACAACTTGAATGTAAAGATATATACAATTTATCCCTATACATACAGAAGGAAATGCTTTTTGTGCAAACATTTTTAATTCTATTATTTATATTTAAAAAAAATCAGTAAGTTATAAAATTGAGGCAAAATACACATCATGTATACTTCGTTTTAGGTAGAGCTTGAAAACATGTTTGATCCAGTTTAAGAATTTGATATTTTTGATAGCCAATAATCTTCACCTTTGAGGGGAGAGCTCAAGAAGATATTTCATAGAGGACCATAACCTGCATTCAAGAGAACAGTTTCCTGTAATGAAATAAAACATTGGTTGACCTAGATGGACAGAGTAGAATATGTTGTAGGTAAGAGGTTTGAGACATTTCCTTTTAATTTTTTCCCCTTAAGGTATTCTAGATTAAAATATTTGATGAAAGAAACATTACTTGAGGAGTCCACTCCTGTCTAAAATTACTTAGGGATACACAGAAATGGAGGTTGATTGGCTACTGCAAAGGCAGAGTGTTCAGCTACTTTAATCACTTCAGTTCCATGCCCTGATGCCCACTTCTTTTCAGACTCACCCCTTAAGGCAATTAGGTTGGCAAAGAAAATAAGGGCAGGTGCACACACTGGGTTCTTGAAGAAATAAACTAATGCAAATAAGCCTTAGTAACTCATGTTACTTAGTACTCCATGGCAGCCTAATTGTAGACTGTTGGTAACTGAATATTGTTCTACATTTACAAAAGTATAAGTAGCTTTATAGGCATTCTTACCAAGTCTATTTAGTTTTTCAATATTTGATTTAAAGATGGGAAGAAACAACACAATAAGGAATTAAAATTAAGAATTTCTATGCCAGAATAGACCAATAGACCATCTAGTCTAAAATTCCATCTCAAAAAGGGTCTACTGCTAGATGCTTCCAAAAAATCACAAAATGAACCCCTGAAGTGCTCCTAATTGTAAAATATAAAAGACTGATTAGAATGAATCTCCTTACCTACGTAGGCATCACATACAGAAGAAACTCCTCTCTGAAAAGTAAAACCATCTTTCCCTTACAACACTTAGTTCAGTCAGAGTTTGAACCTGATTAATTGTATCAACACATGAGGGGGGGAATCTGATAGAGGCCTACAAAATCATGAATAGTATGGAGAAAGTGAATAAAGAAGTGTTATTTGCTCTTTCACATAACACACAAGCCAGGGCCACCCAATGAAATTAATAGGCAGCAGTTTTAAAGCAAACGTAAGAAAATACTTCTTCATACAATGCATAGTCCACCTGTGTCAGGCCAAAGGTGTAACTGGGTTCAAAAAAAGAATTAGATAAGTTAATGGAAGATAGGTCCATCAATTACTATTAGCCAAGATGGTCAGCGACATAACCCAATGCACTGTTTGTCCCTAAACCTTTGATTGCTAGAAGCTGGGACTGGATAACAGGGGATGGATCACTCAATAAATTGCCCTGTTCTGTTTACATACTCTGAAGCATCTGGCATCAGCCACTGTCAGAAGACAGGATACTGGATTAGATGGACCATAGGTCAGACGCAGTATGGCCATTCTTATAGATGTTCTTAATGTAGAAAGTTTGCATTTGCATGCACTGAATCAGTCAAAAGTATATTTCATAAGCTTTGTGAGATCACATGGATAACCACGTTGTTATGGGCTATTATTTTAAAAACATTTATATACAAACTATTTCTGATGTATCTATTAACAAAAGAATAGGCATCATTATTTATTTTGTGTTACTGTAGTGCTTAGAGACGCCAATCAGGATCATAGCCCCATTGTTCTAAGTGCTGTACAAAGACAGAGTAAGAGACAACCCCAGGCCTGAAAAAATTTAAACACTCCATTTGTAAACCCCAAGAGGATAAAAGGATTATAAGGAGTAGCTATCAAGGATTTATCAAGAACAAACAGTGCCAAATCAACCTCATTTTCTTCTTTGTCAGGGTTACTGGCCTAGTGGATAGGGAGAAGAAGAC